>CM028246.1:41438338-41912008 GCA_016432835.1 Brassica nigra
TTCCGGATCCTTGTTTGGGCCGAAGATCCGTCGGCGTGGAGGACCAGTTGAGTTTGGTTCCTCGTTAGTCATATCTCTGTGGGTAACTCTACCAAGAAATCATAAAGTACTTTGGACTTTGCACATGTCCTTAGGCGATATTCGACGTTGTATTCACTCAGTTCGATTGCCCATTTTGCGAGCCTACCAGATTGGCTCCGGTATGCAGGGATTATCCGCGGTGGGAACATGGTGAGAACCACTATAGTATGAGACTCGAAATATGGTCTTAGTTTTCTTGCCGAGGTTATGGCCGCGAATGCTAATTTTCCATGGCGGTGTCGAGTTTCGCATCCAGTAGCGTCTTTCTTACGTAAAAGATTGGCTTTTGTTAGCGGCGTTCTTCGTGTCAGGATCCCCTGACTCTTGTTGCGAAACTGCGATATAGAGGAGGTTCACCTTCCACCGGTTTTCGCGGCTGGTGGAGTGGCCGAGTAATGTTTCAACTGTTGGAAAGCTTTTTCACATTGCTTTCGGACCATTCGAACTTCTTGTTTCCCTTTAACGTTTCGTAAAACGGTAGGCACTTATCCTTGGAGCGCGAGATGAAATGGTTCAAAGCCGCGACTCTTCCGTTTAGCCTTTGGACTTCTCGCTTGGTTCTCGGGGAGGCCATCTCTATCAGTGCGTCGATTTGTTTAGGGTTGGCCTCGATTTCGCTATACGTTACGAGGTATCGAGGAATTCTCCCGATGCCACTGCAAATCTGCATTTCGCGGGTTGAGTTTCATGTTATGCTGGTTGAGTCGTGCAAAACTTTCCTCTAGGTGGGCTATATGATCGTGTTCGTCAAGAGATTTTACAAGCATATCATCGATGTATACTTCCATAGTTTTTCCGAGTTGCTCGGTTAACATTTTGTTGGCGAGTCACTGATCACGTTGCACCAGCGTTTTAAGACCGAAGGGCATTACCTTGTAACTAATCGTTCAGCGGTCTGTGATTAATGCAGTTTTAGCGGTGATCGGAGTTCATCATGATCTGATTGTATCGGAAAAGCGTCCATGAATGACAGAAGTTTGTTTCCAGTTGCTTCAACCGGTCGATTCGATGTCGCGGGGCGGGAAGCAGTCCTTCGGACAGGCTTTATTCAGATCCGTGAAATCGACATGGACTTCGCCACTTGCGTTCTTCTTTTTACCACAACAGGGTTGGAGCCAGTCGGATACCTAACCGTTATCGAACCTACTTTGAGAGTCTTCGACTTCCTGGTGAGTGGTTAACGCTCGGTCCCAGCTTTCGTCTCTTTTGTTTTACGGGTTTGTGAGTGGGTCGATGTTAAGTTAAGTGACATGTTACGCTAATGTCGATTCGGCATATCCTCCGCAGCCCATCGCGAGCGTGCTGAGGTTCTTTTGAAATGCGATGAGCTCTGCGCTTTATTGGTTAGCGGAGGTTAGCTCCGATTTGAAGCACCGTTCAGGAAGGAATCGTCGAGGCAAATTGAGACCACCCGGTTCGCAGGTTGGTTCCGCTTCCTTCAGGGCCTCAACTCTTTAAGGACTGCCGAAGGTTTAGGCGAGTCGTGCATCGTTTGCTTTTCTGAGAGGTTTTGATTTGAATTTTTCGTTTTAGTTCGGTAGCGAGGTAGATCTATGCTGCTCCATGACTACCATGTATTGTTTCGACCCCAAAGGTGTGGGAACTTGAGCATAGGTGGAATGTCGATGGGATGCTCTCATGGAGTTTAGCCAGGGAGTTCCAACTATCAGCGTTGTAGGATGTTGGACCATCGATCACCAGAATTCCGTGTTTTGGCGGCGCTCCGGCTCGACTAGGAGGTTAGTCGAACCGAGGGTCATAACTTCTCGAGAGTCGAATACTGGGCTGGGGTCATCTGTAAGGATGCTTAGATCGGCCCATCCTCTCGAGGTGCTTTTATAGATAATATTAGCCGGCATCCGGTGTCGACTAATACCCTTGCTCGTCGACATCCTGGATCGTGAGTTCTATTACGAGGAGATTGTTGTGAGGTTTGGCCATACTGGCTGTTGCTCGGTCCTCGAAAGATCACGATGTTTCGGGCTGTGAAGAAACCATACTGAACTGTCGATTGGTGGTTTTGAGTTAGAGAATCGTCCCCTCCTTCTAGCGCTGTGGGAACCGAAATTCACACCGTCAATTTCGATAAATAAGATTGCGGAGGAAAGCCAAGTAAACCCGACTTTCCTTGAAGGTCGGATTCTCTGCTTTGCCACACGAAATCGAGAAAGTTCAATAGATAAAATAAGAGTTGAAATATTTGCCGAAGGCGGTTTATTAGATGAAGATCACAGTACAAAGATTCTCGAAGTGAGATTTGCGATTAAAGAAAAGATAGAGCGCGAGGCAATAAAGCGTCTAAGCTTTGCTCAGCTAGTCTAACCACCTAAGCCACTAATTCTTCTAAGCTAAGCGGAATGCTCTAAGTCTAATTTTCGGATCCCCTTCTCCTCTGCTCTTGCTCTCCTATATACCCGCTCTAGGTCGGTTTGCCTTAAGATGATGGACCTGCATGCTGGGCCCAAGCTTAAAATCGTAAAGTAAGTCCGTGGACTTGTCTTAAGTCGTTGAGCGTTTTGCGATTTCTCGAAAAGACCATCTTTCTCATAAAATAAACCGTATAGCCTAAAGGATGATGTTCAGGTTAATCGATCTTTTTATCACGATATCTTCTACAAGAAATCAATCCTTAGTTTTGTGAAGTAAAACATTGAGGGCGATTCCAACGAATCGAAATATGTTCATTTCATTAGCCGTGATCGTACCAAACTCACGAGGATCGATCCAAACAAGCCAAGATGGGATCAGACCAAGCATGATGGGACGAGACCAGGGCGAGGGCCGTTGACGGCGTCAGGAGCTTGCGCGGCGCCGGCCACGTGGCAGCGTACGGCGCCAGACCAGAGTGCGCCCGGCATCAGGCGAGTGCCGCCCGAACCAACCCGGCTCGCATGGCGCATGCCGCGGCGTAGGCGGTTGCCGCTGATGCCAGGCCGGCCGTGGCAGCGTGCCGCCCGGTCCAGGGGTTCTTGCAGCTTGTGGGTTTTCCGTTGCCCGATCTTTCCCCGTTAGTCGTTCGTGCGGGAAATCTTTGAGTTTGGAAGGATCTTTAGCCATAGATTTCGAGATAACCGTTTTTGACCCCAACAAGAAGTCTTGTCCGTGCGTGCAGCTCGATCGCCCGGAGTCTCGAAGTCAAGTCTTCTGCCGCTGCGGGCTCTTGTGATCCCTCGTGGGACCTTGCTCTTGGCCTTTGCAGTTAAGGTTTCCACCTGTTTTTCTTGAGAAGCCCGCGAGTTTTCCTTGTTCGTCCTTTGTTTTGAGTGGAGGCCAACATCTCTTTCATCTGGTCGAGTATCGTGGTGTCAGTGGTGACCGTTGATAAGTTTCCAACTGGAGTATTGGTCGCGTTGGCATCGACGGGATCTCCGTCGTGCGTTTGCGGGTTGTCAGTGTTGGTAGCCATATCGGACCCGGTGTGTGATTCTGGTGAGATAGATCCCTACCCCTCCTTCTAGCCAAACGTAGGAACGAAATTACGCCTGTCAAATTAAGTTGATTTGGCGGAAAGTCAAGTGAACCAAGCCTTCCCTGAAGGTCCCGGTTATCTGTTGGGCCACACGACACAATCAATGCGACAAAGAGAATAAGAAAACGAAATAAAATCGTAGAAAAAGGATAGAGCAAAAGATCTTATTTCCAAATCAGCGTTTGAGTGTGAACAACAGGTAAGGGCCTTGGCTACAAGAGCTGTCGCAAGTTAAGCTAGTCTAGCAACCTAAGTTCTAACCTGGTTGAGTCGCAGCTTCGCTAGTAAAACAGAAAAAAGTGCCTAAGTTGCTCTAAGTGCTATATTGCTCTACAAAGTTCTTTCTTTGCTGCTGCGCCCCAAGCTCTCCTTATATACTCCTCTTTAAGGCGGTCTATTCTTCCTTTGGGCGAATCTATCACGAATCGGGCTTCTTTCTATTTCCGTCGGTCTTCATGTTTATCGGAAACTTGACATTTATCTTCAAGAAACGTCACATTTATCTTCGGGAAACTTGACATTTATCTTATGTTAAGATAAACATGGGCGTCATGTCCATCTCGACTTGGTTTCCTGGAAAATCGCAAGTGGGCCGATTCGGTCGCGTTCGGGCCTTCTGGGGCCGTTGTTTCGATCGTGGACGTTTTACGATTTTTCCGAGAAACCAGCCTGTCATGATACTTGTTTTGCGAAGGAACCTCAATTCACCGTATAGTCTAGATGACTGGTGTTTTTAGAATAACCGTGATCTTTTTATACGATGAATCGAGATCCATTCGTCAACCGAACCTTTGGTGGTCTCCCAAAGCTTTCCCGATTTATTTCGATCAAGACGAAATGGGGTTCTTGGGTTTCTTGTCTCCAAGGAGATGAACGATGAGTCTTCGAGCAAGGATACAAAGTGCATAGTTGGACTAGTTTGTCAGGACGGTTTTGCGGGAAGAGGATCGCACTTGTTGAGTGGTCCGTACTCGGGCGCCCTGGATTTGGACATGGGTGCTGGCGCCCAGCGCCCGTGACCAGCACGAGCGAGCTGGCGCCCGGCGCCCGTGACCAGCACGAGGGAGCTGGCGCCCGGTGCCCGCTGCCCGTGACCAGCACGTGGGAGCTGGCACCCGCCGCCCGTGACCAGCATGTGGGAGCTGGCGCCCGGCTCCCGTGACCAGCACGGGCGAGCAGGCGCCCGGTGCCCGGTGCCAGCACGGGCAAGCCAGCGACCGGTGCCCGGTGTCAGCACGGGCGAGCTGGTGCCCGGCGCCCGTGACCAGCACGGGCAAGCTGGCCCGGCGCACAGCGCCAACGGCGGCTTCGACCAAGCAGCGGGTCAGCTTGTCGGCGAGCTCAACCCCGGCGTTGCTGTACTCGCCCGGCCAGCTCGACCAGCACGCGTGTCAGCTCGCCGGCGAGCTCAACCCCGGCATGGGTGTACTCGCCGGGCGAGCTCGACCAGCACGCGGGTCAGCTCGCCTTCGAGCTCAACCCCGGCGTGGGTTTACTCGCTGGGCGAGCTCGACCAGCACGCGGGTAAGCTCGCCGGCGAGCTCAACCCCGGCATGGGTGTACTCGCCGGGCAAGCTCGACCAGCATGCGGGTCAGCTTGACCGACGAGCTGACATGATCCCGGCCTGTCCGAGTTACTTCGGCTCCTGTATCTTCCGTATTGCTGTGGCGTCCGACCTTCGGGACCACATACTTCTCAATTCGTTTCGATTAAAGTTATTCTCGAAGTTTTACGACTAAAACTTAGAAAATCGTATAAACGCCCAAAGGCCTAAAAACGGTCCGCAAGGAACCAAACTTGTCTAGAGGCCAACCTACGATCTCAGAGGGGATCAAAGCCCATAGGAATTATGATGGTTTATCCTAACTCTCGGAAGTAGGATAAATGTTAAGTTTCCGAAGATAAATGTCAGGATTCGAGGATAATTACGAAGATCGACGGAAAATGGAATATTCCCAAAAAGAGATAAACTTGGGCCCAAAGGCAAAGAAATAAACGGGCCACCGACCTAAAGCAACTATATAAGGAGAGCTGGAGCAGAAGAAAAAGAGATCCGAGATTTGAGCCCTAGAGACCTCCCGTTAGCATAGAGAACTTAGAATTTAGGCGGTTAGACTAGCAAGGCAGGACCTAGAACGTCTGGCCGCCTCTTGTTCTATTTTTATCTTGTTCGCAGATCTGTGTTCCTCTCGGAAGGATCGGACAATTCTTCTACTGTAGAGATCGGCACTTAGAAACCCTAGGCATTATTCTCAACATGCCTGTTTCTATGACCCATGCTCGTACTAGACGAATTCACCCGGGCGGTTCGATCTCTTGTTCTATTCTTTCTAACTGAACTACGTCCGACATGATCCTAGAAAGGGGTACGTAGGCAGCCTTTCTTAAGGTCCAGTCCCAACTCTTAACAAACCCTTTTCCGCATTTATTTGGTCACTTGTCGCCGGCTCTCGCAGAGAATCCGGACCTCAAGGAAAGTAGGGTTTTCATTGCTTTCCTTCATTATTATTTATTAAAATCGACGGTGTGAATTTTGTTTCCCACAGTTTGGCGCTTGAAGGAGGGTGGGACGGATTAGTCTTACTCTCACGGCCGCAAAACGCTTGATCAAAGCGATGTTTGGAAATATGAAAGACGAAGTTGCAGGTCGCATCAACGTTGGTAAAACAATTTCAGCAGTGACTGCTCCTCTGGCCAACGCTTGGGCAAACGCTGCAGTGGTCGAGAAAATCGAAAACCTAGTCGCAGCTTTCCGCCACGGGAAGAGCACGGAATCGAGCTCGCAATTTCTTTATCTAAACAGAAAGGACAACGATAAAATCTGCCGAACCCCAAAAAAATTTTCTAGTTATCGAGGTAAAGAAATCTCAACGAGAAATTGTTATACCAAAAAACATTTTGGCGAGAACTTTTTGGAAAAATAAAACTTGTTCTCTTCGAAACCATGGGGGAAACCGTAGATTACTCGTGAAAAACAAGCATGACAAATCGGGTCATCAATTCCCCACTGCCGTACTTCTTTGGACAGTTTTCGGGAAAACAAACGATTAGACGGAAAAAGTCCTTACCAATACTTCCCAATCGTCCGAACCATCCCGAGCAAGCACAAAGCTTCGACTGTCCCGACCAACTCACCATACGGCCAACTCGGTCCTTCTCGGCTAGTTTTGGAATAAACAGAGTTCAATTCTATAAAATCACTCGAAACCTAAGAGGGCTAAAGAAGACAAAACAAAGCCAAAACGAGAGGTCGTATCCCTCACTGCTAAGACGTCTTCCGAAACCTAGAATTTCATAACCCAGCGCGAACTCTCGATTTTTCCACTAAGCTTACTTCGGAGAAACTACTCAAAACTCCTTCGGATCAATCCTACGGAAACGTGAAAATTTCTGATGAAGTTTAGTCACAAAAATTACAGCAAACCGCAGAGAGAGTTTATGATATTAAAATTCGATAACATTTTATGGAACACCTTTCGTAAAATAATACTCGACAGTATTTCACGAGACAGCTTTTCTACAATTAAAACTCGACAACATATTACGAAACAGCTTTCGTAAAATTAACTCGACAACTGTTTGCAGAATAACTCTCATAAAATAAAAGCTCGACAACGTTTTAGGAAACAGCTTCCGTAAGATCAAGCTAGGCAATATTTTACGAAACATCCTTCGTAAAGTTAAACTAGATCATTCGAAACAATAGGGTCTGGGACATTAACAGTTCGCTCATAGCTTGACGAACTAAACCCGAATGACGTCTTGTCCATTGCTTCCTCTTTCCTAAACGCCACTCTTGGCCTGCTTCTCCTCCTTTTGTTTCGACGATTTCGTAAAATTCCCTCGGAAAACCGGAAGTACAAAGAAACGAGGACATAACTTGGACGTTGATGTCTCTTCCTCATTCCGATATTGTCGTCAGAATTTCGTCGAAAACCAGTTCGTATAAAATTCAGTATCAGGCTTTTTGAAGCCCCTTGACATTGAATCGAAAGTGGCCATTCCGAAACGCCTAACAAACTCTCGATAAATTACTAACTCATCAGAAGACAAGAGGAGACGAAGAAGGAAGAAGAGGCAATCCCGAATAATCGATGAGACTAAGGTATGTTCGACTCAGAAAGTTTTATCAGGTTTTAATTCTTCGTAGGGAAGGAATGAAAACGTCTTGAAAACTGCCGTAAAATTTAGGGAACTTAGAACCTAGGTGGATAGTCTAGCAAGCTAAGTCTTAGGCAATCTTTTCCGGTCTTGTTCTATCGTTCCTTGACCGTCCAGGCAGAACATGCAATCCGATCTAATCTCTCGAAAAACCGAGAAACGATCGCCACGCATTCTAAGAATACTCATCCTGATTCCTAAAGAAAGAAAAAACGTACACAAGCGTTCGAAAGAACGGTTAACCCGTTTTCTTTCGTAAAAAAAAAGAGGGAGTAGATACGAATACAATACCGTATACTCCCATCTTCAAAAACTTTTTGCTTCAGCATTAGAGAACTCTTTTGACAAGGCAAACTCTCGCAGCAATAAGCAGCAGAAGACTTAGGCAATAAAATGCCCCGTCAAAATCGTTTCAAAAGGCAAACGACGCTCTAAGATTCGTCTAAAACGCTAGCGGCGTAGCCCAACCGTTACAAACTTGGTCTTGAATACTCTACGTCGTCTCTCGTCGCAAACTCGTGACTAGAAACGTGTACCAACGTCAGAATAATAGCACGACGGTGAACTACGAAAATAACGAAATAACCTTCGGTAAAACTCCATGAGTAATTCGAAGCAACTTTCGCCAAAAGTCGAGATCAAAGCGGAAACATTTCCCGTGTAATCCACGGAAAAACCACTACTTTGACAATCTGCGATTTTCTATATCCATGAAACCGGTCATCCATTACTTCCGTATAATAAAAACATTTTATACAAACAGCCTATGGGAAAACAAGATTGGTCTCATACAACACGACTTCGCAACACGGAAAAGTGAATGAGGAAAACGTATTTCATGGTTGCAAATATCACGAGTAATTTGTGAGAAACACTCTCCAATAACTTTTACGAAAAACCCCTCTCACAATACTTTTACGAAAAATCCTCTGTATGGTCAAATCAATTCATACGAAGCAACTTTCGTAAAATAAACATAACGGGTCTAAAGGATAACTGTCGTAGACAATTCTTGCTCCATGAGGTTGCTGACTCCTGTTTTCACTCCCCTCCGTTACATCCAAACAGGAAATAACCCCGCAACCGAATCCGCACGTGCGCCGCGTTGATCCTTTAAACTTTGTCTCCCTCGGATAAAATGAAACAATTTTCATGCAACCAAAGGGAATTTATACGAACCATTCTTCGTATAACGGAAACCTAAAGTGGAAAATCGTTTTTTAACAGCCATCAGCCGTAACCCAAAAATCTCCCCTATGCTTGGCCTGTCAATCTCGACGAACGCGATTCGGCCCTCGGCCAAGTACACCTTTTCATAGAGCCCGAACCTGAATTTGGCATTCCCTTAAAAGACAATCGTAAACTAACATGACCTTAATGTTAACACGAAAGGGTCATGGTCTAATCCTTTACCAACAACCTTGGCTATACGGCTGAACACAACCTTCATGCCACGCCCAAATAATTGAGCGACCACTGCTCCAATCGCTTAACGGCTAAAACAACAATCCACGATTTGTCATAGAACGCCAAGTGACTGTTACGCAAGCAGTTTGTCGTATAACCCAGAATCGGAAATCATACAATAAACTCTTCATACCAAAACTAAGTCCTAACAACCAAATGGTTATTGGAAGATTTAAACTTATCATCAATCGATTAAGTTCTATACGCCCCGTAAAGACGGCATGAAAAGAAACACTCGTGACAAAGCTCCAAGAGTTATACGAGTCATCCTTAAAAATATACAAAAAAAAATCCCGGAAGGCCAACACTTCACGAAGCACAGTGAAGGTAGACGCTTCACCCTGGGCCAAATTTACGCGACCCCTCGGTCCTAATTCCTCGATCAAAAATCAAAAAAAAAATATTTCTGCATCCAAACTGAAAAAACAGTTTCTGGCTGCGAACATTCGCAAAACATCTCCAGGCCCGTAAACATTTCAACAACGAAATGCGGCGCAAGGAAAACTCAACCTTCAGCACTGCGAGACGTCGCTAACGCTCGAAGGACATTCTTTTCCTCAAAACATTCCAGACGAAATGCTCTTCTCAGGAACTCAAAACATACAAACACGCCTCTAAACGGTAACATGCCTCTAAAATGGTATCATTTCGTTGTTGCTGATCACAACAAACGAACTCTAACGTCCTAAACCGACATTAGCTGCCCTCGAAAGGATAGGCTCTCTTACATCCGACAAGGATAACATAGCGCGCTATACAAGAAATCCAAAATTTTGGTTCGAACCTCCAAATGGTCTTTGGAAGTAGCTCGATTCGTGCCAAGACAAGTCATATAAGCCGATAATAATACACTGACTTTAAATCGGTACGAATCAGGTTAAAATCGCAAACAGGCAAAACGAAAGCCGACTTGTCATCGCAAAGCCTTAGTTCGAGAGTAAACCTAGGTCTTGCCCTAAACCATCCATGCTGGATCTTGACATCTCAAAGACATGTTATCAACACCCCGATACGAGATCCCAAAATTTGTCTCTTCATTTATATTTGTACGTTTATGAGTCTCCGCAAACCAAAAGACTTCGGGAATTCTCATCTTACACAACGACAGGTGTGATGATCATCTGAGAGACAGGAATGAGACGACAACTCACACTCTGTCCCTCTAAATTCGAAAAACGGAAGTTCTCTCCATTTATAAAAACCACGATTTTATAAATTTGAGCAAAATATTTTAAGGGCCCTAAAAAGGGCAGGGATTCGAAGCCGCCGACGGCCAGTCCCGAAAGATACATAATGGCCTCACAACGGCCAGAACAAAACAAAATACCATCGACAGCAACATGCTCGAAAGTCTCTGCACGACACATAACCAGACCATATAAGTCTTGCTTGAAAACAGATCACAAGGGTCTTAAACTCCAAAACGATCTACGAAAGGCTTGATCCCTTCGACAAGGGTACGTTGGTCTTACCAGGTCAACTCGCCATAGGGCAAGCTCAGTCTTCCCAGCTCACCCTAGGACAAGCTCACTTTGTTCTCCTTTGAGTCTAGATCAAAATGGCTTTCGTTTTGTCTCAATCGGAGTTTCCATTGAGATTTTACGAAGAGAACAAAGTCACTGTCCCGGCCATCTCGTGGGTGTACTCGCCCGACGAGTACAACCATCACGCGGGTCACCTCGCTCTCTGTAATGGCTACTTCTCTCTAGGGAAAGCTCACCTTTGTTTTCCTTTGATTCTAGGTCAAAATGGCTTTCATTTCGTTTCAATCGGAGTTTCCGTTGAGATTTTACGAAGAGAACAAACTCACTGTCCCGGCCACCTTGTGGGTGTACTCGCCCGGCGAGTACAACCATCACGCGGGTCACCTCACCCTCTGTAGTTTCCACCTCGCCCTAGAGAAAGATAAACTTTGTTCTCCTTTGAGTCTAGATCAAAATGGCTTTCGTTTCGTCTAAATCGGAATTTCCGTTGAGATTTTACGAAGAGAACAAAGTAACTATCCCGGCCACCTCGTGGGTGTACTCGCCCGGCGAGTACAACCATCACGCGGGTCACCTCGCCCGCTGTAATGGCAACCTCGCCCTAGGAAAATCTCAACTTTGTTCCACTTTGAGTCTAGATCAAAATGGCTTTTGTTTCGTCTCAATCGGAGTTTCCTTTGAGATTTTACGAAGAGAACAAAGTCAGTGTCTCGGCCACCTCGTGCGTGTACTGTTGGGGTCAAAATCAGTCACGACGGAATCAATGACTGAATGTCTCTGAAAAGTATTTCTTGAAACAAAAAGTCTCGGATAATTTGAAAAGAAGTTATACGAGATTTTCTCAAATTAGAATATCCACTCTCTGGTGAGGTCGAAAACGGTTATCTCGATATCAACGGTTAAAGATCTTTCCAAACTCAAAGATTTCCCGCACGAACGGCCAACGGGGGAAAGATCGGGCGACGGAGAACCCACGGGCGGCAGAGGATCCCTGGCGCCGGCGGCAAGCATAACGCAAGCCGGCCTGGCGCCGGCGGAATAGAAGCACGGCAAATAGAAGCACGGCAAATCCTAGATTACTCGCGGAATAGAAGCACGGCAAATCGGGTCACCAATTCCCACTGCCGTACTTCTTCGACTTTGGGCGTCAAAATCGGTCAACGACGAAATCATCACCCGAAAGTCCTCGGAAGAAAACTAAGTGACGATCGAAACCGAGAAACGGGTCGTCACTCGACGAACTTACGGGAAGACACGAACGGACCGTGAGCCCCGGGGATCGACGAAGGCGAGCAACAGCAGCTTTGGCGGACGCGGGACACGGCACGGGCGGTAGGGCGCCTGGCGCCGGCGGCAAACCGACCACGCCGCGCCTGGCGCCGGCGGCAGATCGACCACGCCCGCGCAGGGCGCCTGGCCGGAAGCGAGAGACGCAGCGCCTGGCGCCGGCGGCAGGGCGCCTGGCGCCGGCGGCAGACCGACCACGCCGCGCCTGGCGCCGGCGGCAGGCTCGTCCTCTCCCGTCTGGCGCCGGCGGTGTCTCCGTCTTGCCGGCGGCAAGGTTCCTGGCCCATCCGCCTAGTCGTCTCGTGATCTTGGTCCCTTAAACCCATGTTCGGATTGTTCGAGAAACACGACGATTCTTCCGCAAAGCCTTCTCGATTGTTTAACAAAGTTCGTATTTTAAAATCTAAGTTCGAAGCCTCATTACTCAAAACTCCTTTGGATCAATCCTACGGAAACGAGAATTTCTGATTAAGTTTAAGAACAAAATTACAGCTCTCCATGGCGAGTGTCGGATATTAAAATTCGTAACATCTAACGGTAACAACTTCCGTAAGATCAAACTCGGCAATATTTTATGAAACATCATTAAAAAAAAATCATATCAAACAACAAGGTCTGAGACTTGACCAGTTCGCTCATGGCTTGACGAACTAAGAACCTCACCCGAATGACATCCTGTCCATTGCTCCCTCTTAGCCTGCTTCTCCTTCTTTTGTTTCAACGATTTCGTAAAATCCCTCTGGTACATAAAAGCGCAATCTGATTCTGCCACGTTGAGTCAGAAACATCTATTCATGACGCTTTGATAGACTTTTCAACAATATATAAAGCGCACCTGTCAATTTAGGAAGTATGAAGAAACGGAGACATGAGCTTAGGCGTTGATATCTCTCGTTCGCCCGATATTCTCATCAGGATTTCATCGAAAATCAATTCGCATCGAAATTCAGTATCAGACTTTCGAAGTTCTTTGGCGTAGAATCGAAAGTGGCAATTCGAAACGCCTAAGAAAACCTTCGATGGGATACACATTCCTTCTCATAAAACTATCACTCAGAAGGTGAAACACAGTTGAAGACAAAAAACTATCAATCTCGAATCATCGATGAGACTAAGGTATGTCCGACTTATAAAATTTTGTAAAGGTTTTAATTCTTCGACGACAGGAACAAAACGCCTTGAAAACTGCCGTAGAATTTAGGGAACTTAGGACCTAGGTGGATAGTCTAGCAAGCTAAGTCTTAGGCAAAATTTCCAGTCTTGTTCCATCGTTCCTTGATTGTCCAGGCAGAACATGCAAACCGATCTAGTCTTTTGAAAACCGAAACGACGCCAGCGTTCTAAAAGCATACTCATCCCGCTTCCTAAAAGAAATAAAAAGCGTACAAGCCTTCGAAGAACGGCTAACCCGCTTTCTTTAAGAAAAGGAAGTAGGTACGTATACTATACCCGTATAATCCCATCTTGAAAACTTTTGCTTCAGCATCAAGACAACGCTTTCACAAATCAAACTTTCGCAGCAATAAGATTCGCCTAAAACGCTAAGCCGCATAAACACGGCATGAATAGAAACACTCGTGACAAGGCTTCAAGAGTTATATGAGTCATCCTTAATATATACAAACAAATCCCGGAAGGCCAACACTTCCGAAGCGGAATGTAGCGCTTTCTCTGAGTCGAACTTACGCGACCCTTGGTCCTGCGCCCAAACCAAACAACAGTTTCATGCGAACATTCGCAAAACATCTCCAAAGCCCGCGAACATTTCAACCACGAAATGCGGCACAAGGGAAACTCGACCTTCAGCACTGCGAGACGTCGCTAACGCTCGAAGGACATTCTTTTCCTCAAAAACGTTCCAGACGAAATCCTCGTCTCTAGAACTCAAAACATACAAACACACCTCTAAACGGTAACATGCCTCTAAACTGGCATCATTTCGTTGTTGCTGATCACAACAAACTAACTCTAACGCCCTAAATGCGGACAAATAGCGCTCTTCAAGGGGTAGGCTCTCTTGCATCCGACAAGGATAAACATAGCACGCTATACAAGAAATCCAAATTTTGGTTTAGCTCTTCGTAAAGGAAGTAGCTCGACTCACGCCCAGACAAATCATATAAGCCGACAACAATTCGCGGATTTTAAACGGTACGAGTCAGGTTAAAATCGCAAACAGGCAAAACGAAGCCGATTTGTCATCGCAAAGCCTCAGTCCGAGAGTAAACCTAGGTCTTGCCCTAAACCCAGCCACGCTGGATCTTGACATCTCACAGACATAGTATGGTATACGAGATCCAAAAATTTGTCTCTTCACTTAAGCCTATTCGTTTCACGAACTTTTCGCGTAAATCGGTAAACCGCGGAAAATCTCGCTTTATGCAAACAATAGGTACGGTGATCATCAGGGAACTAGGAATGAGACGACAACTCACACCCTCTTTCTCATACCAAAAACTGAAGTTCATAAAAATCGAAAAACACATAATGGCCTCAACGCCCGGACCAAAACAAATACATCAACATCATCATGCTCGAAAGTCTCTCATGACACATAACCAGACCATATAAGTCTCGCTGGTAAAACAGATCACAAGGGTCTTAAACTCCAAAACAAACTACGGAAGGCTTGATCCCTACAACAAGGGTACGTAGGCAGCCTTCGAAAGGCGCAGCCTGATGTCTTGCATATTTACATGTTTTTAGCTATCATATCTTGTGCATTTTGATCATATAAGTTAGGCATTAGGCATCTTTAGGTCCATTTTGCATTCATTTGTCCTTATCAGGTGTTGGAGTACGCTTTGGTGTGATTTGAGGTGTTTGGAAGCCTTATGGCCCAAAAAGAGATGAAGAATCAAGTTTGGCCATGAAAAGAGAAGTCAATCCATGATCTGGTTAAGACAAAGATGAGCATGGACGGAGGCCTTGTAAATATCTTCTAATGCTAAGATTTTGTGGAGACACAAAATTTTGAGTTAGCTTTCCAATGGAAGTGGTTTCAAGTCATTTGGAGCCATATTGGAGAAGTTATGATCGATTCATTGGAAGCATGTCAAGACACCCGACCTGGACACCCGACCTAACCTACCCGCACGGGTTGGGCAAGAGATGATGGACGCCAGGGAGTGTACCCGGCCTCACACACCCGGGATGAGAACCCCGCACGGCTCCACACACCTGGCCTGGCATACGCGGCCTGAAGGACCCGCACGGCTCACATCGCCTGGCATACGCGGCCTGAAGGACCCTGCGGATCAACATGAGATACGCGGGTCGGGACTCGACCACCTTACCCGGGTATCGGCCAGTTTCTTCCTTTTCTTGGCTTCTGATTGGTCGAAAATCATGTGGCACCAAGGACCTTTTGGACTTTTCTCTTATGTTTTAAGGGCTTTCAAGCCACCTATAAATACTCTTGTAATCTCATTAAGAAACTTAACTTCTTTTCTCTCAAAAACATATTTAGAACTTGAAGAAAGTTTGGATCTTTGACCTTTTTACATCATTTCTTGTGTGTTTAATAGATTATCTCTTTCTTTAATCATGTTTAGCCTTGAATCATCATTGATTTTGAGGTTTTCCATGGGTATTAGTGAGTAGATCTATCTAGGGTTCATGGGCTTGGGAGACTAAGGGTGATTAGAGTAGATCCAAGGTGTGTTAGATCTATCATCTCCTTGCATTGATTTGGTGTTCTTCTTGCTATATTTGGGTTGGCCTCTCAAACATAGAGCCATAGGCATTTCATGCCCGAAAGGTGTTCTATGAAATGCCTGAACCAACTCATCTATGCTTTTAGCTTGCTTTGCCTAAGGGATTAGTTGTCAAAGGAGCTAGGATTGCTATTAGACTCATTCTCCATGTTTGCTTTGATCATTACAGCCAAAGGGATTTGGTGTACTTGGGTGATCATTGCAAAAGAGCATTCATCTAGGGATAGAGCTTGCTTAGTTTTGTTGTCTAGGCATAAGGAATTAGATTGATTGAAAAGTTAGCATCTTGGATTGAATCTTGATCACCCAAAGTCAGTTCCTTGTCCCAAGAACCCCTTGCCTCATTGAGAAAGAAAGTTCAATCTTTTATTGCATTTTAATATTGTCTTAGTTTCATAATCATCATCTCATCTTGATTAGACTTAGATTAAGCATGAACTTGCATTCCCTTTGCATTAGAATCTCTTAGAATTGGATTGACATCTTGTATTCTACAACATTTGATTAGGACCTGAAAAGGCCTGTCATCAAATTGCCGTTACCAAGTTCTAAGTTGATTTTGACATTGGGATTTAGTTATTTGCTTGAGACTAAGTCATTTTATTTTATTGTATCTTGTGATATTGGTTCTTGCCTCTTCTATCTTTGACTTTCAGGTGTATGATCACAAGAAGCAGAGGGCATCCAACTTGGTTCCTACTGTTGAAGAGATTGCTGCACTTGAGAGGGAGATAGCTAGACAAAGAAGAGAAGTAGAGCAACAGGCTCATCTTCAAAGGTTGGGGTTTGAGATGGAGAATCTGCCTCAAGATGGTAATGTCCAAGGGACAATGGTCCAAGAGCTGACAATCCTAGACCACCACGCCAGCCACATCACCAACCACGCCAAGCAAGAGCCATTGGAGCCTATGACCAACCTCACATTCATGGTCATAGGTTGGGAATCAGAGCACCAGCTGTGGAGAACAACAACTTTGAGATCAAATCAGGGCTGCTGCATTTGATTGAGAACAACAAGTTCCATGGCCTTGCTGTGGAGGATCCCTTGATCACTTGGACACATTTGATAGCTACTGTAGCTTGTCCAAGATTAATGGAGTCTCTGAAGATGCTTTCAAGCTGAGGTTGTTTCCATTCTCTTTGGGAGACAAGGCACATCTATGGGAGAAGGCTGTTCCAAGTGACTCTATCACTACTTGGAATGAGTGCAAGAGAGCATTCCTAGAGAAATTCTTCTCTACCTCAAGAACAGCCAAGATCAGAAATGAGATCTCTAGCTTTCAGCAGAAGAACCTTGAGAGCTTTAGTGAAGCATGGGAGAGGTTCAAGGGCTATTGGTCTCAATGCCCACATCATGGCTTCACCAAGGAGAGTTTGCTTAGTACCTTCTACAGAGGTGCTCTACCAGAGTTCAGGAGCAGATTGGACACAGCCAGCAATGGGTTCTTCTTGGGCAGAACTGAGCAGGATGCTGAGGAACTGGTGGAAAACATGGCCAGGAGTGACTCAGTCTACAGTGAGGAGCATGATAGGGCCAACAGAGGCACTGATGAAGATGATCCGCACACAAGAAAGGCCCTGAAATCTCTCCAAGAAAAGTTGGACAAGCTTCTTGTAGAGAAGGCTAAGCAAGAGCAGCTTCACTCCATTGGGAACCAGCAACAGAAACAGCCTGCTAGGACTACTGAAGTTCATGGTGTAGAAGGTCAAGAGGAGCTGTGCTTCATCAATTCTAATGGCACATGGTATAGGAAAGAGCCCAACTTCCAATACCAAAACAACTACCAGCAAAGACCTTACTACAACAATCACCAAGGAGGTTACCAAGCAAACCAGCCTACTCAGCCCCAAGGAAGCTCTTCTCCAGCTCAGGCTCCAAGTTCAAATTTGGAGTCCATGTTCAATCAACTCTTAGAAGCTCAAGAAAGAAATGCTAAGACCATTGGTGATGAGTTCAAGAACATCCATGCTAAGATTGATGGAACCTATTCTGACCTCAACAACAAGTACATGCAACTTGCCTCTCACCTCAAAGCTTTGGAGAGCCAAGTTGCATCCATGTCTTCATCCTCCAAGAATCCAATGGGATCTCTACCAGGAAACCAGAGAAGAACACTAAGGACACTTGCAATGTTATCATCTCCACTTCTTCAGGGATTGCATTGAGTGATCATAAGAATGATGTTGATGAGATTGAGAGGCTAGTGCTTGGAAATCAGATTGAAAATGATAAGAGACTGGTTGTGGCCACAGCTGAAGCTAGAGTTGTGAAGAGAGCTGATAAGAAGGTTCAAGGAAAGATTGATGAACCTAAGGTTGAGACACAAGTTGAGAAGAATGCTAACCCCAAGCTGAAAGAAGTGAAGGAAGAAGACAATGAGTTTGAGCTATCACCCTATGATAAGCTCCCTTACCCTCAAAGGTTCCTCACCAAAGCTCAGAAAAAGTGGTCTCCAAATTCAGAAAAGACCTCAGTGATATTGGAGTCAAGCTTCCAGAGATCAGCAATATGCATGCTGCTCATGTCCAAATGATGCTCATAAAGGACATTCTCACCCATCAAGCTGAAGTGGCTGAACTTTGGACATCTCACTTCTAAAGATTGATCCACCAATCCCTCCCAAGTCCCTCCCTAAGCTTGAGACTCAAGGGAAGTTCACATTGTCTTGCTCTCTTGGTAAACTAACTATGGATGATGCTCTTTTGATAGTGGAGCTAGTGTGAATGTCATCTCCTTGGATATGGTGCAGAATATTAGGATTGAAAGCATGGAAACAGATACTCCTCCTCTCATCTTTGGGGATTCCTCTTCTACAACCCCACTTGGCATAATCAAGGACTTTCCCTTGAAGATTGGATCCTGCACCATACCTATTGACCTCACTGTTTTGAAGATGACATCTGAAGAAAGAGTCCCTTTGATCCTTGGCACTCCTTTCCTCACAACAGTTGGAGCTTGCATTGACTTTCCCAACAAGAAGGTCACCCTCATGCATGTCAACAAAGCTGTCTCCTACCCTCTCCAACCTCCAATGGAATCCGACTATTGTGGGACAATAACTCGTGATGCACAAGCTGTTGAGAAGCCCCAAGATGAAGAGGTTGTTGGTAAGAAAGAAGGTCTTGATGGAGAGTGTTCTAAGGAGTTGTGTGTTGAGCACTTGGAAAGTGCTAAAAGAGAGGGGATGGCTGGAGCCTTAAGGGCCACTCATGGCAAGAAGAAGATAGTGAAAGAGCCTCCTCTTGATTTGCTCTCACACACTCTCACTCTCCATCCAAAGAAGCTCAAGCATGGAGCCATTGAGTACAAGATCAAGCATAAGGGCAGGTCCACACCATTCTCAAGTGCTAGAGCCATCATCACTCCTCAGCTCCAAGATGACCCTATCAAGCTTCAAGAGCTTCTCTCTCAGGTCCTCATCATCACACTTGAAGGTGGGAAGGATCCTCCTTCTCACTAGTCAAAGAGAAAAGGTAGTCAAGCTAAGTGACTCAAAACAAGCTCACTTGGGAGGAAGTCCCATGGTTATCCTTGTACATAGTTTTGAAATTTCAATTCTCTTTTAAGTTTTTAATAAAAGTGGTCAAGGTTTTCAGGTTGAGCCAAGCACTAGAGGAGAGAAGAATGGTGGTGAACCACTTGAGCCCCATGATCCATGTAGCAGCCTCCTCTAGTTGCTATGAACCAAGCCAGCTTCTAGTCATGCCACAAGCACCATACCCAAATCTCCTCGTGTGGTATCACTCCAACCCTTCTTGTATATACATTTGCTTTTATCTTGTTGGGGTATCTCCTTCTCTCTTACTCACACAGAGACTGTGTGATTTAAGTTGGGGAGGTACGGATATTTGATCATGTTTGCTTTGTGATTTTGAGTCTCATGCATTGCATTGTACATTCATAAGTGCATAGAAAATCCAAAATTTTTAAATTTTGAACCATGTAGATTGCATCACTTGCATCCTTAAGATTGAGTCTAGAGCATATAGGTTGCATTCATTTGCATATGGAGCATTGCCTTGTAAAGAATACTTGTTTGCACTGAATTTGACACCCTAGTTAAACATATCAGGTAGCTTGAGCACCTTTTGAAAAGCTTGCATGCTTTGAGCCTTGAAAACTCTTCTTGAAACTTGCTTGCTTTCTTGATATTGGCATTGTTCTTGAAGCCAGCTCCATCCTGAACTTAAACTTGAATGAACTTAAGCTCTCTTGCATATGGGCATTTGCATACTTGATCATGGATCTCATACACATTTGGGTTATCTTTTCCATTGTACCACCCTTTGTTAACCCAAATGGCACTCCCTTACCCTTGAACCCTATCCATTCTTTGAAGCCTACATTGATTTGCTTGAGTGAGGCCTCTTTTGATAGCTTGTCATGTGCAAAATCTTGAGAGTATTGGGAGCGACATGGATTTGTTCTCATCTCTTGCTAGCATAGGGTCATCATTTGAGCTAGCTTCTAGGATGGTGAGTGAAGTGTTTGTTACCTAATGGTTTATATTTTGGGTTTGGGGATATGACAATGCTGAGATTGATGAACAAAAGAGTATCATTGAGAAAGAAAAACCCTAGGGACCTAGAACAGAAAAAAATAATAATAAAGCTCTTGTGTAATGTTTTGACCTTCCCCTTCATTAAAAAAAAAAAAGAAAAAGAAAAGAAAAGAAAAGAAAAAGAAAAAAAAATTCAATAAGATAGTGGGGAAGGAAAAACTTAAAGAGTTAGAGTTTAGAAAAGTGAATAGAGGTCCTTAGAGGTTGAATCATGAGAAAGAAAATGTTCATTGGGTGAGTGATGTGAGTATGCCTTCATTTTGGGTTATGGGATGAATAAAAGGGTGTAGATCTTGTAATCACTTAGGAATTGGGTAGAATGATGAGGATGGATCCATGTATGCATGAATTGCTCCTAGTCTTAGATAAATTTTGCATAATGATCAAGCTCCTTGATTTTTGAGTGATTGCCACCTTGAAATGATGCATTGAACCCTCCTTTTCATCCATATTAGACTATTTGATCACCTAGCCAAATGATTGAGATCATGTGCCCATTTGTGAGACTTCACCTTGTGTGTGTGTGTGTGAATCAATGTGAGGGCTGGTTAAGAGAGCATGTTGGTTGATAGGCATTGCATCTTGTGTAGAGGCATAAGAGTAATTGATAGGCCTTGTGAAGCTAGAGCATAATAAGAGAGTTTGCTCATGCTATTTGCTATGTTTCTTTAGGATGTCAGGTTGAGTGCTATGAGTGTTTCCTTAGGCTTTGTTCCCATCCTTGCATCCATCCCCCTTGTGTTTGAAAATTTTACTTGAGGACAAGCAAAGGTCTAGTGTGGGGGAGTTGATGTCTTGCATATTTACATGTTTTTAGCTATCATATCTTGTGCATTTTGATCATATAAGTTAGGCATTAGGCATCTTTAGGTCCATTTTGCATTCATTTGTCCTTATCAGGTGTTGGAGTATGCTTTGGTGTGATTTGAGGTGTTTGGAAGCCTTATGGCCCAAAAAGAGATGAAGAATCAAGTTTGGCCATGAAAAGAGAAGTCAATCCATGATCTGGTTAAGACAAAGATGAGCATGGACGGAGGCCTTGGAAATATCTTCTAATGCTAAGATTTTGTGGAGACACAGAATTTTGAGTTAGCTTTCAATGGAAGTGGTTTCAAGTAATTTGGAGCCATATTGGAGAAGTTATGATCGATTCATTGGAAGCATGTCAAGACACCCGACCTGGACACCCGACCTAACCTACCCGCACGGGTTGGGCAAGAGATGATGGACGCCAGGAGTGTACCCGGCCTCACACACCGGGATGAGAACCCGCACGGCTCCACACACCCGGCCTGGCATCGCGGCCTGAAGGACCCGGACGGCTCACATCGCGGCCTGGCATACGCGGCCTGAAGGACCCGCGGATCAACATGAGATCTGTGGTCGGCATCTGTGGTCGGGACTCGACCACCTTACCCGGGTATCGGCCAGTTTCTTCCTTTTCTTGGCTTCTGATTGGTCGAAAATCATGTGGCACCAAGGACCTTTTGGACTTTTCTCTTATGTTTTAAGGCTTTCAAGCCACTATAAATACTCTTGTAATCTCATTAAGAAACTTAACTTCTTTTCTCTCAAAAACATATTTAGAACTTGAAGAAAGTTTGGATCTTTGATCCTTTTTCATCATTTCTTGTGTGTTTAATAGATTATCTCTTTCTTTAATCATGTTTAGCCTTGAATCATCATTGATTTTGAGGTTTTCCATGGGTATTAGTGAGTAGATCTATCTAGGGTTCATGGGCTTGGGAGACTAAGGGTGATTAGGAGTAGATCCAAGGTGCTTAGTATTAGATCTATCATCTCCTTGCATTGATTTGGTGTTCTTCTTGCTATATTTGGGTTGGCCTCTCAAACATAGAGCCATAGGCATTTCATGCCCGAAGGTGTTCTATGAAATGCCTGAACCAACTCATCTATGCTTTTAGCTTGCTTTGCCTAAGGGATTAGTTGTCAAAGAAGCTAGGATTGCTATTAGACTCATTCTCCATGTTTGCTTTGATCATTACAGCCAAAGGGATTTGGTGTACTTGGGTGATCATTGCAAAGAGCATTCATCTAGGGATAGAGCTTGCTTAGTTTTGTTGTCTAGGCATAAGGAATTAGATTGATTGAAAAGTTAGCATCTTGGATTGAATCTTGATCACCCAAAGTCAGTTCCCTTGTCCCAAGAACCCCCTTGCCTCATTGAGAAAGAAAGTTCAATCTTTTATTGCATTTTTAATATTGTCTTAGTTTCATAATCATCATCTCTTCTTGATTAGACTTAGATTATGCATGAACTTGCATTCCCTTTGCATTAGAATCTCTTA
Organism: Brassica nigra; assembly: GCA_016432835.1. Lineage (NCBI taxonomy): Eukaryota > Viridiplantae > Streptophyta > Magnoliopsida > Brassicales > Brassicaceae > Brassica > Brassica nigra. The sequence goes on from CM028246.1 coordinate 41,460,876, forward strand.
GAATTGGATTGACATCTTGTATTCTACAACATTTGATAAGGACCTGAAAAGGCCTGTCATCACAGCCCCAATCTTACCACTTTCAACGGAGCCTTTCAACCATTAATTCCGCCTATCTTACCTGACATGTCTTATGGCCGCAAGAACATCGAAGGTTCTAGCGAGCTGGGGCTAACTGTTGGTGTCAAAATCGGTCACGACGGAATCAGTGACTGAAAGTCTCTGGAAAGTATTTCTTGAAACGAAAAGTCTCGGATAATTTGAAAAGAAGTTATACGAGATTTTCTCAAATTAGAATATCCACTCTCGGTGAGGTCGAAAGCGGTTATCTCAAATCAGCCAAAGATCCTTCAAACTCAAAGATTTTCCGCGCGAATGATTAGCGGGAAAGATCGGGTAATGGAAACCCCACGGCGGCAGAGAACCCTCGGCCGGCGTAGCAAGCCGGCCTGGCGCTGCGCAAGCCGACTGGCGCCGGCGGCAGCGCAAAGCCGCCTGGCGCTAACCCGGCGCAGCAAAGCCGGCCTGCGCCCGGCAAAGCCGGCCTGGCGCCGGCGCGTAACGCAAGCCGGCCTGGCGTGCGGCAAGCCGACCTGGCGCCCGGCGTAACGCAAGCCGGCCTGGCGCGGCGCAGCGTAACTCCTGGCGGCAAGCGTGATCAAGCGGCCTGGCGCCGGCAAGCCCTGGCGGGTCGATGGTCCTCGTCCTGATCTCGGTCCTCATCCTGGTCTCGGTCCCATCATGCTCGGTCTGATCCCATCTTGGCCTGTTTGGATCAATCCTCGGGGTTTGATACGATCACGCCACAGAATTAACATCTCTCGATTCGACTCGATTGGAATCATCCTCGATGATTTACGACAAAAACTAGAAATGTTGGATTTCTCGTAGAGGATATCGTGTAAAACAAGATCGATTAACTCGAACATCGATCCTTTAGGCTATACGGTTTATTTTACGAGAAAGATAGTCTTTCAGAAATCGTATAAAACGTTCAACGACTTAAGACAAGTCCAAGGACTTACTTACGATTTTAAGAATTCAGGCCCAATCAGACTATGACGGTTTATCCAATTTCCCGAACATCGGATAAACATCAAGTCACCGAAAAAATAGGGGAAAACTTGAGGATAATTACAAAGATCAACGAAAATGAATATTTCCTGAAGAGATAAACTTGGGCCCAAAGGCGAAGTCCATCATCCTAAGGCAAACCGACCTAGAAGTGAGTATATAAGAGAGCAAGAGCAGAGGAGAAGGGGATCCGAAAATCCTAGATTGGAGACCTAGAGAGCTCCTGTTAGCTGATAGAACTTAGAATTTAGGCGGTTAGACTAGCAAGGCAGGCCCTAGAACGCCTGGCCGCCTCCTGCTCGCAAATCTCCGCTCCTCTTGGAAGGATCGGACAATTCTTTTACTTCAGAGCTCCGCACATAAAAACCCTAGGCGTTATCTTCGACATGCCTGTTTCTATGACAAACGCTCATACTAGACGAACCCGCCCAGACGGTTCGATCTCTTGTTCAATTCTTTCTAAACTGAACTACGTCCGACTTGATCCTCGAAAGGGGTACGTAGGCAGCCTTTCTTAAGGTCCAGTCCCAAATCTTAACAATACCTTTTCCGCATTTATTCGGTCACTTGTCGTTGGCTGTCGCAGAGAATCCTGACCTTCAGGGAAAGTCGGATTAACTTGGCTTTCCTCCGTTTTTATTCATTAAAATCGATGGTGTGAATTTCGGTTCCCACATGTACTCGCCCGGTGAGTACAACAATCACGCGGGTCACCTCGCCCGCTGTAATGGCCACCTTGCCCTAGGGAAAGCTCACCTTTGTTCTCCTTTGAGTCTAGATCAAAATGGCTTTCTTTTCGTCTCAATCGGAGTTTCCGTTGAGATTTTACGAAGAGAACAAAGTCACTTTCCCGGCCACCTCGTGGGTGTACTCGCCCGGCGAGTACAACCATCACGCAGGTCACCTCGTCCTCTGTAATGGTCACCTCGCCCTTGGGAAAGCTCACTTTTGTTCTCCTTTGAGTCTAGATAAAAATGGCTTTCGTTTCGTCTTAATTGGAGTTTCCATTGAGATTTTACGAAGAGAACAAAGCCACTGTCCCGGCCACCTCGTGGGTGTAATCGCCCGGCGAGTACAACCATCACGCGGGTCACCTCGCCCTCTGTAATGGCCACCTAACCCTAGGGAAAGCTCACCTTTGTTCTCCTTTGAGTCTAGATCAAATTGCCTTCGTTTCGTCTCAATCGGAGTTGAGATTTTAAGAAGAGAACAAAGTCACTGTCCCGGCCACCTCGTGGGTGTTCTCGCCCGGCGAGCTCAACCCCAGCTTGAGCGTACTCGCCCGGCGAGTATGACCATCACGCGGGTCAGCTCGTCGGCGAGCTCAGACCCAGCATGTGCGTACTCGCCCGGCGAGTATGACCGTCATGCGGGTCAGCTCGCCGGCGAGCTCAACCCCGGCATGGGTGTACTCGCCGGGCGAGCTCGACCAGCACGCGGGTCAGCTCGCCGGCGAGCTCAAACCCGGCGTGGGTGTACTCGCCCGGCGAGCTTAACCAGCACACGGGTCAGCTCGCCGGCGAGCTCAGCCCCAGCATGGGCGTACTCGCCCGGCGAGTATGACCGTCATCCGGGTCAGCTCGTCGGCGAGCTCAACCCCGGCATGGGTGTACTCGCTGGGCGAGCTCGACCAGTCAGCTCGCCGGCGAGCTCAACCCCGGCGTGGGTGTACTCGCCCGGCGAGCTCGACCAGCACGCGGGTCAGCCCGCCGGCGAGCTCAACCCCGGCATGGGTGTACTCGCGCGCGGGGCGAGCTCGACCAGCACGCGGGTCAGCTCGCCGGCAAGCTCAACCCTGGCATGGGTGTACTCGCCGGGCGAGCTCGACCAGCATGCGGGTGAGCTCGCCGGCGAGCTCAACCCGGGCGTGGGTGTACTAACCGGTCGAGCTCAACCAGCATGCGGGTCAGTTCGCCGGCGAGCTCAACCCCGGCTTGGGTGTACTCGCCGGGCGAGCTCGACCAGCATGTGGGTCAGCCTGACCGACGAGCTGACCTGATTCCGGCCTGTCCGACTTACTTCGACTCCCGTATCTTCCGTATAGCTGTGGCGTCTGACCTTCGGGACCTCATACTTCTCACTTTGTTTCGATTAAAGTTATTTTCGAAGTTTTACGACTAAAACCGAGAAAATCGTATAAACGCCCAAAGGCTTAAAAACGGTCCGCAAGGAGCCAAACTTGTCTAGAGGTCCACCTACGATCTCAGAGGGGATCCAAGCCCATAGGAACTATTATGGTTTATCCTAACTCTCGGAAGTAGGATAAATGTTAAGTTTCCGAAGATAAATGTCAGGACTCGAGGATAATTACGAAGATCGACGGAAAATGGAATATTCCCAAAAGAGATAAACTTGGGCCCGAAGGCAAAGGAATAAACGGGCCACCGACCTAAAGCAACTATATAAGGAGAGCTGGAGCAGAAGAAAAAAGGGATCCGAGATTTGAGACCTAGAGAACTCCCGTTAGCATAGAGAACTTAGAATTTTGGCGGTTAGACTAGCAAGGCAGGACCTAGAACGTCTGGCCGCCTCTTGTTCTATTTTTATCTTGTTCGCAGATCTCTGTTCCTCTCGGAAGGATTGGACAATTCTTTTACTCTAGAGCTCGGCACTTAGAAACTCTAGGCATTATTCTCGACATGCCTGTTTCTACGACCCACGCTTGTACTAGACGAACTCGCCCAGACGGTTCGATCTCTTGTTCAATTCTTTCTAACTGAACTACGTCTGACTTGATTCTAGAAAGGGGTACGTAGGCAGCCTTTCTTAAGGTCCGGTCCCAACTCTTAACAAACCCTTTTCCGCATTTATTTGGTCACTTCTCGTCGGCTCTCGCAGAGAATCCGGACCTCAAGTAAAGTAGGGTTTTCATTGCTTTCCTTTAATATTTTTCATTAAAATCGACGGTGTGAATTTTGGTTCCCACAGAGTCTTGGGCTTCAAGCTGGCTGCGAACAAACTGGGTTCTGTATGTTTAGTATCGATCAATACCACTGAAGGTGTATCGATCGACGCGTCTCTCTCCGTGTCGACCTTGAGTGGTCAATATGGTCATCTCGGGTGAAATCTCTAAAGTGCTCCAAAATGCTCCAAAACACCATCTTTCCTCCAATTGCTCCTGAACCTGTAAATACGCTATCTAGACTCCAAAATGGATTAAATATATCCTAAAACTATCATATACCATGACTAAAATCGGGTCAAATTCATGGTATATCAGATGTGGAGAGTGGTCTCGGGATGACCGCATGCGTCTGGGATACCTAGCCATCTACACAGGATACATTGAAGGGAAAAAAGTACTCATCCGCAACAAGGGCGAACCTTGCAAGGCTAGTGATGGATTTAGAAGAATTTGAGATGTACCAATGTGGGAGACTGGCTTTTGAGTGGTTGATGGACTCTGTGAAGTGCAAAGATTTTACAAAGACTTATACCATAGATGGATTTGTTCAAGTTCTCCATATATGGGTTTGTTCAAGTTCTCCAAGTTTGGATCTACTTTGCTCTTTCCGACATTGCTGCAGGCATTGGGAACCCATACGAAACAAACCGAGTCCCCCTTTGCTGGCTTACAAGGGACATAAAGGACAAAAATTTATCAAAGTGGGTATCACCACACAGGTATCACCAATAGTATAGTACTGATTAATGTCTAACTAATCAAGAGGGTATCTAACTTGATATTTACTTAATGCAGACTCGCGTGGTCAACTATGTGGCAAAGGAGATAGGTGAAATGTTCCCTCAATGGGACAATTATCAGAGTGATGTGGCGGTTGAAAACTTGGTGAAGTTCATGTTTGCTGCTAAAGCTAATTGGAAGTGGACCCAAGAGTGCTGGCCAGTCAAAGGTACTAAGAAATGGACCAACCTGTCTATGTGAAGCAAGAACATCCTCAGTCCCCTGTGAACGAAGAAAGAAGAGCTCCAAAGAAAGCTCGTACAGAGGCTTATACAGAATCTCTTCCATCAGAGGATCATATAGAGCCTCCATCAGGTCTTCTGCTGCTAGGAATGGGCTTACGAGGGAAGATATTGAACAAATGTTCAAGGAGATGACGAAAGTTATGACTGCTGGGTTTGGTCAGTGCGTAAAGGAGATGAAGCTTCTCGGGGATAGGATGGAAGCTATGGAGAAGAAGGTGGGAATCAACCAGAAAGGCACTGACTCTAATGAACTTCAACTCACACTTTCAGACCCGAATAAGGCTGCGCGCGAACCAGGGTTAGTACCAAACCCTCTTCCAAAATACGAGTGCTGCAAAATACTAGGAAAATACTAAGATACCGTAGTGGATTTGGTTTGTTATGTATGAATTTTTGTGCTTCCTTATGTCAGAACTCTTGGATTTGGTCTGTTATGTATGAATTTTTGTGCTTCGTTTAAGTGATTGTTGACTTTTTATTACTGTGGTTATTATGTTTGGTACTCGTGTAGACATTCCCATTGTAATTGGAATTGCAGAGTGAGAATGTGAACAGGGACAAACGAGAAAGGGAGAACACAGAACCTGGTGGCATGAAAGACCAAGTGTTGTCATTATGGACAAAACAAAACCAACCAAATCAGATTTAGAGAGGGAGGAAGGAAGACGTGTTGAAAAAAAGATGCTATTAAGGAATATTGCCGTGCAAAAAGTGAACGAGACATGAAGCTTGCTGCGTCACAGAAATTTCCTTTTCAGGGAAACACAGCCAAACAGATCGTTCCAACCAAGAAGTTTGGTCATGGATATGATCCGTTTGCACCGGTTGACAAGAAGAAGGCTAAAGTGCAGCTTGAGTTTTAAAAAAAAAGATCCGTAAGTCATGATATCTCACAAATTTTTTGTCGTTCATAGACTACATTTTGATAAAAAAAACCTCCTGGAAGTCGAAGTTTGTGGTTTTCCATCCTCCAAACCCCCCCCCCCTGAAATGGCTCTTGAGCTCTGTAAGTCTCCTAAACACTACTCTTCGGACCAGAAGACTTCATGAAGACTCCAGGAAGACTTCAGGAAGACTCCAAGAATACTTCACGAATCTTCATGAAGTCTTCATGGAGTCTTAATGAAGTCTTCCTAGAGTCTTAATGAAGTCTTTCTGAAGTCTTCCTGAAGTCTTTCTTAAGTCTTCCTGCAGTCTTTCTGGAGTCTTTTGTCTCTAAAGAAATTATCTAACTTGTTATGTTTTAAATGCAACACATGGATGGTTTTATCAATTTACTGAGGCTTCGATATTCCGAGCATCCAAAGCATATTAGGTCTGATAGGCTTTGCTTTCTTGATCATCATTTTGGACAGATGTGGATCAATACGTACGGGGAATTTAAGAGCTCAGAGCCCGGTATCAACGGTTTAGAAAGAAGGCTCCCTGCCGGGACATTTGATAATTATGCAGGCCTGGTTCCAAAATACTGCCAGTCGAATCTTATTTGGGGAAAAGATGTGGATGATATATATGCGCCAGTGAACTACAACAATGACCATTGGATTGCTATTTGGGTATCAATCCCTAAGAAGCACATCACCATCTCGGACAGCATTCCAACTCATATTAAACCTGCTCACTCGCCGTGTAAATGGAGCCTTTTACCACAATGATCGCTTATTTTCTGGTTGAACTCGCTGCAACCGACGACGAGCGAGTCAGTTACATACTGAAGCCATTCACATATGAGAGAGTGACAGCCGGAGTACCTGTGGCACGAGCTGGTGATTGTGGTGTGTACATCTTGAAGTACATCGAGTGTCATGCTCTAGGCATGCCATCATTTCCTCTTGCCTTTTGATAAGAAGGTCAGGACTATTAGGGAGAAAATGGTGACTGAGATGTTTGAACATGATCTTTGTGGGAACCAAGATTCACACCGTCGATTTTAATGAATAAAAACGGAGGAAAACCAAGTAAACTCGATTTTCCCAGAAGTCCGAATTCTCTGTGTAATCGCGTAAAATAAATAGATCGCAAGATGAGAATAAATAGTCGCTCGGAGGCGTTTTATTGATGAGAACGTATGAATACAGGGTTTTTCCCAAAAGGAGTAGAAATATGCTAACAAGAGTAGAACGAACAAGCAGCGAAACGTCCTAGGTTTGGCCTCGCCAGTCTAACCACCTAAGTTCTAAGTTCTCTAAGCTAGCAGGAAATCTCTAAGTCTAAATTTCGGATCCCCCTTTTTTTTCTGCTCCTGCTCTCCTTATATAGTCGCTCTAGGTCGGTGGCCCATCTATTCCTTTGCCTTCGGGCCCAAGTTTATCTCTTTTAGGAATATTTCATTTTTCGTTGATCTTGATAGTTATCTTCGAGTCTTGACATTATCTTTGGAAACTTAGCATTTATCGTATTTTCGCGAGTTAGGACAAACCGTCATAACTTTTACGGGCTCGAATCCCTTCTGAGAGCGTAGATGGGCCTCTAGACCAGTTTAGATCCTTGCGGAACGTTCTTAGGCCTATTGGCGTTTATACGATTTCTCGGTTTTAGTCATAAAACTTCGAGAATAACTTTAATCGAAACGAAACGAGAAGTATGTGGTCCCGAAGGTCGGATATCACAGCTGACCCGCGTGATGGTTGAGCTCGCCGGGTGAGTACACCCACGTCGTGGTTGAGCTCGCCGGCGACCTGACCCGCGTGATGGTTGAGCTCGCCGGGCGATTACACCCAGGTCGTGGTTGAGCTCGCCAGCGAGCTGACCCGCGTGATGGTGAGCTCGCCGGGCGAGTATACCCGGAAAGTAGGGTTTTCCTTGCTTTCCTCCATATTGTATTCATTAAAATCGACGGTGTGAATTTTGGTTCACAAAGTTTGGCGCTAGAAGGAGGGGGGGACGGATTACTCTTACTCCTACGGCCGTAAAACGCTTGATTGAAGCGATGTCCGGAAATATGAAAGAAAAACTGGCAGTTTGCGTCGACACTGGTAAAACAACTCCAGCAGCGACTGCTCATATGGCCAACGCTTACGCAAACGCCACAGTGCTCGAGCAAATCAAAAACCTAATCGCAGCTTTTCGCCACATGAAGAGCACGAAAATGAGTTCGCAATTTCTCTGTCTAAAACAGAAAGGGCAACGATAAAATCTATCAAACCCCAAAAATTCGTCTTGTTACCAAGGTAGAGAAATCTCAACGACCAAGGGTTCTACCAAAAAACATTTTTTCGAGAACCTCTCGGAAAAATAAAACTTGTTCTCTTCGAAACCTATGGGAGAACCGAGATTACTCGTGAAAAAGAAGCACGACAAATCGGGTCATCAATTCTTCACTGTGGTACTTCATTCTAACAATTCTCGGGAAACACACGACGAAACGAAAAAAGTGCTTACCAATACTTCCAACCGTCCAACCATCCCGAGGAAGCACAAAGCTCCAACTGTCCCGACCAGCTTACCATACAGCGAGCTCGTCCCTTCTCGACAAACTCGCCATACGGCCAACAGTTGTGGTCAAAATCGGTCACGACGGAATCGATGCCCGAAAATCCTCGAAGAACCAAATCTCGGTCAAAACTTTGAAAACGAGAAACCAAAACGGATCACCCGACGAGCACGGGCCAACTCGCCGGCGGGCTCGCCCGTGACAAGGGTGAGCTCGCCCGGCGAGCTTGGGTCAACTCTCCGGCGAGCTCGCCCATGACAAGGGTGAGCTCCCCCAGCGAGCACGGGCCAGCTCGCCGGCGAGCTCAACCGAGACAAGGGAGAGCTCGCCCGGCGAGCGCAGGCCAGCTCACCCGGCGAGCACGACCCAGACAAGGTAGAGCTCGCCCGGCGAGCGCGGGCCAGCTCGCCTGGCAAGCACGGGCCAGCTCGCCGGCGAGCTCGCCCGAGACAAGGGAGAGCTCGCCCGGCGAGAGCGGGCCAGCTCGCCTGGCAAGCACGGGCCAGCTCGCCGGCGAGCTCGACCGATACAAGGGGGATCTCGCCCGGCGAGCGCGGGCCAGCTCGCCGGCGAGCTCGACCATGGAAAGGGCGAGCTCGCCCGGCGAGCACGGGCCAACTCGGTCCTTCTCGGCCAGTTTTGGAAAAAACAGAGTTCAATTGTATAAAATCACTCGAAACCTAAGATGGTTAAAGAAGACTAAACAAAGGCAAAACGAGAGATCGTATCCCTCACTGTAAAGACGTTTTCCGAAGCCTAAAGTTTTGCGTCGCGGCGGACTCTTGATTTTTCCACTAAGCTTACTTCGGAGAAACTACTCAAAACTCCTTCGGACCAATCCTACGGAAACGAGAAAATTTCTGATGAAGTTTAGCCACAAAAATTACAGCTCACCGCAGCGAGAGTTTCTGATATTAAAATTTTACGGAACACCCTTCGTAAAATAATACTCGACAGTATTTCACGAGACAGCTTTTGTACAATTAAGCTCGACAACATTTTACGAAACAGCTTCCGTAAATTTAACTCGAAAACAGTCTGCAGAATAACTCTCGTAAAATAAAAGCTCGACAACTTTTTAAGAAACAACTTCCGTAAGATTAAACTCGGCAATATTTTTTGAAACATCGTTCGAAAATATAAACAAGATCATACGAAACAATAGGGTCTGGGACATGAACAGTTCGCTCATAGCTTGACGAACTAAACCCAAATGACATCTTGTCCATTGCTTCCTCTTTCCTAAATGCCCCTCTTCGCCTGCTTCTCCTCCTTTTGCTTCAACGATTTCGTAAAATTCCTTCAGAAAATCGGAAGTACAAAGATACGAGGACATGAACTTGGACGTTGATGTCTCTTCCTCATTCCGATATTGTCGTCAGAATTTCGTCAAAAACCAATTCTTATAAAATTCAGTATCAGGCTTTTCGAAGTCCCTTGACATTGAATCGAAAGTGGCCATTCCAAAACGCCTAACAAACTCTCGATAAATTGCTAACTCGTCAGAAGACAAGAGGAGACGAAGAAGGAAGAAGAGGCAATCCCGAATAATCAATGAGACTAAGGTATGTCTGACTCAGAAAGATTTATCAGGTTTTATTTCTTCATAGGAAAGGAATGAAAACATCTTAAAAAACTGCCGTAAAATTTAGGGAACCTAGAACCTAGGTGGATAGTCTAGCAAGCTAAGTCTTAGGCGATTTTTCCAGTATTGTTCTATTGTTCCTTGACTGTCCAGGCAGAACATGCAAACCGATCTAATCTCTCGAAAAACCGAGAAATGATCGCCACGCATCCTAAGCAATTTTCATGCAACCAAAGGAAATTTATACGAACCATTCATCGTATAACTGAAACCTAAAGTGGAAAATCATTTTTAACAGCCATCATCCGTAACTCTAAAAACTCCGCTATGCTTGGCCTGTCAATCTCGACGAATGCTATTCGTCCCTCGGCCAACTATGCCTTTCCATAAAGCCCGAACCTGAATTCGGCATCCCCTTAAAAGACAATCGTAAACTAACATGACCTTAATGTTAACACGAAAGGGTCATGGTCTAATCCTTTACAAACAACTTCCTTGGCTATACGGCTGAACACAACCTTCATGCCACGCCCAAATAATTGAGCGACCACTGCTCCAGTTGCTTAACGGCTAAAACGACAGTCCACGATTCGTCATAGAACGCCAAGTGACTATTACGCAAGCAGTTTGTCAAATAAATCCAGAATCAGATATCATTCGATAAATTCTTCATTAAAAAACTCAGTCCTAACAGCCAGGTTAACGGAAGATTTAAACTTATCATCAATCGATTAAGTTCTATACGCCCCGTAAACACAGCATAAAAAGAAACACTCGTGACAAAGCTCCAAGAGTTATACGAGTCATCCTTAAAAATATACAAAACAAATCCCGGAAGGCCAACACTTCACGAAGCACAGTGAAGGTAGACGCTTCTCCCTGGGTCAAATTTACGCGACCCCTCGGTCCTAATTCCTCGATCAAAAATCAAAAAACATCTTGAAAACTCTCGATAAATTACTAACTCGTCAGAAGACAAGAGGAGATGAAGAAGGAAGAAGAGGCAATCCCGAATAATCGATGAGACTAAGGTATGTTCGACTCAGAAAGTTTTATCAGGTTTTAATTCTTCGTAGGGAAGGAATGAAAACGTCTTGAAAACTGCCGTAAAATTTAGGGAACTTAGAACCTAGGTGGATAGTCTAGCAAGCTAAGTCTTGGGCAATCTTTTCCGATCTTGTTATATCGTTCCTTGACCGTCCAGGCAGAACATGCAAACCTATCTAATCTCTCGAAAAACCGAGAAACGATCGCCACGCATTCTAAGAATACTCATCCCGATTCCTAAAGAAAAAAAAACGTACACAAGCGTTCGAAAGAACGGTTAACCCGTTTTCTTTCGTAAAAAAAAGAGGGAGTAGGTACGTATACTATACTCGTATACCCCCATATTCAAAAAAATTTTGCTTCAGCATTAGAGAACTCTTTTGACAAGGCAAATTCTCGCTGCAATAAGCAGCAGAAGACTTAGGCAATAAAATGCCCCGTCAAAATCGTTTCAAAAGGCAAACGACGCTCTAAGATTCGTCTAAAACGCTAGCGGCATAGCCCAACCGTTACAAACATGGTCTTGAATACTCTACGTCGTCTCTCGTCGCAAACTCGTGACTAAAAACGTGTACCAACGTCAGAATAATAGCACGGCGGTGAACTACGAAAATAACGAAATAACCTTCGGTAAAACTCCATGAGTAATTCGAAGCAACTTTCGCCAAAAGTCGAGATCAAAGCGGAAACATTTCCCGTGTAATCCACGGAAAAACCACTACTTTGACAATCTGCGATTTTCTATATCCATGAAACCGGTCATCCATTACTTCCGTATAATAAAAACATTTTATACAAACAGCCTATGGGAAAACAAGATCGGTCTCATACAACACGACTTCGCAACACGGAAAAGTGAATGAGGAAAACGTATTTCATGGTTGCAAATATCACGAGTAATTTGTGAGAAACACTCTCCAATAACTTTACTTAAAACCCTCTCACAATACTTTTACGAAAAATCCTCTGTATGGTCAAATCAATTCATATAAGCAACTTTCAGAAATAAACATAACGGGTCTAAAGGATAACTATCGAGACAATTCTTGCTCCATGAGGTTGCTGACTCCTGTTTTCACTCCCCTCGGTTACATCCAAACAGGAAATAACCCCGCAACCAAATCCGCACGTGCGCCGCGTCGATCCTTTAAACTTTGTCTCCCTCGGATAAAATGAAACAATTTTCATGCAACCAAAGGGAATTTATACGAACCATTCTTCAGATAACGGAAACCTAAAGTGGAAAATCGTTTTTAACAGCCATCAGCCGTAACCCAAAATCTCCCCTATGCTTGGCCTGTCAATCTCGACGAACGCGATTCGGCCCTCGGCCAAATACACCTTTCCATAGAGCCCGAACCTGAATTCGGCATTCCCTTAAAAGACAATCGTAAACTGACATGACCTTAATGTTAACACGAAAGGGTCATGGTCTAATCCTTTACCAACAACCTTGGCTATACGGCTGAACACAACCTTCATGCCACGCCCAAATAATTGAGCGACCACTGCTCCAATCGCTTAACGGCTAAAACAACAATCCACGATTTGTCATAGAACGCCAAGTGACTGTTACGCAAGCAGTTTGTCGTATAACCCAGAATCGGAAATCATACAATAAACTCTTCATACCAAAACTAAGTCCTAACAACCAAATGGTTATTGGAAGATTTAAACTTATCATCAATCAATTAAGTTCTATACGCCCCATAAAGACGGCATGAAAAGAAACACTCGTGACAAAGCTCCAAGAGTTATAATGAGTCATCCTTAAAATATACAAAACAAATCCCGGAAGGCCAACACTTCAAGCACAGTGAAGGTAGACGCTTCTTCGGTCAAATTTACGACCCTCGGTCCTAATTCATCGATCAAAAAAAAAAAAAAATTTATGCATCCAAACTGAAAAAATAGTTTCTGGCTGCGAACATTCGCAAAACATCTCCAGGCCCGCAAACATTTCAACCACGAATGCCGGCACAAGGAAAAGTCAACCTTCAGCATCGTAGACGCCGCTAACGCCGGGACATTCTTTTCCTCAAAACATTCCAGCACGGCGCTCGTCTCAGGAACTCAAAACATACAAACACGCCTCAAACGGTAACATGCCTCTAAATGGTATCATTTCGTTGTTGCTGATCACAACAAACGAACTCTAACGTCCTAAACAGACATTAGCCGCCCTCGAAAGGATAGGCTCTCTTACATCCGACAAGGATAACATAGCGCACTATACAAGAAATCCGAAATTTTGGTTACCACCTCCAAACGGTCTTTGGAAGTAGCTCGATTCGTGCCAAGACAAGTCATATAAGCCGATAATAATACACTGACTTTAAATCGGTACGAATCAGGTTAAAATCGCAAACAGGCAAAACGAAAGCCGACTTGTCATCGCAAAGCCTTAGTTCGAGAGTAAACCTAGGTCTTGCCCTAAACCAGCCATGCTGGATCTTGACATCTCAAAGACATGTTATCAACACCCCGATACGAGATCCCAAAATTTATTTCTTCATTTATATTTGTACGTTTATGAGTCTCCGCAAACCAAAAGACTTCGGGAATTCTCATCTTACACAACGACAGGTATGGTGATCATCTGAGAGACATGAATGAGACGACAACTCACACCCTGTCCCTCTAAATTCGAAAAACGGAAATTCTCTCAATTTATAAAAACAACGATTTTATAAATTTGAACAAAATATTTTAAAAAGCCCTAAAAACGGCAGGGATACAGAGCCACCAACGGCCAGTCCTGAAAGATACATAATGGCCTCACAACGGCCAGAACAAAACAAAATACCATCGACAGCAACATGCTCGAAAGTCTCTGCACGACACATAACTAGACCATATAAGTCTCGCTGGAAAACAGATCACAAGGGTCTTAAACTTCAAAACGAACTACGAAAGGCTTGATCCCTTCAACAAGGGTACGTAGACAGCCTTTGAAAGGCGCAGCCCCAATCTTACCGCTTTCAATGGAGCGTTTCAACCATTAATTCCGCCTACTTTACCTAACATGTCTTACCGCCCGCAAGAACATCGCGAAAGTTCTAATGAGCTGGGGGGCTAACTGTTGGGGTCAGAATCGGTCACGACGGAATCAATGTCTGAAAGTCCCCGGAAAGTATTTCTCGGAACAAAAAGTCTCGTATAAATCGAAAAGAGGTTATACGACAAGTTCTCGAAATAGAATATCCAATCTCTCCGACAAAAAACTCTCGGGAAACAAACGGCAAAACGAAAGGAGGTCGGAGCTTGACCTTACCAGGTCAACTCGCCATAGGGTGAGCTCAGTCTTCCCAGCTCACCCTAGGACAAGCTCACTTTGTTCTCCTTTGAGTCTAGATCAAAATAGCTTTCTTTTCGTCTCAATCGGAGTGTCTGTTGAGATTTAACGGAGAGAACAAAGTCATTGTCCCGGCCACCTCGTGGGTGTACTCGCCCGGCGAGTACAACCATCATGCGGGTCAGCTCGCCCTATTTAATGTCCACCTCGCCCTAGGGTAAGCTAACCTTTGTTCTCCTTTGAGTCTAGATCAAAATGGCTTCCGTTTCGTCTCAATTGGAGTTTCCGTTGAGATTTTACGAAGAGAACAAAGTCACTGTCCCGACCACCTCGTGGGTGTACTCGCCCGGCGAGTACAACCATCACGCGGGTCAGCTCGCCCTCTGTAATGGCAACCTCGCCCTAAAGCAAGCTCACCTTTTTTCTCATTTGAGTCTAGATCAAAATGGCTTTCGTTTCGTCTCAATCGGAGTTTTCGTTGACATTTTACGAAGAAAACAAAGTCACTGTCCCGGCCACCTCGTGGGTGTACTCGCCCCGCGAGTACAACCATCACTCGGGTCAGCTTGCCCTCTGTAATGGCCACCTCGCCCTAGGGCAAGCTCACCTTTGTTCTCATTTAATTCTAAATCAAAATGGCTTTCGTTTCGTCTCAATGGGAGTTTCCATTTAGATTTTACGAAGAGAACAAAGTCACTGTCCCGGCCACCTCGTGGGTGTACTCGCCCGGCGAGTACAACCATCATGCGGGTAAGCTCGCCCTCTGTAATGTCCACCTCGCCCTAGGGCAAGCTCACCTTTGTTTTCCTTTGATTCTAGATCAAAATGGCTTTCGTTTCGTCTCAATCGTAGTTTTCGTTGAGATTTTACGAAGAGAACAAAGTCACTGTCCCGGCCACCTCGTGGGTTAACTCGCCCGGCGAGAACAACCATCACTCGGGTCAGCTCGCCCTCTTTAATGGCCACCTCGCCCTAGGGCAAGCTCACCTTTGTTATCCTTTGAGTCTAGATCAAAATTGCTTTCATTTCGTCCCAATTGGAGTTCACGTTGAGATTTTACGAAGAGAACAAAGTCACTGTCCCGGCGACCTCGTGGGTGTACTCGCCCGGCGAGTAAAACCATCATGCGGGTAAGCTCGCCCTCTGTAACGTCCACCTCACCCTAGGGCAAGCTCACCTTTTTACTCCTTTGTGTCTTGATCAAAATGGCTTTCGTTTCGTCTCAATCGGAGTTTTCGTTGAGATTTTACGAAGAGAACAAAGTCACTGTCCCGGCCACCTCGTGGGTGTACTCGCCCGGCGAGTATGATCGTCCACGGGTCAGTTCGCCGGCGAGATCGCCAGCATCGCATCGCCGGCGAAGCGTCAGCCGGGGTTGCCCAAGGTTCCAGCTCAACGCCCGCAGCGACCTCGACTGGGTGTGCTCGCCGGCGAGCTCAGCCCCGTTACGGGCTTGCTCGCCGGGCGAGCTAGACCGGACGCGGGTCACCTCGCCGGCGAGTTCAACCCAAGCATGGGTGTGCTCGCCGGGCGAGCTCGACCAGCACGCGGGTCAGCTCGCTGGGGAGCTCAACCCCAGCATAGGTGTGCTCGCCGGGCGAGCTCGACCAGCACATGGGTCAGCTCGCCGGCGAGCTCAACCCCAGCATGGGTGTGCTCGCCGGGCGAGCTCGACCAGCACGCGGGTCAGCTCGCCAGCGAGCTCAACCCCAGTATGGGTGTGCTCGCCGGGCGAGCTCGACCAGCACGCGGGTCGGCTCGCCGACGAGCTCAACCCCAGCATGGGTTTGCTCGCTGGGCAAGCTCGACCAGCATGCGGGCAGCTCGCCGGCGAGCTTAACCCTGGCGTGGGTGTACTCGCCCGGCGAGCTCGACCAGCACGCAGGTCAGCTTGACCGACGAGCAGACCTCACCCCGGCCTGTCCGACTTACTTTGACCCCCATACGTTCCGTATCGCTGTGACGTCCGACCTTCGGGACAACATACTTCTCTCTTCGTTTCGATTGAAGTTATTCCCGAAGTTTTACGATTAAAACCGAGAAAATCGTATAAACGCTCGAAGGCCTAAAAATGGTCCGCAAGGATCCAAACTTGTCTAGAGGTCCACCCACGATCTTAGAGGGGATCCAAGCCCATAGGAACTATGATGGTTTATCCTAACTTTCGGAAGTAAGATAAATGTCAAGTTTCCGAAAATAAATGTCAGGATTCGGAGATGATTACGAAGATCGACGGAAAATGGAATATTCCCAAAAAGAGATAAACTTGGGCCCGAAGGCAAAAGAAATTTACGGGCCACCGACCTAAAGCGACTATATAAGGAGAGCTGGGGTAGAAGAAAAAGGGGATCCGAGATTTGAGACCTAGAGAACTCATGTTAGCTTAGAGAACTTAGAATTTAGGCGGTTAGACTAGCAAGGCAGGACCTAGAACGTCTGGCCGCCTCTTGTTCTATTTTTATCTTGTTCGCAGATCTTTGTTCCTCTCAGAAGGATCGGACAATTCTTTTACTCTAGAGCTCGGCACTTAGAAACCCTAGGCATTATTCTCGACATGCCTGTTTCTACGACCCACGCTCGTACTAGACGAACTCGCACAGACGGTTCGATCTCTTGTTCAATTCTTTCTAACTGAACTACGTCCGAATTAATCCTCGAAAGGGGTACATAGGCAGCCTTTCTTAAGGTCCAGTCCCAACTCCTAACAACCCCTTTTCTGCGTTTATTTTGTCACTTGTCGTTGGCTGTCGCAGAGAATTCGGACCTCAAGGAAAGTAGGGTTTTCCTTGCTTTCCTCCATATTTTATTCATTAAAATCGACGGTGTGAATTTCGGTTCCCACAGCTATGCGATGATAAGTCGGCTCTCGTTTTGCCTGTTTGCGATTTCTACCTGATTAATACCGATATAAAGTCCGCAAAGTGTTATCGGCTTATATGACTTGTCTTGGCACAAATCGAGCTACTTCCAAAGGGTGTTTGGAGGTGCTGACCAAAATTTTGGATTTTTTTGTATAGCGCGCTATGGTATCCTTGTCGGATGTAAGAGAGCCTGTCCTTTCGAGGGCGGCTAATGTCTGTTTAAGATGTTAGGATTCGTTTGTTGTGATCAGCAACAAAGAAATGATGCCATTTAAAGGCATTTTACTGATATAGGTGTACTGAACCTGTTCCAAGAACTAGAACGTCGTTTCTGTGGATGGGAAAATCGTAACTTCGAGCATGCTGCAACGTCTCGCGGTGCCAGAAGTAGATTTTTTCATGCCGGATTTTTTTTTGCGGGCTTTTGTTAGGTGAATACCGGATTACCAGATTTAATGGTGGAAAGTTTTGAAAATGTCGTTTTCATTCGAAATTTTATGGGAGTATAGGAGTATACGTACCCACTCCCCCCCCCTTTTTAAGGTGGGGGGATAGCTGAACTCGTTTAACGAGCTGCATACATACCCTTTTTCCGGGGATCAAGTCATCTCGTAGTTCTTTAAAGTCGACGTTGCGATTAGTGGTAGTATTTCTTAAGATCCATCGTGTTCCAGATTCTTGGGATCTTGAGATCTTGCATGTTCGCGATTTGATACGATCCGGGTCAGACCACCTTTATTACTTTGTATGGTCCTTCCCAGTTTGCTCCCAGTTTTCCGGCGTTGCGTTCGGCCGTGTTTTGGAACACTTTCCGCAGAACCAGATCGCCTTCTTTGAATCTGCGGTGGCGAACGTTCGAGTTATAGTACTTAGCGGCAGCGTGCTGGTAATTCTGGATTCGTATGAGCGCATGGTCTTGTCGTTCGTTGATGAGATCAAGCTCGTCCAGCAGCATTGCGCTGTTGACGTCTTCTCGCTCGGGGAATTCTACTTCTGTTGGGATCATACATTCCGTTCCATAGACGAGGGCGAATGGAGTTTCTCCCGTGGCTCGTCTTGGGGTTGTGCGATGCGGCCATAGGACTCCCTCGAGCTCTTCGGCCCATCGTCCCTTCTTGGCTTCCAAGTGATTTTTCAATCTGTCGAGAACGGTTTTGTTGATGGTCTCCGCCTGACCGTTACATTGCGGATACCTAGGCGTATCTTCCACTTCTCATAGAAGGCTTCGAATCGGGTGGAAATGAATTGAGACCCGTTGTCCGCTACTATTTCGTAAGGGACTCCATATCTGGTGATAATATGTGTCCATACGAAGTTCTCGACTTGTATGTCTTTGATGCTTGCGTAGGATTCTGCTTCCACCCACTTTGAAAAGAAATCTGTAAGCACTAGGAGGAAACGTTTCTGTTTTTGAGTTGTGTAATCGTCCAATGATATCCATGGACCGTCGCATAAAGGGATACGGAGATGAGATGGACGAGAGGACTTCCGCGGGTTGATGGATGGTGGGCGCATATCTTTGGCATTTTTCGCACTTTCGTGCGAACTTCTCGCAGTCCTTGATCATAGTTGGCCAGTAATATCTGTGGCGTTTTATTTTGACTGCGAACGATCTCCCGCCAGAGTGGTTTCCGCAGGATCCGGAGTGGACCTCTTCCATCACCTTTCTCGCTTTCTCCCCCTCGTCACAGGTCATGAGTTGACCGGTGAATCTCCATTTGTAAATTTCTCCCTCTACCGTTGATATACCATGGATTTTACCCGTTTTTACCCATGGTATAAGAGTGTTTTTACTACTATTATCTATGTTTTGGAGTCTATTAGGTATGTTTGCAGGTTCAGAAGCATTTTGGAGAAAAGTGATGTTTTAGGTGCCTTTTTGGAGCTTAAAGAAGAGTTCACCCGTGATCAAGACCAGAGGTCGACACCGGAGTTACACATCGATCGATGCACACTCTGTGCAATCGATCGACACAAATTAGCCGAAGGACGATACATCGAGACAATAATCGATCGATGTACACCCTGTACTATCGATCGATACTGAGGCGGCAGAAAGACAAGTTGGACTTGGCCGAATTTGAAGCCCAAGATATCACATTTTACAAGAATGCCCCTGACGATTTGTTTAACCTAATGAACTCATATTTATATGCCTAAGTGTTTTTAGAGAAGTAATACAAGTTTTCATAAGTTTTTCTAAGGTTTCTTCTTTTTCTACTCATTTCTTTTACTGTTTCATTACTTTACAAGTTCTCAATAAAGTTCTATTCAGTTCTTTATTTGTTAACAAAGGTTATAGAATTCTAGATCTGGAGGAGAGATCCAAAGATATTTGTGATTGGGACCTAAGTGTTCACCCTCTTATAGATCTATGAATTTCTATTATTACCTTGTTGCTATGAACTACTTAGCCATGTCTGAGTAGATTCATTTGTTAAATTTAGTGTTTAAATAGGATATGAGGGATTAGCCCCAACCTATAATTGCTATAGTTGTGATATTTATTGTTAGGATTGTTCACTAATGCTTTTTCTACCTTAGCTACCTAGAACATGAACTTGGATTGCATTGTTTATTACATGCAATACCTGACAACATCCTAAACATGCTATGACCTCTTGAGATATGCGAAATCTGATCTAAGATCATGGTGAACATTGTATCAACTCGCGCATAAAGCTTGCTTAGAGCCGTATCGATCGATACTCCTATAGAGTAATCGATCGACGTAGCTAGAGGTGTATCGGTCGATATTCCTGTCGAAAAATCAATCGATACCATCGGCAGAGTAGCCGACCGCAACACCATTTAGCATCTAAGTAATAGATGGTCTAAATAATGCGAGAGCTGATGGATTCATTTAATAAGTGTTGAGCTCTGCCATATCATGCAAGCAACTTATTAGCCTTTATAATATCTATAATCATGTATTCCTGAATACCTACCCTGAATCTAACTACTTTTCTTTATTGTTTTAAAGCCAAATCCTTTCAATTGAGTAATCTTATCCTTACTCAGCAATCCTGCAATTTACTTTAAACCATTTTCAACCTAGCATAGTCGTTAAGATTGCATCTTATTTGTACACTAGCTCTCGGGATTCGATTCCTAAGTACTACAACTGAACCTCATTTGAGAGTAAAGTCACCCTTAGGTAATTTAAGTGATATCAAATTTCCGGGAGCTTTGATACAATAGGATTTAATCTGATTAGGTCTAGGTTATTGTCTAGGTTATTTCTATTTTTATTTTAATTTGTTATCTGACACAAAATTTTTCTCTTTTCGGTACATGCCCAGCAGCACCGAAGCAACAAGGAATCTCAACTTTGTTCTCGAAGACCCTGCTAGCTTGAAACGCTCAACCGCAAGGAAATCCGCTTCGCGATCGATCGACGATCAACTGCCTGTCGACCGATACTGACGCACTCTGCCGATCGAGACACCGCCTTCGCCGATCGATATTCGCGACCTTCACGCCGACCGACACTACTTCACCGTCGACCGACATCTTTCATCCGACATCGATCGATACCCTTAACCGTGATATCGACGATACTGTTCCGCGAAGTCATGGTTGCGCTTTATTATTCTCACACAGATGAGAATGGAGACTTGTGACCAAGAAGGACACCTTCGTAATGAAGCAGGTCAGAAACTCAACGCCACGAGGAACAGCTTGAAGATACTTACCAACGAAAGTGCAACACCGGAAGATACTTACTCACGAGGAATTCGCAGCAAAGCACCCACATCCGCCCAGCCCACAACATCGATCGACAGACAGACGCCCCATCGACGAATCGAATGATAAAGAAATCGATCGACACACCTAAGCCGTCGATCGATATTCAGTTATCACACCGAAACTTCCCAAGATAGATGATGCACGACTTAATGCACTCCGAGCAATCTAAGCCTTCCAGAAACCCACCAACCGCCATAATGAAGAAATCCACGGATATTATTAATCCAATGGAGATAGAAAAGGAAAAAGATGGCAGAGTTCTCCGAAAAAGGAAAGAGAAGGTTCCTAAACACCTTAAAAGAGGAGTTAATGAGAAAGAGTTGGCAAGTTTCAGAAAGAGAGTTCTAAGGATACCTACAGAGAAACCCTTTGAAGAAGCCTACTTTTCACACAGATTGTGGATGTTTTTCGAGAAACTAAGGAGACAGAAGAAGACATCAAGAGGATGTTCAACCAAGTCTGAGAAAGTATGAAGAAGAGGATCAAACTTGAGAAGAAGGGTGATCTAGGGAAGTTGGTTGTTCCTTTCTCAGTACATGGGATCAACTTCCCACGTGCCCTATGTGACACATGATCTGGAGTTAGCATCTTACTCAAGGTGATAGCAGACCATCTAGGTTCGAAGATGAGCCCATCAAGAATCATTCATCTTTGTGGATTGTTCTCAGCAGAACTCTGGAGGAATTGTGAGAAACCTTGAGGTTACCATAGGAGAAGCCCTAATTCCAGTAGACTTCCATGTCTTGGACGTCAAGATAACCCTACCTACTTCTTTGCTACTTGGAAGAGCCTTCCTAGCCACAAATGGAGCAGTCTGCAACCTTCAGCCAAAAAACTGTGCCTAACCCTGATCAACCCTACGGTCTACTATGATCCAGTACGAGTCATCAAGGTCCCTAAGAAGATCCAAGACGGCTCAGACCTTGTAGCTGTTTGCTATTGTGGAGATGAATACGATTCACAAGGCGAATACGAGACAGAGACCGCATAATCGATCGATAGTAGCACTGTCGCATCGATCATCACTGGTGAACTGACATCGATCGACAGCCACACATGGTCATCGATCGATTCACTATTCAATCAGATCGAGGAGGAGTTTCCAGAAGGAGATTTCGAAGTAAACGAGTGGGAAAACGACTACTACATCCCACCACACGCTGCAAATACTACTCACAATGAGAAGTATACTGATAATTACGAGGAGGAGAAAGCTATAGAGTGTCACAACCTTCCAGAAGATGAAGATCGACTTCTCCACCACAACCTCAGACTCACGACATTGATCGAAAGGGCCACATCCCCATCGATCGATACTACTTGCCTCGCATCATTCGACAACACAGTCAATAACAAGCGAGACGGAGACTACTCAATCGGGAGTTGGGCAAGCGACTACCAGTACGAGAGCTTCGCGGTCGAGACCGCCACACCAACATACATCACCCAACCCGAAGAAGTCTCATCGATCGACACGGCACCAGTACAATCGACCGATAGACCTGAACAACCATCGACCGATTCAGAACATGTGCCATCGACCGATACATACATCCAACCATCCCAGGTAACAAATTAAAATGTACTTAATCTCGGTAATCTAATCCTGAATGAGTTTGGTATTTTCAGGGATTCACAAGGTTTTGCACGCTCAATGGATGGACGAACACTACACATATCCAGAGAAGACATTGCAGACGTCGTACAGTTAGCCAACGGATCCCACAACCTATTCCAGCAACAACGCTACGGACCAGACTACCATTATCAGCACGAGGAGGCAGACACAACAACCGAGCCAAAGGAAGCTGAAGATAACCATCTCAACAGAAAGGATCCATATTTTCAACGGAAATCGATCGATACAGAGTGTGTCGCATCGATCGATAAGCATCCTGAATTCGGAAAGAGAGCCTTTCGATATGAAGTTCGAAAATTCTTTTGGGAGCAGAGAGATGAGTATGGGGTCTACAGAGACGAGAAAGCCTTTGCTAGAGGAATAGATGGTGACGTCATCAGAATTTCTTAAGACGACATCAAGAAACTGCTTCAAAGAACTTCAATGGACGAGCGCTCCTACATCTGTCTACCAGAGCACGCTAGTTCATTTACAAGAAGAGAATTGGTGCAAGAAACCTACACCAAGGACGAGATCAACGAGATGTTCACTGGTTTACTTGAAGAACGCAAATGGGAAAAGCTCTCCATGGAAAAGAATTTAGAAGAGGTCACAGACAAGCTTCGCAGTGAGATGAACTGGATGTTCAGTGCAGACCAGGCATTACTCAAGAGGGTTCAACGTATTGAGCTGGAACTTGAAGATCTTCGCAACGCACAGAACCATAGCCAGAAAATATCAATATCGATCGACGGCGGCGTAACATCCACATCGATCGATATGAAGCCTGCACCATCAACCACTTACTCAAAACATGAGGTTGATGAGTCTCTTGGAGATATCTGGAAAGAATTGAAGAAAGCAGAAGCTCGTCTCAGCAGCAAACTCACCAAAACCTGTGAACCTATCTTCCACAACCTAGGGGATCTAAGCATCTGCACAGAAGAGATGAAGAGATCTATCCGCCTTATCAATGAAGCACATGCAAATATAAACCCCGATGCACCTTGCAATCCTTTTGGAGGATTGACTCGTCTGAAAGCAGTAGAGAGGAAAATTGTTGATATACACTTCTTAGTAGACAGAGAAGTGGAGGAACTCGCACTACGAATGAATACAATGCAGCAGGAGGCTGAGAAGTTCCAACGCCAACTTGATTATCAGGCTGCATCGATTGCATCGATCGACGAGCTCATCCTCACATCGATCGATAGGCGATTGACTGAAATCGACGGCCAGATGAAGCTCTTTGCAGATAAGCTTCACGAGAATCTGCAGAAGCGAAAATCGACCGATAAGCAACCTATTGCATCGATCGATATACAGACTTCAGAGATCTGTACCAGAGCCGATTTGGATAAATTAGCTGATGATGTCTACACAGCAATAACAAGCGTGGATGATTCACAAGATAGACGTCTAGACCAAACGTATTTCCCGCTTGTTAACGAGGTTGGAAGCATGGAATCTAGCATAGAAGGGATGCAGAAAGACATCAAAGCCATTCAGAGGCAGCTTGCAAGCAGACCTGCACCCTTAGAATCAATCGATAGAGGATCCAGCGCATCGATCGATGGACTTCAACAGCCATCAACCAACATTTTAACAAAGGAATCGATCGATACCAGCTCCATCCACGACAAAATGATCCAACTTTAATTCAATGCAAGCTGAGCTCAGTGATCTTTCAGAACATGCCTACAGGAAATTAGGATGGCACGAGTTCAGCATTGAAGGTCATGAAGAAAGGATTCAAAGGATCACTGATGAGTTGATTGAGATAAAGAAGAAACGAACCAGAGAATATGAAGCCACAAGAAGCCTATTTGACGCATGGTTTGGCGAGAAGAAAGATACAGAGGATACTTGTTCCTCAACAAGTACCGGACTTCATCTCAGAGCTCATTCCATCCGAGTCAAGCTAGATGACTATAATCAAAGCGCTGAGTGGGAGGCAACCCACTGTTAGGTAGTTTTTCATTTTATTTTATCTTTAGGATTTTATTTTTCAGATTTGTTTTTCTTTGCAGATTTACTGACGATTGCCACTGAAATCGATCGACCATACCGACATCGATCAACATGAACCACAAAGAAGTGATCGACGGCGCACACAACATCGATCGATACGCATCACGGTCAGGTATATCGCTCTAACTTTTTTGATATCAGTGTACTTTATTATTGCCTATGCCTTCACCGGACTGGTTAAACACCGTGGAACCGAAATTCGCTGCCGATTTTAGTTGAGTTGAGGAAAGCCAAGTGAACCTAGCTTTCCTGAAGGTCCCGGTTATCTGCTGGGCCACACACGACACAATCAATACGACGGAAAGATAATAAGACGAAATATAAAAATCGTAAAAAGAGTTAGAGCAAAAGATCTTATTCGAAATTAAGCTGAACAACAGGAAAGAGATCGGCTACAAGAGCTGTCGATGAGTTCGCTAGTCTAGCCACCTATATCTAACCTCGTTGAGTCGCAGCTCGCTAGTAAAAACGGAAAAAAGTCCCTAAGTGGCTCTAAGTGCTATGTTGCTCTCAAAAGTTCTCCTTTGCTCCTCGCCCCAAGCTCTCCTTATATACTCCTCTTAAGACGGTCTATTTCTCCTTTGGGCCGAATCTATCGTGAATCGGGCTTCTTCCATTTTCGTCGGTCTTCATGCTTATCGGGAAACTTGACATTTATCTTCAAGATATCTGACATTTATCTTCGAAACTTGACATTTATCTCTTTATGTAAAGATAAACATGGGCCGCCAAGTCCATTTCGACTTGATCTCCTGGAAAGTCGTGGCCGCTTGGTCGCTTTGGGCCTTCGGGCCATTACTTTGACCGTGGACGCTTTACGGTTTCGCAGAAACTATCCTGCCATGGTACTTGTTTTACCGGGAACCCCAACTCCTCGTGATAGTCTAGATAACTTGGTGTTTTAGAATAACCGGATCGCCTTATACAATGAATCAAATCCATTCACAATCGAACTTTTGGTGGTCGTCCGCCTTCCCGATTCATTTCGACCGAACGAAATGGGGTTCTCAGGTTTCATGTCTTCGAGGAGTTGAACAGTGAGTCTTCGAGCAAAGATACAAAATATAGAGTTGGACTAGTTGTCGAGACGGTTTTATGGGAGAAGGTCGACCTGTCGAGTAGTCCGTGATGCGGGCACCCATGACCAGGATGGCGAAGTTGGCCCCGCGGGCCAGCACGGCGAAGCCGGGCGCCCGCTCGACCAGCATCGGCGAAAGCCGGCGCCCGCCGGACCCACGCTGGTGAGCTGGCGCCTGGCGCCCGTACCAGCATGTCGGGCGCTGGCCAGCACAGCGAAGCCGCGCCGGTGCCAGCATCGGCGAAGCCGGGCGCCAGGGCCAGCATCGGCGAAGCTGCGCCGCCTGTGGCCAGCATATGAAGCCGGGCGCCGGCGCCGGGCCAGCACGGCGAAGTTCTGCCGCGCCGGGCCAGCATCGGCGAAGCCGGCGCCGGCCAGCATCGGCGAAGCGGGCGTTCGAGGCCAGCTTGGCGAATGCCTGGGGCCAGCACTATGCGCGGGCCGCCCTTCTGGTGTCCGACCACGATGTGATCATCCCTCCGACGCTTCGCCGAGTAACTAATTTTTCTTGGTTTTATTCATCACTTGATCCCTTCCGAGGACTTTCGGTGTTGGTTGCGTCTTTGACCTATTTTGACCAACAGCTAGCCCCCCAGCTAGCTAGGATCGCGATTTTGGTAACAGGTCCTAGCTTGCTATGGCTAGATAGGAAGGTGTGGAGACGTAATCGCTTTCCTCAAAGTCGGTAAATAGTAACTTTTCTTTCTTTATAAAGATGGAGTAAGAATTTTAATCATTCTTACTCATCACAAGAATTTCACCTCGAAGTTTCTCTCAAGAAAAATGTCTTCAAGATCAAGATCCTCAAAAGAAATTCTTCTTCTCACTCATCTTCGGTGATTCTCCGCCTGTGGGAACCGAAATTCGACCGCCAATTCCGATAAAGATTTACGGAGGAAAACCGAAGTTAACCCGATCTTCCTTGAAGGTCCCGGATATCTGCTGGGCCGCACACGAAACAATCAATAAAAATAGAAGTTGCGAAAATAGAAATCGTAAAAGTTGAGCTTAAAGAGATCTTATTTCTGAATTCTCGTTTGAGCGTGTACAACAAGAAAAGAAATCGGCCGTAAGGGCTGTCGAGGAGTCCGCTAGTCTGGTCGCCTAAGTCTATCCTAGTTGAGTCGCAGCTCGCTAGTGAAAACAGAAAAGAATGCTAAATCGCTCTAAGTGCTAAGTGCTTGAAAGTTTGTGATCTGGTTTGCTTCTTGCTCAAAGCTCTCCTTATATACTCCTCCTAAGACGGTCTATCTTCGGGCTGAGTCGGCTTTTTCCATTTTCGCCCATCTTCGTGTTTATCGGGAACTTGACATTTATCTTCGAAATCTTGACATTTATCTTCTGAAACTTGATATTTATCTTCGAAACTTGACATTTATCTCTTATGTGAGGATAAAGATAAACCGCCATAGTTATCCTTCCTTTCGAAAATCGTGACGTGGACCGCTTTGGCCACGCTGGGCCGCTTAGCGCTTTTACCGTTTTTCGAAAGGACAGTCTTTGAAGGTTTCGTGTTCAAGGAACCTCAATTCCTTGTTTAGTCGAAAGTGGCGTTCTAGAGTAACCGTGATCATACCAAACTTGGTAGATTGATCCGAACAAGCTAAGATGGGATCAAACCGGCATGATAGACCGAGACCGGACGAGGGCCGCGGACCGAAGCAGGCCAATTCGCGACGGTGGCCGGCGCCAGGGTGCCGCGGCGCCAGGCCGCCCGCTGGAGTGCCGGGGCGCCAGGCCGGGCCGTCCCCGTGCGCCGGGCGCCAGGTCGGTGGGCGCCAGGTTGGTGCCGCTGGCGCGCCAGCCCGCGGCCCCGCTGCCGGTCGCCGGCCGCTGGCCCCGCTGTGCCGCCGGGCGCCAGCCCACGCCCCGCCGCCGGTGCCAGGCCGCCTTGCCGCCTGTGGGTTTTTCGTTGTTCGATCTTTCCTCGCCGTTTATGGAAATCTTTGAGTTTGGGAGGATCTCTACCGTAGATTTCGAGATAATCGCTTCTAATCCAACGAGATTCCGCGAGTATCGGATTTGAGATGGACTTGATCTGCAGATTTTCCGTCCGAGGATGCGAGCAATGTGGTTCGAAGTTTTAGATGTGTTAAAAGATGAATCTTTAAACAATCGGAAGGCTTTACGGAAGACTCATTGTAGATCTCGACAATCCGACATGGGTTTCAAGGGACCAAGATGCCGCCATTGCCCGAGATCATGAGATGATCGCACGGATGGGCGCCAGGACCCTCGCCGTTGGCCAGATGGGAGTGGACGAGCCTTCCGTGAGTTTTATCGAGCGACGCACCCGCTTCTTGGATTTGATCGCCGCTGGCTTTTCTTTCGAGGATTTTCGGTGACGATTTCGCCATTGACCGATTTTGACCCCAACAGTTAGCCCCAGCTAGCTAGGAACCGTAGAGCCTGTCGGATCCTAGCTTGCGGTATAGCCGCAGGGAAGGTGTTGAGACGTAATCGCTTGTCAAAATCGGGTAAATAGTGATTTTACCTCCTTTATATGGAGTAAGAAATCTCATTCTTACTTCATCACAAGGTTTTACTCTCTCAAGAATCCTTTCTCTCTTTAAGAACAATGTCTTCAAGATCCTCAAAGAGAAACTCTTCTTCCCATTCATCTCTCGATGACTCTCCTGCCCATGTGACGGTGAAGGTGAGGAGTCGGTCGAGGAGGAAAAGAAGAATGCGATACCGAGCCCTTGTAGGTTCGCCTCAACACTGCCAGAGATCCCTGTTCCGAGGAGGCCTCGAGGCAGCCCGGTGCTCCTTTTGCCGAGCTCGGCTCGTGAATATCTCAAGGTTCTTCGAGATTTTACCAGGTTCCTGAAGGAGTCAAATTCGGATTCCGCTGGTAACGAGTGCAAGGAATCCTCCGCAAGGTTTCTTTACATGTTACGAAGCTTTTACGCATCGCCGCATGTGGTTCCCAATCCCTGGTGCCATTGTTCGTGGCGCTTCACCGCTTCGAACTTTCGATCAGCCAACTCAGCGCTCCTGCCTTGGAGAGTTGGTTTGGCGCATTGATCGCTAGCTACTTAACTCGGATTGATCTTGGTCCCGATGATTTCGGGTCTTTGGGGCACTCGCCGACGGGAGTGACGGTTACTACCCATGCTGCCTAAGAAGGATATGGCGTGATTCAGGGACTACTCAATCCCAAATCGTGGCAGGAGCGCTTCTTCGTCCAAATAGATGGCGAAGTCTGTCGAGGAGAGCTGCCTCCATCTATTTCCGCGAGCATGGAACTTCAACCGAGGTAATATGACGAAAACCCTGTTGTCTATCTCACCTTTCGAAGTGCGAAGTTTTAGTGAAAATTTTCGCTTTGTAGGGAACAACCCTACCGCGATTTGCCTGGTGACGCCTTTGTCAAGAGAGATCTTCTTCGCCAAAGGCCGCTTTTCTGGAAATCCTTCACCTCGAACGGATCCAGACGCGTTAGGCTTTATCGGTCCCGAGGTCCTGTCCCGTCAGATGACGCCAACCTGTCACCGCGCTCCTACTGGAGGCGCAGACAGAGGTCTCGTAAGGGGAAGGAAATCGATGATGGGAAGGCTCGAAAGTCCTTCACCGCTGGGAGAAAACCTAGTTTTGCTCCAACGGAAAAGGCGGAGCCAGCGGTTTTCCACCTAACAACTTCTTTGATGGCCTTCCTCCGAGTTTACTACTGACGAAGTCGCTGGAGGATGAGGAGAAACAACGGGTTTTGCCGAGGGCTCCCAACGGTCAACGAGGTTTGGCCCTTCAACTTCTTAACCTTTGCTCAATCTGTATATAAGCATGCTTGCTGATCTTGAGTTTTATGCAGGGACTAAGAGTGTTTAGCGAGGCGCTTGACTCGAAGCTCCGCAAATCCAGGATTGCTAACTTCAAGACCACAGAAGCGAGCGAGCTTTTCCGTTCCGACAAGAGGTGAAGGCACAGAACGCGAAGCAAGCTGAGCTTCATGCTCGGGCTCTCGTTCGGGCGGAAAGGAGAGGAAGAAGGATGGTCGCAGCGGAGGTGGCAAGACGGGCGGAATCGTTTGCTGCTGAGTTTCAATGTTTTAAAGAAGCTCAGGAGTTTGTTGGTGATTTCCGCGAGTGCCGGGGTTCGGTCGTAAACCTTTACAAGTCTCAGAACCGGATTTCTTCGATTCGAGATTGCTGAAATGAAGGATTTCATGGCCGAGTGTGCTCATGCTGAGTCCTTGGTTCCTCCGTAGAAGAAAGAGTCCGAGACTATGGGAACCTATCGAGGTTTCCGAGGATACGGTGGAGGCCGGAGCCGATGAGAACGCCGAGGATGGTGGGAATGCTCGAGGCGTGAATGAGGAAGTGGACCAGCCTGCTAGTTCATTTGGGATTTCCGATCCGGATTTCTCAATGTTGACTTCCTTTGTGAATTGAATTTTGGCCGTGTGGCCGCTTTTAGTAATTTTATCCGCGACCGCTGGAGGTTGCATTCTTATGTTTTGGGACTGGCCGCTGGTGGCTTTGAATCCCGCCGCCTTTTGCGGCTTTTATGAATATGAAAATTTGCAGATTTCGCTTTTGTTTTGATTTATACTTTCGCCAAGTGTAGAGGGAAGGATGCGAGTAGTCACTTCAGATCCTAACTCTTTTTTGTCGCTGGTCCGATGCTACTTTTAGCGAAGCGCTTTAGGTGTGTTTATAAGAGACATGTTTTGGGATCTCGATACGATACTATGTCTGTGAGATGTCAAGATCCAGCAAGACTGGGTTTAGGCAAGACCTAGGTTTACTCTCAGCTTTGAGGCTGTGCGATGACTGATCGGCTTTCGCTTTGCCTGTTAGTGATTTCTTCCTGATTTTTCGCTTAAAGTCCGCGACTAGTCACGCTTATATGACTTGTGTTAAAAGAATCGAGCTATCTTCGAGTTTATCCGAGATGCTAAACCAAAATTTTGGGTTTCTTGTATAGCGCTATGATATCCTTGTCGGATGTAAGAGGACCTTGTAGGTCTGACTACGATTTTGTATTGAGGAAACTTTTATGAGCGTCCGTCGGGCCAATCGACGGGCGGAGTTATTTTAAGTCGCTGGTGGACTGTCTTTGCGGATAATACGAAGTTTTGTTATCTTTTAAGAAGTTGCGACGCCTCGCGCTTTGAAGATATGATTTTCGCTTTTTCCCGCTGATGCGCTTAAGTGAGCATGAAAGATAGAAAGAATTTTATTAAAAATTTCGAGAAGTTAGAGTACATGTGCGGATTTTTCGCTTTTGTGGGAGTATAGGAGTATCGATCCAGTCCCCCTTTTGGTGAGGGGATAGCTGAACTCGCTGGTTTCGACGAGCTGCCTACGCATTCTTCGAGGATCAAGCCATCTCAGAAGTTCTGATAGTTGCCGCGACGTTTTACTCCCCGCGGTCGCCGCTCCGATCGTGCTGGTCGGATCAGTGGTTTGTGCGGGGTCGAGCTGTCCGCTTTACGGCGGTGGATTCAGAGGCTTTGTCGCCGCCTTGAATCGCGTTCGTTCGGATGATTCTGGATCATCTTTCTTCGAAGTCTTCGGAATGTTGTGTGATTCCTTTGCTCGCTTCGGTTGGCCGCAGGGCGCTCCGATCTTTCGCAGTTTGAACTCGCCAGGTAACAGAGTCTCGATTGTTTCGACTACCCCAGATGGCTGCGGTTCCGGTCCGGAGTCGGAAACTTGATACCGAGGTGATATGTGGATGGTACTGCCTTCATGGAGTTGATCCAAGGGTTCCCATGATGGCGTTGTAGATGGCCGGGTTGTCGACTACTGCAAATTCGACGATCTTTGTAACTTCCTTTGCCATGACTGGGAGTTTAATTCTCCGAGGGTCATGGTAGTGACGCCAAAACCCCGCCAAAGGTTTTGGCTCAGTGGACGACTTCCCAAGTGGGATCTTCATCCTGTAGAGGGTGTCGCTGAAGATGACGTTGACCGTGCTTCCTGTATCGACGAGAATGCGGCCGACTTCGAGATCCTGGATGACCAGGTCGATTACCAAAGGATCGCAGTGAGGTTTGTCGATTCCGACGGTCTCGTGTTCCTCGAAAGCGATTGTGTGGTTAGGAACATCGCTGTCCGGGAACCAGTTGGAACTGGTCTCGGCTTTTCGCCCGTAGGCTTTTATCGATGAGACAGAGTCTTGGTAGAACTGTGATCCTCCGATGATCATGTTTACCCTCCGCGACGCTGTTGTTCCTTGGTCGTCCTGTGCCTTCTTCCGCGCTTTTCCCCGATTGGTTTTCGGTCGCGCGGTCCTCGGAGACAGTTTTGTTAGTCTTTGGGCGGTCGGAGTCCAGGAGCAAGTCCTTTATACTCTTGACCTTTGATAGTTCGCCGGTGAGGAGTTTTGCGGCGAGCCGGCGCCGAACCTTGCAGTTCGCAGTGGAGTGACCTCTGGTCTCGTGGAACTCGCAATAGAGTTATCCTTGTACTGGTTCCTGGTCCAGGTGTTTCCGGAGGTTTTGCCTTGCCCGAAGTTGATGGCGAAGTTATGCTCGCCTTTGGCGCCTTCCCTTCGTGATGGACGTATTTGTCGTTACGAGAGGGTTTCTTCTTGGACGCGGTTTTCTGCGGTCCGTGCTTCTGCGATAGAAGCTTCATCTCTTCTTCCATGATGATGAAGTCCGCTGCTTGTGGAGAGTATCCTGATTGTCCGCGCTTTTCCAGAGTATCCACTTTCGAACTTCGACTTGTACCAGAGAGTTTTCCTCGTATGCCGATTGCGACATTGTCGCTGATGCCCGCTACTCTGGCCATCACCAGTTTGAACCTTCGCATGAAGTCGCGGAGTGACTCGCCTTCCTTCTGAGCTAGACTCCATAGATCCACGCCGGACGTTTCTCTGTCCATGAACATGGAGTACTGTTTGAGAAACGCCGAGGCCAGTTGGCGGAAGCTTCCGATGGAGTTCCTTTGAGCCGGAGAACCACTCGAGCGCAGCACCTTTGAGGTGCTCGACGAAGAGAAGACAATGACCTGCGCCCCGCTCGGCCCGAGTTTGCACCTACCCATTGCGATCTGGAAGGACTGCAGGTGCGACTTAGGATCCGTTGCGCCATAGACCGGATTTTGATCTTCCCGGGTCTGAGATGGTTTCCGGATCCGAGTGGTGAACGGCGCTTCCGTGCTTCCTCGAGAAGTCTATCGATCTCGGGCGGAACTGGTCGCCTGATGGATTTGTGATTTTACCGCCACTTCGCCACGGTCTTTTGAGAGATTCGCGGAGATCATGGATCTCGCTATTGCTGCCGGCGCTCCTCAACCTGTCGACGCTGGTCGCGCTTAGATCCGAAGTTTGATCTTCCGCGAAGTTCTTCCTGCTCCATCCAGTAGAGTTCTTCTTCCTCTTCTGTCATGGGCCTATCGAAGGATACCGTCGCCGAGCGGACTGGCTTCGGTTCTCCTAGGTGGATGTCAGCGCCTTCATCGGAAGGATCCGATCGGTCGCTGATATCTAGATCGATGCGCCGACGCCGCTTCCTTGTTTCCGCAGCCGGAGTGGAAGGTTCTGCGAGGTCGCTTTGCTGTCCTTTCGAGCCGCTTCCTGAGTGGGCTCTTTCGGGCATCTTTTTTCGTGCTTCGAGATCCGGTCGAAGTCTTCTTCTGCCGTGGCGCCTTTGGTGGATCCGCTGCAACTTGCTCCTCGCAGTTAAGGTATCGCCTGTTTTGCGAAGCGAGGTTATCAGCTTGTCCTGTTGTTCCGCCTGGGCGGAGGTAAACAGTTCCTTCATCTGCCTGAGCCTCAGTGTTTGCATCAGCAGTGACTGCGGACGATCTCCAGCTGGAGTCTTCAGCGCTGGCGCCGACGGGTGTTCCGCCTAGCTGGCTGATCCTTGGCGCGGCAGACATGATCGAAAGTGTGCAGTTGCAGATAGATAGATCCGTAACCCTCCTTCTAGCCCAAACTGTGGGAACCGAAATTCGCACCGCCAATTTCCGATAAAGATTTGTGGAGGAAAACCGAAGTTAACCCGATCTTCCTTGAAGGTCCCGGATATCTCGGGCCGCATTACCAAACAATCAAAAAAATAGAAGGCGAAAATAGAAATCGTAAAAGTTGAGCTTAAAGAGATCTTATTTCTGAATTCTTGAGCGCGTACAACAAGAAAAGAAATCGGCCGTAAGGGCTGTCGAGGAGTCCCTAGTCTGGTCGCCTAAGTCTATCCTAGTTGAGTCGCAGCTCGCTAGTGAAAACAGAAAAGAATGCTAAATCGCCTAAGTGCTAAGTGCTTGAAAGTTTGTGATCTGGTTTGCTTCTTGCTCAAAGCTCTCCTTATATACTCCTCCTAAGACGGCCTATCTCGCTGGCTGAGTCGGCTTTTTCCATTTTCGCCCATCTTCGTGTTTATCGGAAACTTGACATTTATCTTCGGAAATCTTGACATTTATCTTCTGAAACTTGATATTTATCTTCTGAAACTTGACATTTATCTCTTATGTGAGGATAAAGATAAACCGCCATAGTTATCCTTCCTTTCGAAAATCGTGACGCGGCCGCTTTTGCCACGCTATTAGGCATTTTACGGTTTTTCGAAGGACAGTCTTTGAAGGTTTCGTGTTCCAAGGAACCTCAATTCCTTGTTTAGTCGAGAAAGTGGCGCTTCAGAGTAACCGCGGATCATACCAAACTTGCGTAGATTGATCCAACAAGCTAAAATGGGATCGAACCGGCACGATAGGACCGACCGGACGAGGGCCGCGGACCGACGCCAGGCCAATTCGCTGATGGTGCCGCTGGCGCCAGGCCGCCTGCTGATTTGGTGCCGGCGCCAGGTCGGTGTCGCCGCACCAGGTCGCCCCGCTGCCGCCGGGCGCCAGGCCAGCCCATCGCCCCGCTGCGGCCGCCGGGCGCCAGGCCCCGCCCTGCGTACGCCGCCAGTCGGTGGCGGGCGCCAGGTTGGTGCCGGGCGCCAGGCCAGCCCGCCCTGCGGTGTCGCCAGGCCAGGCCGGGCCGCTGGTGCCAGGCCAGCTTGGCCCCGCTGCGCCGCACCAGCCGGTTCCGCCCAGGCCCGCTCTGCCCCTGCGGTAGCCGGTGCCAGGCCGCCTTGCCTGTGGGTTTTTCGTTGTTCGATCTTTCCTCGCTACCGCTTTATGGAAATCTTTGAGTTTGGGAGGATCTCTAGCCGTAGATTTCGAGATAATCGCTTTAATCCAACGAGATTCCGCGAGTATCGGTTTTGAGATGGACTTGATCTGCAGATTTTCCGAAGTTTTAGATGTGTTAAAAGATGAATCTTTAACAATCGGGAAGGCTTTACGAAGACTCATTGTAGATCTCGACAATCCAGACATGGGTTTCAAGGGACCAAGATGCTGCCATTGCCCGAGATCATGAGATGATCCCACGGATGGGCGCCAGGATCCCGCTGGCTTGATGGGAGTAGACGATCCTTCCGCGAGTTTTATCGTTTATCCACCCGCTTGGATTTGATCGCCGCTGGCTTTTCTTTCGAGGATTTTCGGTGACGATTTCATTATTGACCGATTTTGACCCCAACACCGCCGACGGCGGAGCAGCTAAAGCACGAGGAAGGAGTTGAGGAAGATATGAGGGAGGCATACTACAGAGCTTTATGTAGCTCGAATCAGCCCGGACATCCCCATCGCCAGAGACCTCCGAGGGTGCCGGGCGCCATTCTCACCAAGCATGGTCTCCCGAAGTAATTATCCATTCTTCAAACTTTACCAAGTTCCGAGGGGTTACGCTTCGATTCTGACCGCTGGCTAGAGTGCAAGGAATCCTCCGCAGGGTTTCTTTACTTGTTATGAAGCCTTTTCGCATCGCCGCGATGTGGTTCCCGATCCCTGAACTATTGTCTATGCGCTCGCTCTTCGACTTTCGATCAGCCAGCTCACCGTCTCCGCCCTTAGAGAGTTGGTTTGGCATGCTAGTCTCGAAGTTACGAAGTTAGGCATGAACCTTAGTCCTAGCGATTTCGAGGGACTTTGCATACTAAGCCAACGCCGATCGGAAGGTGCGATTCCGCGGATCCCAAGGAAGAACATGTCCATAATTCAGGGACTACTTCAACCCCAAATCGCGGTTCGACGCTTCTTCTTTGTCCGGTAGACGGGAGTCCGCCGAGGAAAGCTGCATTCACTTATTCCTCAGGAGTGGAACTGATCGCGTAACACGACTCAATCCTGTTTTCGCTGCATTTTGAACCTGCATGAAGATAAAACTTTTGTTTATCGCAGCACAACACGCACCGCTATGCGATACTCATTCTGATATTTTCGCCAAACGAGACCTTCGAAAGGCCATTCTTCTGGAGTACCTTTTCTGTTGAGCGGATTCGGCGCGTGGAGCTCCATCGATCCCGAAGTCACTCTTCAGCCTTCCATGTTCCGCGGCGACGCCGATCGCTGTCTTGCCAGTTCGGAGGCGGAGACATAGTTCTAGGAAAGGCAAAGAGGTCGAATGCGAGACGGTCTCGGGAGATCCTTCACCGTTAGGAGGAGATCCTAGCTTCGTCCGGGAAGGTGGAACCAGCGAAGTTCTGCCAAGCAACTTTTTTCGGTCTCTCCAGCGCT
The DNA here is from genome assembly GCA_016432835.1 of Brassica nigra. Classification (NCBI taxonomy): domain Eukaryota; kingdom Viridiplantae; phylum Streptophyta; class Magnoliopsida; order Brassicales; family Brassicaceae; genus Brassica; species Brassica nigra. The sequence continues at coordinate 41,497,095 of CM028246.1, forward strand.
ATTACTGGTGAATCGCTCGAGGATGACGCGAAGAAGAATGTGTTTGTCGAGGGTTCTCGTCTGATCAATGAGGTTTATCCTTTGAACTTTTACCATTGCTGCATATATACTTTTCTGATCCTAAGTTCATACAGGGAATGAGGGTGTTCGGAGCGGCGCTCGATGGAAGCTTTCGAGGATCGAGGATCTCTCGCTTCAAAGCCAAAGAAGCGGAACGCGAACTCTTCCGTTTCCGGAAAGAGGTTGAGGAACAAAGCCGTAAGCAGGCCGAACTTCATTCTCGAGCCCTTGTGCGTGCGGAAAGAGGAGGAAGGAGAGCGATTGCTGCTGAGATGGCGCGGAGGGCTGAATCGTTTGCCACCGAGTTCGAGAGCTTGAAAGAGGCTCAAGAGTTTGTGGGTGATTTCCGCGAGTGTCGGGGATCGGTCGCTAATCTTCACAAGTCGCAGAACCCAGGCTTCTCCTTCTCCTCCGAGATCGCTGAGATGGAAGGTCTCATGAGCGAATGTGCTCGCGCTGAATCCTTGGTTCCTCCGATCGAGGGAAGGGTCCGGAAGCTTTGGGACCCTATCGAGGTTTCGGAGGACACGGTGGAGGCCGGAGCAGGTGGAAACGCGGAAGGCATAGACGAAGAAGTGTACCAGCCTGTGACTTCATTAGGGAACTTCACGTCCGAATACCTTGACCTCGATTACTGAGGATTGTTGGGATCGTATTCCTTTATCTTGATGATTGTATGCTTGGCCGGATGTGGCCGTTTATTTGTATATTCCGAGATCGTAGGAGGTTGCCTAACTTTTGTATATTTCGGGACTGGCCGTTGGTGGCTTCGAATCCCTGCCATTTTCGCGGCTTGCATATATATTATGTGGATTTTGCAGAAATTTGCCTTGTGATTTGATTTATACTTTCGTCAAGTGTAGAGGATAGAATTCGAGTAGACACTTCGTATTCTAACTCTTATTTTGCCGCTAGGTCCGTGTACTACTTTGTAGCGAGTGTTTTAGGTGTTAGCGATGAGAGACATGTTTTTGGATCTCATATCAGGTGTTGATACTATGTCTGTGAGATGTCAAGATCCGACAAGACTGGGTTTAGGGCAAGACCTAGCCTTACTCTCACCTTTAAGGCTATGCGATGACTGATCGGCTTTCGTTTTGCCTGTTAGTGATTTCTTCCTGATTCTTACTGATTAAAGTCCGCGACTTGCGCCGGGCTTAGCGAAGTTGTGTAGTAAGAATCGAGATATCTCCAGAGAATATCCGGAGTGCTAAACCAAAATTTCGGGTTTTCTTCTATAGCGCGCTATGATATCCTTGTCAGATGTAAGAGGACCTTATTCTTGTGAAATGGTCTGACTACGGTTTTGTATTAGTGAAACGTTTCTGTGTTCGTCCGTCGGGGCCAATCAACGGGCGTTTGTTTTTTAAGTCGCAGGTGGACTGTTTTGATGGATGATGCGATTTTGATACCTTTTGGGAAATTGGCGACGCCTCGCTTCCCCAATGATATGATTTTGTTTTTCCGAAGTTTTATGCGCATCGTATTAAGCACGCATGGAAAGGTTGATAGAAAAAATTTTATTGAAAAAGTTTCAAAAATTCAATACACATGCGGTATTTTGCTTTTGTGGGAGTATAGAGTATATCGCATCTACCCTCCCTTTTGGTGAGGGGATAGCTGAACTCGCCGGTTTCGACGAGCTGCCTACATACCTCTTCGAGGATCAAGCCATCTCGTAGTTCTGATTGTTGCTGCGACGTTTTACCCCGTAGTCGCCATTCGATCGTATTCAGCCGGATCGGTGGCCTGTGCGGGATCGAGCTGTCTGCTTTACGGCGATGGACTCCGAGACTTCGCCGCTGTCTTGAATCGCTGCCTGTTCGGATGATTCTGGATCATCTTTTTCGAAGTTTTCAGGAATGTTGTGTGATTCCTTTGCTCGCTTCGGTTAGCCAAAGGCTGCTCCGATCTTTTCGCAGTTTTAACTCGCTATGTAGCAGAGTCTTGACTGTTTCTGACTTTCCCAGATTACGCGGTTCCGTTGAGTCGGAAACTTGATGCCGAGGTGATATGTGGACGGTACTGCCTTCATGGAGTTGATCCAAAAGGTTCCCATGATTGCGCTTGTAGATAGCCGGGTTATCAATTACTGCTAACTCGACGATCTTTGTAATCTTTAGCCATGACCGAGCTTGATACCGAGGGTCATGGAGGTGACGCCAAAACCCAGCCAAAGGTTTTGGCTCGGGATGACTTCTCCAAGTGGGATGTTCATCATATAGAGGGTGTTATGGAAGATGACGCTGGACCGCATTCCTGTATCGACAAGCGATGCGCCAACTTCGATCTTGGATCACCAGGTCTATGACTAGAGGATCGTGAATGAGTTTTGTCGATCCCGACAGTTTCTTGTTCCTAAAACGATCGAGTGGTTGGGAATATCGCTATCCGAAGCCAGTTGGAACTCGCCTCGCTTTTCTCGTAGGATTTGATCGACGAGACCGAAGTCTGGTAGAACTGCGACCTCCTATGATCATATTTACCCTCCGCAACTACTGTTGTTCCTTGGTCGCCCCTGCTCCTTCCGCTTCTCATCCATTGGCTTTCAGGCTGCGGGTTCTCGGAGACAGCTTTGTTGGTTTTGGGCGGTCGGACTCAGAGCAAGTCTTTTATACTCTTGACCTTTGACAGTTCGCCGGCGAGGAGTTTTATGGTAAGCCTGGCACCGAGAACCTTGCAGTTCGCGGTGGAGTGACTTCTGGTGTCGTGGAACTCGCAGTAGGAATTATCCTTGTACTGGTTCCTAGTCCAGGTGTTTCCTGAGTTTTTGCCCTGCTCCGAGTTAATGGCGTAGTTATGTTCCCCTTGGACGTCTTCCCCTTCATGATGGACGACTTGTCGCTACGAGAGGGTTTCTTTTTGAGGACGCTTTTCGCGGTCCATGCTTTTGCGATAGGACTCTCATCTCTTCCTCCATGACGATGAAGTCCGTTGCTTTGTGGAGGGTATCCTGGATCGTTCCTGGTTTCTCCAGCAATATCCACTTTCGGAACTTCGACTTGTACCAGAGAGTTTTTCTCAGGGCATCGATTGCGACTTTGTCGCTGATACCCGTCACTCTGGCATTCACCAGCTTGAACCTTCTCATGAAGTCGCGAAGTGATTCGTCTTGTTTTTGAGCCAGACTCCATAAGTCCACGTCAGAAGTCTCTCTATCCATAAACATGGAGTACTGTTTGAGAAACGCCGAGGCTAGTTGGCGGAAACTTCCGATGGAGTTTCTTTTGAGCCGAGAGAACCATTCGAGCGCGGCGCCCCTGAGATTCTCGACAAAGAGATGCCAGTGACCGGCGTCTCGTTCACGCTCCGGGAGTTTGCATCTTCCCATCGCGATCTGGAAAGACTGTAAGTGTGCCTTCAGATCGGTGGTTCCGTCGTAGACGTGAATCCTGATCTTCCCAGGGTCTGAGATGCGTGTCTCCGTGATCCAAGTGGTGAACGGCATTTTTTGTGCTTCCTCGAGAAGTCTATCGATCTCGGGAGCGGCACTAGTTTCCTGGTGAATTTGTGATTTCACCGCTTTTACCTCGGCTACTGTTTTTGCGAGAGACTCGCGGAGATCGTTGATCTCGCTTATCGCTACTCGCGCTTCCGAAGCTTGTCGGTTCTGGTTACGATGGATCCGAAGTTTGATCCTCCGCCAGTTCTTCCTGTTCCATCCAGTAGAGGTCTTTCCTCTTCGCCATGGGTTTTTCGGGAGACCGCCTGTCGGCAGATTGACTTCGGTCCTTATAGGATGGACGTCAACGCTTATCGTCCGAATGATCGGATCGATCGCTAATGTCCAAGTTGATTCGCCGACGTTGTTCTCTTCGCTGTCCCCAGCCGAGGTGGAAGATTCTCCGCGGTCGGTTGCGCACTCGCTGGACAGGTTCGGCCAGGTTCTGGCCTAAAGAAGTCTTGTTCGCTGCAGCTCGACGCCTCGAGTCTCAAATCGAGTGTTATGCCGCTGTGGGCTCTTGTGATCCTCAGGGGCCTTGCTCTTGGCCTTTGCCGCTAAGGTTTCCACCTGTTCCGAGAGAGGCCACGAAGTTTTCCTTTGTTCGTCCAATGTTTCGAGCGAGGCTTAACATTTCTTTCATCTGGTCCAGTACCGCTGATACGCTTCCAGCTGGAGTGTTGTTGCTGGCATCGACGGAGTTCCGCTGCGGCGCTTATGGTTGTCAGTGTTGGTCGCCATATCAGACCGAAGCGGTGTGGTTTGCGAGTGAGATAGATCCGTACCTCCTTCTAGCCAAACCGTGGGAACCGAAATTCGCACTGTCGATTTTAGTTGATTTGGAGGAAAGCCAAGTGAACCTAGCCTTCCCTGAAGGTCCCGGTTATCTGCTGGGCCACACACGACACAATCAATACGACGGAAAGATAACAAGACGAAATATAAAAATCGTAAAAAGAGTTAGAGCAAAAGATCTTATTTCCGAATTTGCGTTTAAGCGTGAACAACAAGAAAGACATCAGCTACAAGAGCTGTCGATGAGTTCGCTAGTCTAGCCACCTATATCTAACCTAGTTGAGTCGCAGCTCGCTAGTAAAAACGGAAAAAGTGCCTAAGTCGCTCTAAGTGCTATGTTGCTCTCAAAAAGTTCTCAAACTCTCCTTATATACTCCTCTTAAGACGGTCTATTTCTCCTTTGGGCCAAATCTATCGTGAATCGGGCTTCTTCCATTTTCGTCGTTCTTCATGCTTATCGGGAAACTTGACATTTATCTTCAAGGAATCTGACATTTATCTTCGGGAAACTTGACATTTATCTCTTTATGTAAAGATAAACATACCGCCAAGTCCATTTCGACTTGATCTCCTTGAAAGTCGTAAGTGTGCCGCTTGGTCGCTTTTGGGCCTTCCGGGGCCATTGCTTCGACCGTGGACACTTTACGGTTTCGCGAGAAACTATCCTGCCATGGTACTTGTTTTACCGAAGGAACCCCAACTCCTCGTATAGTCTAGATGACTTGGTGTTTTTAGAATAACTGTGATCGTCTAATACGATGAATCGAAATATATTCGTCAACCGAACTTTTTGTGGTTTTCCGAAGCCTTCCCGATTCATTTCGACCGCAACGAAATGGGGTTCTCAGGTTTCATGTCTTCGAGGAGTTGAACGGTAAGTCTTCGAGCAAAGATACAAAATATAGAGTTGGACTAGTTGTCGGTGACATTTATGGGAGAAGGTCGCGACCTGTCGAAAGTAGTGCGGGCGCTCGGACCAGGATGGGCGAAGCTGGCACCGCACCCGCGGGCCAGCACGGCAAGTTGGCGCCAGCAGCTCGACCAGCACGAGCGAAGCTGGCGCTTGGCGCTCGACCAGCTGGCGAAGCTGGCGCCAGCGCCCGCATCGGCGAAGCGGCGCCGCGCCTAAGACCAGCATCGGCGAAGCCGGGCGCCGGGCGCCGGGCCAGCACGGGCGAAGCCGGGCGCTTGGGCCAGCATCGGCGAGCCGGGCGCCGGGCCAGCATCGGCGAAGCCGCCTGGCCAGCATCGGGCGAAGCCGGTGCCCGGCCAGCCGGCGAAGCGCCGGGCCAGCATCGGCGAAGCTAACGATGGCGCGGGCAAGCATCGGCGAAGCCGGCGCCGGGCCAGCATCGGCAAGCCGGGCGCCCGGCGCTCGGGCCAGCATCGGCGAAGCCTGCGCTCCGTGCCAGCATCGGCGAAGCCGGCGCCGGGCGCGGCCAAGCATGGGCGAAGCCAGCGCCGGTGCCTGGTGCCAGCATCGGCGAAGCCGGCTACCGATGCCAGCACGGGCGAAGCCGCTCGATGCCAGCATCGGCGAAGCCGGTGCCCGGCGTCCGGGCCAGCGCTGGCGAGCCGGCGCTCGACTAGGCTGTGGCCGCCTCGCTGGTGTCCGGGACTACGATGTGATCATCCCTTCACGCTTTGTCGAGTAACTAGTTTTTCTTGGTTTTATTCGCCACTTGATTCCTTCGAGGACTTTCGGTGTTGATTGCGATTTGACCGATTTTGATTCCCAACATACACCGGGACAGTGTATGATTTAAGTGTGGGGATGATTACTGATACTGTTTACCTTTTGATTTCATCCAAAAATGTTTTCAAAATGGTTTTTATTGAGTAAAGAAAGGGATAATGATAATTTTAATTTTCACTTTTAACTAACCAATCTTTTAGGCACCATTCTTAGATTTGTTGATGCATAATGTACTATAGATTCTAAAGTTGATCACCTATCAGCTATAACAACACTTTCATTGATTGTCCGAGGAACCAAAGCTGATTTCCAATCTAACCTGACATTCTTTGCTTGTCTTGGGGCTTGGTATACATGGGATCGGATGGTTTAAACAAGTCTGGAAGGTAAAGCCTTGTGTAGATAATTTTATCACCCTCTTTCTCATTTTCAAATTAGGTTTAATTTTATTCAGTTCTAAAAAAAAAAAAAATCAAAATATCTTAAATTTATGTTCTGGATTAGTTAGTTATTAATTAGGAAGGAATTTAACAGTGGCTTGGTTACCCCTCAAGACTTGATTCATAAGAATTCTATAGGTAAAGGGTTCGAACAGGGCTTGGTGGTTACCCCCTTCAAGACTTCCTTTGCAATGAATCCTAGGATATAGGTCAAAAAGAAGTGAACAGGACTTGGTGGCTGCAACCATTAAGGCTTGATTCTTGGAAGCTTGTCCAATCTTGGTCAATGTCTTGCGAATGAAAGTAGACTTGACTAGGAGAGAAATAGTAAAGAGAGAGGATAAGAACTAATTTTTACCTGCAGGTCCAGATACTTGTTTGAGCAACCTTGCATCCTGTGATCGATACTCCCAAGGTAAAGCCTGAACTTTTATTTTTATGTACAGAAATGAAATCAGTAGAGGGGTTAGTCAGACATGATTGCTAAGTTGTTGGCTAGATGATCAAGGTTGTTTAATTAGGATATTGCATAATGTGCTTATGCTATTGACAGACTCTTAGATATGGTTTGCAACAAAGTAGAGGTTATGATTCTAAGTTTGAATTTGTTTTAGTCCCTGATTTTCAAAACCTCTTTCAATAAAGACTGCCTGTGTGTTTGCTTGAGGACAAGCAAAAGGTTAAGTCTGGGGGAGTTGATATACCATGGATTTTACCCGCTTTTACCCATGGTATATGAGTGTTTTTACTACTATTATCTATGTTTTGGAGTCTATTAGGTATGTTTTCAGGTTCAGAAGCCTTTTGGAGAAAAGTGATATTTTAGGTGCCTTTTTGGAGCTTAAAGAAGAGTTCGCCCGTGATCAAGACCAGAGGTCGACACCAGAGTTACACATTGATCGATGCACACTCTGTGCAATTGATCGACACACTTTAGCCGAAGGACGATACATCGAGACAATAATCGATCGATGTACACCCTGTACTATCGATCGATACTGAGGCGGCAGAAAGACAAGTTGGACTTGGCCGAATTTGAAGCCCAAGATATCACATTTTACAATAATGCCCCTGACGATTTTTTTAACCTAATGAACTCATATTTATATGCCTAAGTGTTTTGGCAGAAAAGAGAAGCGAATACAAGTTTTCATAAGTTTTTCTAAGAGTTTCTTCTTTTTCTACTCATTTCTTTTACTGTTTCATTACTTTACAAGTTCTCAATAAATTTCTATTCAGTTCTTTATTTGTTAACAAAGGTTATAGAATTCTAGATCTGGAGGAGAGATCCAAAGATATTTGTGATTGGGACCTAAGTGTTCACCCTCTTATAGATCTATGAATTTCTATTATTACCTTGTTGCTATGAACTACTTAGCCATGTCTGAGTAGATTCATTTGTTAAATTTAGTGTTTAAATAGGATATGAGGGATTAGCCCCAACCTATAATTGCTATAGTTGTGATATTTATTGTTAGGATTGTTCACTAATGCTTTTTCTACCTTAGCTACCTAGAACATGAACTCGATTGCATTGTTTATTACATGCAATACCTGACAACATCCTAAACATGCTACTAATCTCTTGAGATATGCAAAGCTGATCTAAGATCATGGTGAGCATTGTATCAACTCAGCGATAAAGCTTACTTAGAGTGACGATCGATAATTCTATAGAGTAATCGATCGACGAAGAGGTGTATCGGTCGATATTCCCCGCTAAACATCGATCGATACCATCGGCAGAGTAGCCGATCGCAACACCATTTAGCATCTAAGTAATAGATGGTCTAAATAATGCAGAGCTGATGGATTCATTTATTAAGTGTTGAGCTCGACATACAATGCAAGCAACTTGTTAGCCTTTATAGTATCTATAATCCTGAATTCTGAATACCTACCCTAATCTAACTACTTTTCTTTATTGTTTTAAAACCAAATCCTTTCAACTGAGTAATCTTATCCTTACTCAGCAAACCTGAAATTTACTTTAAACCATTTTCAACCTAGCATAGTCGTTAAGATTGCATCTTATTTGTACACTAGCTCTCTGTGGATTCGATCCCTAAGTACTACAACTCAACCTCTTATTTGAGAGAGTAAAGTCACTCCTTAGGGTAATTTGAGTGATATCAACCGTCATGTACCGTGCGGCTTGGGTTTTTATTTTGCGTGCCGCCCATTTTTCGTCAGGTAGAGTTCCGACTAGTATGTAGGCTCGTATTGGTTCTAGCCAAGGGCTATCGCAACCATACTCTGACTGATCCCTATATTCTCCTACTGGGTCTTCGATTTCTTCCGCACCTTCGGTTTTTTCCCGGATCTGATTAGAAATTACCGGCGGTCCGATGCTCGGGTGTTCGATGAACTCGACGGGAATCATGCGTTTTAGTCCCGGGTCTGAGCTCGATGCAAGTGCAGCTAAGGCATCCGCCTGGGTATTATCTGAGCGAGGAATCCTAGTCAAGGCGAAATGATCGACGTCCTGGGCCAGGTCCTGGACGAGTTTTAGATATGCATCCATTCTTTCGTCCCTCGCTTCGTATTCTCCGCTGTATTGATTTGCGACTAATTGGGAATCGCAGTAGGCATGGATGTTGTGAATCTTTAGGCCGTGAGCTAGTCGCAGTCCTGCAATGAGTGCCTCATACTCAGCTTCGTTGTTTGAGGCGTGGAATTCTAGCCGAAACGATTGTTCCAGAATTTCGCCATCAGGCGAAGTGAGCCGAATCCCGATTCCGGATCCTTGTTTGCACGATGAGCGATCGACGTGAAGGATCCAAGTCGAATCTGGTTCCATTTTCGTCATTTCTCCGGTCGGTAATTCTACCAAGAAGTCTGCTAGTACCTGAGATTTTGCGCATGTCCGCGGGCGGTACTCGAAATCGTACTCACTTAGTTCAATCGCCCATTCGCGAGTCGCCCTGACTGACTCGGACTGTGCAGGATTGTACGTAGCGGAAAGGTGGTAAGAATTATTATGTTGTGAGATTGGAAATATGGTCTAATCTTTCTTGCCGATGTCACGACAGTGAGTGCTAGTTTTTCCATTAAGGGTATCGCCTCAAGGCCCAATAACGCTTTTACTTATGTAAAATATTGCTTTTGTTCACGCTCTTCTCTGATCAGAACGCTGCTCACCGCTGTTGCTGAGACTGCGATATACAGGAATAGAGGTTCTCCTTCCACTGGTTTTGCGAGAATCGGTGGGGTGGCAAGGTAACGCTTTAGCTGTTGGAAAGCTTTTTCGCATTATTCTGACCATTCAACTTCTTGTTCCCTTTAGCGTTATAGAAAGGAAGGCATTTGTCCAGAGCTAAATGAAACGGTTCAATGCCGCGACTCTACCAGTTAGCCTTTGACTTCCCGCTTTGTCTTCGTGAGACCATCTCAATCATGCGCTTATCTGTTTAGGATTGGCCTCGATCGCATCTACATGTGACCAGATAACCGAAATTCTCCTGATGCCACAGCTTAACCTACATTTCGCTGATTCAATTTCATATTGTGCAGATTTAATAAGGCTAAACATTCTTCCAAATGGGTTACGTGCTCGCCGCCCAGGACTTTACTAACATGTCGCCAATGTAGACTTTCATAGTTTTCCGGAGCTGTTCGAGAACATCCGCTGACGACGCTGGTAAGTAGCACTCGCGATTCTTGAGACCGAAAGGCATTACTTTGTAGCAATACGCCCCGCGGTCAGTGATGAATGCGTTTTCGTCGCCGGATTCATCATGATTTGATTATACCCAGAGAATGCGCCTATAAATGACAAGAGCTTGTTCCTGCAGCTGCCTCGACCAGTCGGTCAATGTGAGGGAGCGGAAGCAATCTTTAGGACAGGCCTTGTTGAGGTCCGTGAAATCGACGACACTCGCCACTTTCCATTTTTCTTGATTTACTAATCGGATTAGCGAGCCAATCCGGTATCTGACCTCCGCTATTGACCCTACTTTCAGAAGTTTTTCAACTTCTTCATTTACCGCTGTGGCACATTCCGTCCTAGTTTCTGTCTTTTGCTTGACAGGTTTGTAGGTCGGGTCAATATTGAGCTCGTGACATGTTATGGCAATGTCAATCCCGAAATGTCCGCGCCCGCTAAGGTGTTGATGTTCCTTTGAGACAGGCTATGAGCTCCGCCTTGAGTGGTTCTCGAGGTTAGCCCCGATCTCGACGATCGCTCCGGGAAGACTCGCCGAGACAGACTGAAATCACTGGTTCACAAGTCGGTTCGCCTTCTAAGGTTTCGATTCTTTGAGACTGCCAAGGCTTTGGAGTCTTGTTCTGTGTCCTCGCCGAGGGTTAGTTTCTTCTTGTGTTGGAGCCTTTGACTGCAAAGTCATTCCTTTTAACTCGGAGGCGAACAGACTTGCGATATCCTGTGATCTCCTTTGTATCGCTTCGACTCGTAGGGGCGGAAATTTAAGGAACATGTGGTAAGTCGATGGGATCGCCTCATGGAGTTTAACAAGGAGTTCCTATGATTACGTTATATGACGCTAGCGATCGACAATCAGAAATTCTGTGATCTTCTCGATGCTTCCGCTTTGACCATGAGGTCGATTGAACCGAGTCATAGTGGCTTCACTTGAGAGTCCAAAATCGGGCAAGGGTTTTCCGTGATAGCATGAAAGTCCATTTTCATCTTCTCGAGTGTTTTAAAGATGATGTTGATCGAGCATCCGTGTCAATCAATATTCTTGCTACGCCAATGTCCTGATGGTCAACTAAATGACAAGGAGATCGTTGGGAGGTTTGACCTGGTCGGCCGCTACGCCACCTTTAAAGAGACAACATCTCGAAAGCAACTAGGGCGACATCTTGTATCTTTATTGTTGCCGCATTTTTCGAAGTTAGAGAATTCGTCTCCTCCTTCTAGCGCCAAACTGTGGGAACCAAGATTCACACCGCCGATTTTAATGAATAAAACGGAGGAAAACCAAGAAAACCCGATTTTCGTAAGGTCCAATTCTCCGTGTAATCGCAGAAAATAAATAGATTGCAAGATGAGAATAAATAGTCGCCGGAGGCGCTTTTATTGATGAGAACGATGAATACAGGGTTTTTCCCGAAGGAGTAGAAATATGCTAACAAGAGTAGAACTAACAAACCTCAAATGTCCTAGGTTTGGCCTCGCCCTAACCACCTAAGTTCTAAGTTATCTAAGCTAGCAAGAATTTCTAAGTCTAAATTTCGATCCCCTTTTTCTTCTCGCCTCGCCTCCTTATATAGTCGCCTAGGTTGGTGGCCCATCTATTCCTTTGCCTTCGGCCCATGTTTATCTCTTTTAGGAATATTCCATTTTTCGCTGATCTTGATAGTTATCTTCGAAGTCTTGACATTTATCTATGGAAACTTAGCATTTATCGATTCCGCGAAGTTAGACAAACCATCATAACTTTTACGGGCTCAATCCCTTCGAGAGCCGCAGATGGGCCTCTAGACCAGTTTAGATCCCGCGGACCGCTCTAGGCCTTTGGTGTTTATAATGATTTCGGTTTTAGTCATAAAACTTCTAGAATAACTTTAATCAAACGAAACGAAGTATGTGGTCCCGGTCGGATATCACAGCTATACGGAAGATACAGGAGTCGGAGTAAGTCGACAGGCCGATCAGGTCGAGCTGGTCGGCGAGCGACTCGCGGACGGCCGAGCTCGCGGGCGAGCTGATCCACGCTATGGTTGAGCTCCGGGCGAGAACACCCACGCCGGGTTGACCTCGCCGCAAGCTGACCCGCTGATGGTTGAGCTCGCTGGACGAGTACACCCACGCCGTGGTTGAGCTCGCCGCAGCTGACCCGCTGATGGTTGAGCTCGCCGGCGAGTACACCCATCGCCGTGGTTGAGCTCGCTGGCGAGTACACCCACGTCGCGGGTTGAGCTCGCCGCAGTACACCCACGCGGGTTGAGCTCGCCGCCAGCTGACCCACGGATGGTTGAGCTCGCCAGCGAAAGTATACCCACGCGGGTTGAGCTCGCCGCGAAAGTGGCTTTGTGCAGGATTCGCCGCTCGCTCACTTCCGATCTTTCTTTCAGTGAATGTTTTGCGGAAAATCCGTGAATAAGAAATAATCTTAGCCGTTGATATCGAGATAACCGTTTTTGACCCCAACAATATTTGCTACCATGGCAACGGAGATGATGATGACTATGCCTGCTTGGATATGTACAAAGGACAATGATGTGTATTTGTACAAGAACCTTGATGCTTTTGTCTTATTTTGTCCACTTTTGTAACCTTGTAGTACGTTAACAGGTAGGATATGATTAACTTTTTTTTGTAACCTATCCTCCTACCAAACTAGCCTTGTACAACTAGTTTGGTAGTGCATCTAAGAAGGAATTTGTTCTATTGTTCATTACAGAATGTGCAATTGATAAGACTATAGATATAAGTCACAAACACAATACATAAGTCAACAGACAACATATATAAGTCATAGCACAATACATAAGTCAAAAGAAAACAGATATAAGTCATAGCACAATACATAAGTCAAAAGACAACATATATAAGTCATAAAACAATACATAAGTCAAAAGACAAGAGATATAAGTCATAACACAATCCATAACAAAGCAGATAGAAAGATATGTGGAAGACTTTCAGGAACCAAATTCACACCGTCGATTGTAATGAATAAAAACGGAGGAAAGCCAAGTTAACCCGACTTTCCTTGAAGGTCCGGATTCTCTGCGACAGCCAACGACAAGTGACCGAATAAATGCGGAAAAGGTTTTGTTAAGATTTGGGACTGGACCTTAAGAAAGGCTGCCTACGTACCCCTTTCGAGGATCAAGTCCAACGTAGTTCAGTTTAGAAAGAATTGAACAAGAGATCGAACCGTCTGGGCGGGTTCGATCTAGTATGAGCGTTTGTCATAGAAACAGGCATGTCGAAGATACTGCCTAGGGTTTCTACGTGCGGAGTCTCGCAAAAGAATTGTCCGATCCTTCCGAGGAGCGGAGATTTGCAGCAGGAGGCGGCCGGACGCTCTAGGGCCTGCCTTGCTAGTCTCACCGCCAAATTCTAAGTTCTATCAGCTAACAGAGCTCTCTAGGTCTCCAATCTAGGATTTTCGGATCCCTTCTCCTCTGCTCTTGCTCTCCTTATATACCCACTCCTAGGTCGGTTTGCCTTAGGATGATGGATCTCGCCTTTGGACCCAAGTTTATCTCTTCAGAAGTATTCCATTTTCGCCGATCTTCGTGAATTATCCTCGAAGTTTTCCCCTATTTTTCGGTGACTTGAGGTTTATCCGATGTTCGAAATCGGATAAACCGCCATAGCCTGATTGAGCCTGAATTTTAAAATCGTAAGTAAGTCCGCGGACTTGTCTTAAATCGCTGAACGCTTTATACGATTTCTGAAAGACTATCTTTCTCGTAAAATAAACCGTGATAGCCTAAAGGATCAATGTTCGAAGTTAATCGATCTTGTTTTATACGATATCTTCTACAGAAATCCAATCCTTCTAATTTTGTCGTGAAAACATCTAGGATGATTCCAATCGAAGTCAATCGAAGATGTTTATTTCAGAGCCGGATCGTATCAAACTCACGCAGGATTGATCCAAACAAGCCAAGATGGGATCAGACCAAGCATGATGGGACCGAGACCAGGACGAGGACCGCCGACCGGCGCCAGGCCAGCTCGCAGAACGCTTTGCTGCCGGCGCCAGGCCGCTCGCAGAACGCTGCCGCCGGGCGCCAGGTCGGCTTTGCCGCCGTGCCAGGATGGTCGCGGACGCTGCTGCCGGCGCCAGGCTGGCTTGCCACCGCGCCAGGCGGGTTTATGGACGCTTGCCGCCGGCGCCAGGTCCGGCTCCTTTCGCCCGGCGCCAGGGTTCTCGCCGCCTGGGTTTCCTATCCGATCTTTCCCGCTAATCATTCGCGGCGGAAAATCTTTGAGTTTGAAGGATCTTTGGTCGAGATTTCGAGATAACCGCTTTCAACTCACCAGAGTGGATATTCTAATTTGAGAAAATCTCGATAACTTCTTTTCAAATTATCCAGACTTTTCGCTTCAAGAAATACTTTCCAGACTTTCAGTCACTGATTCCGCTGCGGACCGATTTTGACACCAACAGTTAGCCCCCAGCTTGTTAGAACCTTCGTGATGTTCTTGCGAGCCATAAGACATGTCAGGTAAGATAGGCGGAATTAATGGTTGAAAGGCCCGCTGAAAGTGGTAATATTGGGCTGCTTCAAGGCTGCCTACGCACTTTGTTGTAGGGATCAAGCCTTCCGTAGTTCGCTTTGGAGTTTAAGACCCTTGTGATCTGTTTTCCAGCAGACTTATATGGTCTGATTATGTGTCATGAGAGACTTTCGAGCATGATGCTGTTGATGTATTTGTTTTTCGATTATTTATGAACTTCAGTTTTTTCGGCATGAGAAAGAGGGTGCGAAGTTGTCGCCTCATTCCAAGTTCCCGATGATCACCGCATCTATTGTTTGCATAAAGCAGATTTTCCGCGTTTACTGATTTACGAAAAGTTCGTGAAACGAATAGGCTTAAGTGAAGAGACAAATTTTGATCTCGTATACCATACTATGTCTGTGAGATGTCAAGATCCAGCGCGGCTGGGTTTAGGGCAAGACCTAGGTTTACTCTCGACTGAGGCTTTGGCGATGACAAATCGGCTTGCTTTTTGTTTGGCGCTTTGCATTTTAACCTGACTCGCACCGCTTAAAATTCGCAATTGTTGTCGGCTTATATGATTTGTCTCGCGGAGTCGAAGCTACTTCCTTTACTTAAGAGCTAAACCAAAATTTGATTTCTTGTATAGCGCTATGTTTATCCTTGTTGATGCAAGAGAGCCCACCCCTTGAAGGGCTGCTATTTGTCCGTTTAGACGTTAGAGTTCGCTTTGTTGTGATCAGCAACAACGAAATGATGCCAGTTTAGAGGCATGTTACCGCTAGAGGTGTGTTTTGAGTTCTAGAGACGCAGTATTTCGCCTGGAACGCTTTGAGGAAAAGAATGTCTTCGAAAGCGACGCCTCGCAGTGCTGAAGGTCGAAGTTTTCCTTGTGCCGCATTTCGTGGGAAATGTTCGCGGCTTGAGATGTTTTTTAACGTTCGCAGCCAGAAACCGTTGTTTCGGTTTGGACACAGACCAAGGGGTCGCCAGTTTGACCTGTGAAGAAGCGCCTGCATTCACAGTGCTTCGTGAAGTGTTGGCCTTCCGGGATTTGATTGTATATATTAAGGATGACTCATATAACTCTTGGAGCCTTGTCACGAGTTTTTTTCATGCCGCGGTTTACGGGCGATAGAACTTAATCGATTGACGATAAGTTTAAATCTTCCGCTAACCATATGGTTGTTAGGACTGAGTTTTGGTACAAAGAGTTTATCGTATAATTTCCGATTCTGGGTTATACGACAAATTGCTTGCGTAATAGTCACTTGGCGTTCTATGAACAAATCGTGGATTTTTGTTTTTAGCCGTTAAGTGATTGGAGCGGTGGTTGCTCAGTAGCTTTGGATTGGTATGGAGGCTAGATTCGGCCGTATCGCCAAGGAAGTTGTTGGTAAACAATCAGACCATGACCCTTATTAAGGTCATGTTAGTTTACGATTGTCCTTAATGGGGATGCCGAATTCAGGTCCGGGCTTTTGAAGGCTGTAGTTGGCCGAGGGCCAAATAGCGTTTGCCGAGATAGACATGCCAAGTACAGCGGAGTTTTCTGAGTTATGGCTGTTGGATTTTAGAAACGATCTTCCACTTTAGGTCTCAGTTATACGATGAATGGTTCGTATAAATTCTTTTTTGTTGCATGAAAATCGCTTCATTTTATCCGGGGAAAGTTTAAGGATCGACGCAGGACACGCAGGTTCGCCTGCGTGATTATTTCCTGCTCGAACGAACCGCTGGGAGTGAAAGCAGGAGCCAGAAACCTTGTGGAGCAAAAACTGTCTATGACAGTTACCCGTTGGACCCATTATGTTTATTTTACGAAAGTTGCTTTGTATGAATTGACTCGACCATACAGAGGATTTTTCGTAAAAGCAATGTAAGAGGGGTTTTCGTGAAGGTAATCGAGAGGTTTCTCGCAAATTACTTGCGATATTTGCTACCACGGATTATGTTTTCCTTATTCACTTTGCGCACTGCAAAGTCGTTTTGCTTGAGACCGATCATGTTTTTCCATAGGCTGTTTTGTTTTAAAATGTTCTTGTTATAGAAAGTAATGGATGACCGTTTCATGGAGATAGAAAATCGCAGATAGTCAAAGTAGCGATGTTTCCGCTGATAGCATGGGAGATGTTTCCCACGATTTCGACCTTTGATCTAAAGCTGCTTCAACTACTCATGGAGTTTTACCGAAGGTTATTTCGTTATTTTCAGAAGTTCACCGCCGTATCAGTCTGACGCTGGTACACGCTTCTAGTCACGAAGTTTATTTGAGGCAACATAGATTTTCAGGACTATGTTTGTAACGGTTGGGCTATGCCGCTAGCGCTTTTAGAAGAATCTTATTGCTGCGAGTTTTCTTTGTCAAAAGCATTGTCTTGATGCTGAAGCAAAAAGTTTTCGAAGATGGGATTATACGGGTATAGTATACGTACCTACTTCCCTTTTCTTTTTACGAAAGAAAACGGGTTAGTCGTTCTTTCGAAGGCTTGTGTACGTTTTTTCTTTCTTTTAGGAAGCGGGATGAGTATGCTTTTAGAATGCGCGGGCATCGCTTCTCGGTTTTTCGAGACTAGATCGGGTATGCATGTCCTGCCTGGACAATCAAGGAACGATGGAACAAGACTGGAAATTTTGCCTAAGACTTAGCTTGCTAGACTATCCACCTAGGTCCTAAGTTCCCTAAATTCTACGGCAGTTTTCAAGACGTTTTTATTCTTGGCCTACGAAGATTTAAAACCTTTACATAATTTTTCGAGAAAATAGTCTTCGGTTTCGCATTCGGCTGTATCCCATTTCCTCGTGATAGTCGAGATGATTGGTGTTTAGAATAACCGTGATCGCTAAATACTATGAATCGAAATCCATTCATCATTCAACCTTTATCGCTCTTCCGAGATTTTCGAGTATCGATCGAGATGGACTTGATTCAGACTTCCCATCTTCGAGGGTTTGAGTAATGAGGCTTCAAACTTAGATTCTAGAATATGAGCTTTGTTAAACAATCGAGAAGCCTTTATGAAGAATCGCCGTGGTTTCTCGAACAATCCAACATGGGTTTAAGGGACCAAGATGTTGCCGCTGCCGAGATCACGGTGACGACTAAACGGATGGGCGCCAGGACCCTGCCGCCGGGCGCCAGACGGAGACGACGGCCTGCCGGGCGCCAGACGGAGAGGACGTCGCCGCCGGCGCTTGGCACTCCGCCGCGCCAAGCGCGCTCGGTTCGTCAGGCGCCAGCGCACCTGTCGGGTCGTTCGCCGCCGGGCGCCAGGCGCGCGGTCGGTTTAGCGCCAGGCGCTGGTGGTCAGTCTGCCGCCGTGCCAGGCGCTGCGTATCGGTTCGTCACGGGCGCCAGGCGCGGCGTGGTCGGTTCGCCGGGCGCTTAGCGCCCTACAGTTGCCGGTCCCGCCCGCCGATGTTGTTGTCGCTTCGCCGATCCCCGGCTCACGGACTCAGAGATCGAAGTTACTTAAAACTCAGGCAAAGATGCATGGTACTGAGACAGGACCGGCTCGTCCTATGACGGACAGAGAAATCCTCCCCATGGGCGAGGTGGTCGACAGCGACTTTGTTTTTTCAGAAAATCTCAACGAAGCCCGATTGAGACGAAACGAAACCATCTTGACCTAGAATCAAAGGAGAACAAAGTGAATTCACCCTAGGGCGAGGTAGCCATGTCGGAGGGTGAGGTGACATCGGTAATGTTTGTCCTTGCCCACGGCGAGGTGGTGACAGTGACTTTGTTCTTTCGTAAAATCTCAACGAAACTCCGATTGAGATGAAACGAAAGCCATTTTGACCTAGACACAAAGGAGAACAAAGTGGGCTCTTACTAAGGCGAACTGGGAAGACTGATCTTACCCTATGCCAAGTCGTCCTAGGAAGATCAAGTCCGACCTCCTTTCATTTTCCCGTTTGTTCCTCGAGAGTTGTTTGTAAGAAGTATGGCAGTGGGAATCGGTGAACCGATTTTCCGTGCTTCTGTTCCATGAGTAATATAGGGTTTCCAAGGTTTCAAGGAGAATAAGTTTTATTTTTCCGAGAGGTTCTCGAAAGAAACGCTTTTGTAGAAACCTTGCTCGCTATGCATTTCTCTAACTTGGTAACAAGATGAATTTTTGGGGTTTGATAGATTTTATCGCTGCCTTTCTGTTTAGATAGAGAAATTGCGAGCTCTTTTCATGCTCTTCCTGGCGGAAAGCCGCTAGGTTTTTGATTTGCTCGAGCACCGCGCGCTCGCTGCTAATCGAGGAACAGTCGCTGCTGGAGTTGTTTTACCATCGCTGATGCAAACTGCAACTTTTCTTTCATATTTCCGACATCGGTTCGACTGCGGCGGTGATGAGTAAGAGTAATCCGCCCCTCCTTCTAGCCAAACTGTGGGAACCAAATTCACACCGCCGATTGTAATGAATAAAACGGAGGAAAGCCAAGTTAACCCGACTTTCCTTGAAGGTCCGGATTCTTCGCGACAGCCAACGACAACTGACCGAATAAATGCGAAAAGGTTTTGTTAAGATTTGGGACTGACCTTAAGAAAGGCTGCCTACGCACTTTCGAGGATCAAGTCGGACGTGAGTTCAGTTTAGAAAGAATTGAATAAGAGATCGAACCGCCGGGCGGGTTCGATCTAGTATGAGCGTTTGTCATGGAAACAGGTATGTCGAAGATACTTCCTAGGGTTTCTATGTGCGGAGCTCTGAAGTAAAAGAATTGTCCGATCCTTCCGAGGAGCGGAGATTTATGCAGCAGGAGGCGGCCGGACGCTCTAGGGCCTGCCTTGCTAGTCTAACTGCCTAAATTCTAAGTTCTATCAGCTAACAGAGCTCTAGGTCTCCAATCTAGGATTTTCGGATCCCTTCTCCTCTGCTCTTGCTCTCCTTATATACCCACTCCTAGGTCGGTTTGCCTTAGGATGATGGATCTCGCCTTTGGGCCCAAGTTTATCTCTTCAGGAAGTATTCCATTCTCGTCGGTCTTCGTAATTATCCTCGAAGTTTTCCCTATTTTTGGTGACTTGATGTTTATCCGATGTTCGGAAATCGATAAACCGCCATAGCCTGATTGAGCCTGAATTCTTAAAATCGTAAGTAAGTCCGTGGACTTGTCTTAAATCGTTGAACGCTTTATACGCATTTCTGAAAGACTATCTTTCTCGTGAAATAAACTGTGTAGCCTAAAGAATCGATGTTCGAAGTTAATCGATCTTGTTTTATAACGATATCTTCTACGAGAAATCCAATCCTTCTAATTTTTGTCGTGAAAACATCGAGGATGATTCCAATCGAAAGTCAATCGAAGATGTTTATTCCGAGCTGTGATCGTATCAAACTCACGAGGATAGATCCAAACAAGCTAAGATGGTATCTGACCGAGCATGATGGGACCGAGACCAGGACAAGGACCGCCGACCGCGCCAGTGGAGCTTTGCCGGTGCCAGGCCAGCTCGCTAACGCTGCCGCCGGTGTTAGGTTGGTTGCCGCGGGCGCCAGGCCGCGCAGAACGCGCCGCCAGCGCCAGGCCGCTCGTGACGATGCCGCCGGCGCCAGGCCGGTTTATGGACGCTGGCCGCCGCCGGGCGCCAGGCCGCTTATGCGGACGCTGCCGCCAGCGCCAGGCTAGCTTGCCGCCGGCGCCAGGCCGGCTTATGACGTTGCCGGGCGCCAGGCCGTCTGCCTCGCCGCCGCCAGGGGTTCTCTCGCCGTGGGTTTTCCGCTGCCCGATCTTTCCGCTAATCGCTCGGCGGAAAATCTTTGAGTTTGAAGGATCTTTGGCCGAGATTTCGACAACCGCTTTCGACCTCACCGAGAGTGGATATTCTAATTTGAGAAAATCTCGTGATAACTTCTTTTCAAATTATCCGAGACTTTTCGTTTCAAGAAATACTTTCCAGAGACTTTCAGTCATTGATTCCGTCGTGACCGATTTTGACACCAACAGACTTCCAGAAGACTTTTAAGAGACTTCAGGATGACTGGTAGAAGACTTACAGAAGACGTTGAGAAGACTTGCAGCGAAGAAGACTTGAAGAAGACTTCCAGATGACTCGCAGAGCACTCTCAGCAGATTTACAGAGGACCAACATAAGACATACAGAACAGGTTGGTTGCATTTTGGACGTGTATGACCAGGTTGTTTGCAGTTTGAGCAGCTGTAATCCTTGTATAGCTTCCGCGGTTTGTGTCCTTTGAACATGGATAGCTCGAACCAAGATTGCCATCTTGACTTCTTTTGTCGACCTGAACCACGCTTTACTTCCGGAGGAAGACATTTGCAGATCTCAACTTCTCAAGTACAAGGATATATGTTATGTGAGTACCCCGCATACAAATTCTCCCTTGAGTATAGCGGGGACACAAGTGAGGCGACATGAAATATAGCAAATTGTTCTTGTACTAGTTTGCGGAAAGTCGTCAGAGAGGCAGTTCTCATTTTTTTTCACAGCCACTGATGAAAGGACTTTTCTAAGGTCCTAATCAAATGATGTAGTATATAAGATTGTCGAACCAGTTCTAAGTGACCATGAAACAGAGGGAATGAAATTCTATGCTTAATCTAAATGCAATCATTAAGGAGGATGATTATTAAACTAAGGCAATAAGCAAAATGCAACAAAAAGTAAAACTTTCTTTCTTATGAGGAGAATGAGACCCATGGGTGTAGGGACTTGATATCAAATGATTAAGATTCAATCAAAGATGCTAACTTTTCAATCAATCTAATTCCTTATGCCTAGACAACAAAACTAAGCAAACTCAATCCCGAGATGAATGCTCTTTTGCAATGATTGTTGGGGTCAAAATTGGTCAACGACGAAATCGTCACCCGAAAGTCCTCGAAAGAAAACTAAGTGACGATCAAAACCAACAAATGGGTCGCCACCGATGAACTCACGGAAGGCATGAACGGACCGTGAGCCCCGGGATCAACGAAGGCAAGTAACAGCAGGCACCGGTGGACGCGGGACACGGCAGACGGACGGGGACGGGCGCGTAGGCCGCCCACGCTTGGCACCGGGCGTAGGTCGCCCATGCCGCCGGCGTAGGTCGCTTCACCACGCTTACCGGGCGCCTGGTGCCGGGCGGCAGGACGCCCACGCCGCTGGCGCCGGGCGGCAGATTTGCCGCGCAGGCTCGCCCTTCCGCCTGGCGCCGCAGGCTCGCCCTCTCCCGCTCATGCCGCGCAGGCCTGTCGTCTCGCCTGGCCGGGCGAAAGGGTCCTGGCGCCCATCTGTGCAATCGCCTCGCGATCTCGGCAATGGCAGCATCTTGGTCCCTTAAACCCATGTCTGATTGTCCGAGAACTACAATGATTCTTCCGCAAAGCCTTCGATTGTTTAAAAGTTCATATTTTAAAATCTAAGTTCAAGCCTCATTACTCAAACCCTTGAAGACTGAAAGTCTACGAATCCAAGTCCATCTCGATCCCGATACTCGAGGAATCTCGAAAATCTTAAAAGGTTCGAACGATGTCCGATCTCAATTCATCGATAAAACGATCACGGTTATTCTAAACACCAAACATCTCGACTATACGAGGAATTGGGGTTCCTTCGAAATGCCAAACCTTCAAAGACTATTCTTTAAAAATCGAAAACGCCTAAGTAGCCCGACATGACCAAAACGCCAACTTACGATTTTCCAAAAGGAAGGATAACTATGATGGTTTATCCTTATCCTCACATAAGAGATAAATGTCAAGTTTCCAGAAGATAAATGTCAAGTTTCCAGAAGATAAATGTCAAGTTTTCCAAGATAAATTTCAAGTTTCCGATAAACACGAAGATGGACGAAAATGGAAAAGCCCGATTCAGCCCGAAGGAGGATAGACCGCCTTAAGAGGAGTATATATGAGAGCTTTGGGCTAAGAGCAAATCATCACAAAACTTCCAGAGCACTTAGCACTTAGAGCGATTTAGCATTCTTTCTGTTTTCACTCGCGAGCCGCGACTCAACGAGGATAGACTTAGCGGCCGGACTAGCGGACTTTTCGACAGCTCTTGTAGCCGATTTCTTTTTGTTGTATACGCCAAATGAGAATTCAGAAATAAGATCTCTTTCGCTTCTATTCTACGATTTTATTTTACAACTTTAATCTCCATCGATTGTATCGTGTGGCCCAGCAGATATCCGGACCTTCAAGGAAGATCGGGTTAACTCGGTTTTCCTCCACAAATTGTTTATCGGAAATTGATGGTGTGAATTTCGTTCCTACAGTTTACGCTAAGGAGGGGGTTACGGATCTATCTATCTCGCGAATGCACACGCCGATCATGTCTACTGACGCCACCAAAGACCAGCCAACGCTAGACGGAACACCCGCCGACGCCAACGCTGAGAAGACTCCAACCGAGATACGCCCACAGTCACTGCTGATGCAAACACTGAGGCCAGACATATAAAGAACTGTTCACCTCCACCCGTGAACGGGCGGAACAACAGGACAAGCTGATAACCTCGCCGCAAAACAGGTCGACACCTTAACTGCGAAGCAAGTTACCGCTGATCCACCAAGGCACGGCGCGCAGAAGACTCGACTTCGATCTCCCGAGAACGAAAAGATGCCTCGAAGAGCCCACCGAGGAAACGGCTCCAAAAGGACAGCAAACGACCTCACGAACCTTCCACCCCAGCTACGGAAACAAGGAAAGCGACGCCGAGCGATCAATCTGATATCAGCGACCAATCGGATCCTTCCAATGAAGACGCTGACATCCACCCTAGAGGACCCGGCCAGTCCGCCGCAGACGGTATCCTTCGAGAGGCCCATGACAGAAGAGGAGGAAGAACTCTACTGGATTGAGCAGGAAGAACTCGGGAGGATCAAACTCGATCCATCGCGACCAGCCGACAAAATCGGGAACGGCGGTAGCAACAGCCAGATCCATGATCTCCGCTAATCTCTCAAAAGACCGTGGCTGAAGTGAAAGCGTGAAATCGCGAATCCACCAGGCAACCAGTTCCGAGATCGATAGACTTCTCGAGGAAGCACGGAAAACGCCGCTCACCGCCGGATCACGGAAACACATATCTCGACCTGTGGAAAATCAAAATCCCGGCCTATGACGGTACGACAGATCCTAAGTCGCACTTACAGTCCTTCCAGATCGAATGGGTAGGTGCAAACCACCGAGCGAACGACGCTGGTCATTGTCTTCTTCGCCGAGCACCTCAGCGCGCCAATGGTTCTCCGCTCAAAAGGAACTCCATCGAAGCTTCCGCCAATTGGCCTCGCATTTCAAACAATACTCCATGTTCATGGATAGAGAAACGTCTGACGTGGACCTATGGAGTCTAGCTCAGAAGGAAGACGAGTCGCTCCGCGACTTCATGCAAAGATTCAAACTGGTGATGGCTGAGTAACAGGCATCAGCGATAATGTCGCAATCGACTCGAGGAAAACTCTCTGGTACAAGTCGGTTCCAAAAGTGGATATTACTGGAAAAGCCGCGACAATCCAGGATACTCTCCACAAAGCAACGGACTTCATCATCATGGAGGAAGAGATGAAACATCTATCGCAGAAGCACGGATCGCAGAAAACCGCATCCAAGAGGAAACCCTCTCGTAACGACAAGTACGTCCATCACGAAGGAGAAGATTCCCAAGGCGAGCATAACTACGCCATCAACTCGGAGCAAGGAAAAACCTCCGGAAACACCTGGACCAGGAACCAGTACAAGGATAATTCCTACCGCGAAGTTCCACGAAACCAGGGTCACTCCACCGCAAACTGCAGGTTCTCGGCGCCAGGCTCGCCGCAAAGCTCCTCACCGGCGAACTGTCAAAGGTCAAGAGTATAAAGGACTTGCTCCTGGAGTCCGACCGCCCAAAGACCAACAAAACTGTCTCCGAGGACCCCGCGACCGAAAATCAATCAGGTGAAAAGCGCGGAAGGAGACAGGACGACCAAGGGAACCACAACAGTCGCCAGAGGGTAAACATGATCATCGGAGGATCGCAGTTCTACCAAGACTCTGTCTCTTCGATAAAAGTCTACGAGCGAAAAGCCGAGACGAGTTCCAACTGGTTTCCAGATAGCGATATTCCCAACCACACGATCGCTGAGGAACAGAAACCGCCGGAATCGACAAACCTCATTGCGATCCTTTGGTTATCGACCTGGTAATCCAGGATCTCGAAGTCGGCCGCATCCTCGTCGATACAGGAAGTACGGTCAACGTCATCTTCCGAGACACCCTCTACAGGATGAAGATCCCACTTGGGGAAGTCGTCGCTGAGCCAAAACCATTGACTGGGTTTTCGAGGGTCACCTCCATGACCCTCGGGAGCATTAAGCTCCCACCATGGCTAAGGATGTCACAAAGATCGCCGAAGTTCGCGAGTTGTCGACAACCCGCCATCTACAATGCCATCATGGGAACCCTTGATCAACTCCATGAAGGCAGTACCGCCCACATATCACCGGCATCAAATTTCCGACTCCAACCGAACCGCAGTAATGGGTAGTCAGAAACAATCGAGACTCGTTACCTAGCCGAAGTTCAAACTGCGAAAAGATCGAACACCCCGCGCCAACCCGAAACAAGCAAAGGAATCACACAACATTCCTGAAAACTCAAAAGACGATCCAGAATCATCCAACAGGCAACGATTCGAGACGGGACAAAGTCTCCGAAGTCTATCGCCGAAAAGCAGATTAACTCGACTTCGCGACAAACCACCGATCTGACTAGCACGATCAGAACGGCAACGCGACGGGATTAAAACGCCTGCGCAAACCATCAGAACTACGAGATGGCTTGATCCTCGAAAGAGGTACGTAGGCAGCTCGTCGAAACCCAACGAAGTTCAGCTATCTCCTCACCAAAAGGGGACTGGGTACGATAATTCTATACTCCCACAAAACGCCAAATATCTGCACATGTACTCGAACTTTTCAAATTCTTTCAATAAAATTCTATCTTTTATGCTCACTTAACGATAAACACTTCGAAAAACAAAATCATATCTTCAAAAGAAACGCGACGCCGCGAACTTCTGAAAAGATAACAAAACTCGATCATCCGCTAAAACAGTCCACCTGCGACTTAAATAACTTACGCCGATTGACTCGGACGACACAGAAACGCTTCACTCAATACAAACTCGTAGTCAGACCTACAAGGTCCTCTTACATCCGACAAGGATATCATAGCGCTATACAAGAAACCAAAATTTTGGTTTAGCGCCTCGATACACTCAAGATAGCTCGATTCTTTTAACACAAGTCATATAAGCTAATTAGTCGCTGACTTTAAACCAAAAGAATCAGGAAGAAATCACTAACAGGCAAAACGAAGTCGATCAGTCATCGCACAGCCTTAAAGCTGAGAGTAAGCCTAGGTCTTGCCCTAAACCCAATCTTGCTGGATCTTGACATCTCACAGACATAGTATCGTGATAAGATCCCAAAACATGTCTCTTATCGCTACACCTAAAACGCCGCTAAAAGTAGCATACGGACCAAGCGAAAAAAGAGTTAGGATAATGGCGACTACTCGATTCTTTCCTCTACACTTGACGAAAGTATAAATCAAAACAAAAGACGAAATCTCGCAAATTTTCATATTCATAAAGGCCGCAAAGACGGCGGGATTCTAAGCCACCAACGGCCAGTCCCAAAACATAAGAATGCAACCTCCGGTCGCAGAATAAAACTCCTAAAACGCCACACGGCCAAAACATACGATTCACAAAGGAAGTCAACATCGAAATCCAGACGGAAATCCCGAATGAACCCGCAGGCTGGTCCACTTCCTTGTTCACACCTTGCGCTTCACCACCTCGGCGCTTCATCAGCTCCGCCTCCACCGTATCTTCGAAACCTCGATAGGCTCCCAAAGTCTCCGGACTCTTTCTTCGACCGAGGAACCAAGGACTCAGCATGAGCACACTCGCCATGAAGTCCTTCATCTCAGCAATCTCGAATCAAAGGAGAAACTGGTTCTGAGACTTGTAAAGATTTACGATCGAGCCGCCCTCGCGAAATCGCCAACAAACTCCTGAGTATCTTTAAAACATTGAAACTCAGCAGCAAACGATTCCGCCTCGCCACCTCGCGGCGACCATCCTCCTTCCTCTCCTTTCCGCCAACAAGGGCTCGAGCATGAAGCTCAGCTTGCTTTATGCTCTGCGCCTTTACCTCTTGTCGAATCGGAAGAGCTCTCGCCAGCTTCTTTGGTCTTGAAATTAGCAATCCTAGAATTGCGGAAACTCGAGTCAAGCGCATTGCCAAACACTCTTAGTCCCTGCATAAATTCAAGATCAATAAATATACATATATGCGGATTCAAGAATACAGTTAAGAAGTTCAAAGGACAAAACCTCATTGATCCGCTGGAACCTCGGCAAAACCCATTGTTTCTCCTCGCCCTCCATCGACTCGCCAGTAACAAACTCCGGAGGAAGGCCGCCAAAGAAATTGTTGGGGAGTGGAAAATAGCTGGTTCGCTTTTCTGTTGGAACAAAACTAGGGTTTTCCCCAACGGTGAAGGGTCTTCCGAACCTTCCCACATCGACTTCTTTCCCTTTACGAGATCTGTTTACGCCTCCGGTAGAGGCTTCGATAACCGGTTTGGCATCGCATGTCGGACAGGGTCTCGACCGTAAAGCCTTACTGCGCCTCGAATCCGCTCAAGGGTGAAGGATTTCCAGAAAACGGCCTTTGACGAAGGAGATCCTCTTGACGAAAAGATCACCGCGCATATGCTAACAGCCCCGCTCCCTAAAAGCAAAACTTTTCACTAAAACTCGCGACCGAAATGATGAAATAGACAACGAGTTTTCATCGTATTACCTGTTGAAGTTCCATGCGCGGAAATAGATGGAGGCAGCTCTCGACAGACTCACCATCTATTCGACATAGAAGAAACGCCCTGCCACGACTTAGGGTTCGAGGTAGTCCCTGAATTATGGCCATATCCTTCTTTGGCACCATGAAGTAGTAACCGCCGCCCCCGATGGCCGAGTGCTCCAAAGACCTTCGAAATCAGCGGGACTAAGATCAATCCCGAGCTCATAACTTGCGATCAGTACGCCAAACCAACTCTCTAAGGCAGGAACGCTGAGCTGGCTGATCGAAAGTTCGAAGTGACGAAGCGCACGAACAATGGTACCGGGGATCGGGAACCACATGCGGCAATACGTAAGGAAGGCCTCGTAACATGTAAAGAAACCTTCCGGAGGATTCCTCGCACTCTCATTGCCGACAGGAATTCGGAATTTAACACCATCAGGAATCTGGTAAAAATCTCGAAGAATCCTGAGATAATTACGTGAAACCAAGCTCGGCGTAAAGGGAGCACCAGGCAGCCTCAAAGGTCTCTTCGGAACAGGGACATCTGGCAGAGGTCGAGCCGAACCCACAAGAGCTCGGTAATACGCATTCTTCGCCTCCTCATCGACTAACTCCTCTTGCTTCACCGTCACGTGGGCAGGAGAGTCATCCGAGGACGAATGAGAAGAAGAATTTCTCTTGGAGGATCTTGAAGACATTGTTCTTAAAGAGAGAGAAAGGATTCTTGAGAGAGATAAATTTTTTAGTGATGAAGTAAGAATGAATGAGATTTCTTACTCCATACTTATAAAGGAGGTAAAATCACTATTTACCCCGACTTTCGGCAAACGATTACGTCTCTACACCTTCCCATACGGCTATACCGCAAGCTAGGACCCGAAAGGCACTACGGTTCCTAGCTAGCTGGGGGGCTAACTGTTGGGGTCAAAATCGGTCAACGACGAAATCGTCACCCGAAAGTCCTCGAAAGAAAACTAAGTGACGATCAAAACCAAGAAACGGGTCGTCACCGATGAACTCACGGAAGGCATGAACGGACCGTGAGCCCCGGATCAACGGGCAAGCAACAGCAGGCACCGGCGGACGCTGACATGGCACGGACGGCAGGACGCCTGGCGCCGGCAGCGCCCACGCCGCTGGCGCCGGCGGTAGGTCGCCACGCTTGCCGCCGCCGTAGGCGCTTCCACGCGCTTGGCGCCGGCGGCAGGCCGCCGCGCCGGGCAGGACGCCACGCCGCGTTGGCGCCGCGCAGGTCGCCCACGCCGTGCCTGGCACTGGCGGCAGGCCGCCCACGCCGCCTGGCGCTGGCGGCAGGATGCCCACGCCGTGCCTGGCGCCGGCGTCTCCCATCTGGCGCCGGCGGCAAGGGTCCTTGCGCCCATCTGTGCAATCGTCTCGTGATCTCGGGCAATGGCAGCATCTTGGTCCCTTAAACCCATGTCTGGATTGTCCGAGAACTACAATGATTCTTCCGCAAAGCCTTCTCGATTGTTTAAAAGTTCATATTTTAAAATCTAAGTTCGAAGCCTCATTACTCAAACCCTTGAAGACTGAAAGTCTACGAATCCAAGTCCATCTCGATCCCGATACTCGAGGAATCTCGGAAAATCTTAAAAGGTTCGAACGATGTCTGGATCTCAATTCATCGTATAAAACGATCACGGTTATTCTAAACACCAAACATCTCGACTATACGAGGAATTGGGGTTCCTTCGGAAATGCTGAAACCTTCAAAGACTATTCTTTCGAAAAATCGTAAAAACGTCTAAGTAGCCCGACATGACCAAAACGGCCCACTTACGATTTTCCGAAAAGGAAGGATAACTATGACGGTTTATCCTTATCCTCACATAATAGATAAATGTCAAGTTTCCAGAAGATAAATGTCAATTTTCCAGAAGATAAATGTCAAGTTTTCCGAAGATAAATTTCAAGTTTCCCGATAAACACGAAGATGGACGAAAATGGAAAAAGCCCGATTCAGCTTGAAGGAGGATAGACCCTCTTAAGAGGAGAATATAAGGAGAGCTTTGGGCGAGGAGCAAATCATCACAAAACTTCCAGAGCACTTACCACTTAGAGCGATTTAGCATTACTTAGGCGGCCGGACTAGCGGACTTTTCGACAGATCTTTGCTTGTTGTACACGCTCAAACGAGAATTCAGAAATAAGATCTCTTTCGCTCTATTCTTACGATTTTTATTTTTACAACTTTAATCTCCATCGATTGTATCGTGTGTGGCCCAACAGATATCCGGGACGTTCAAGGAAGATCGGGTTAACTTGGTTTTCCTCCACAAATCATTTATTGGAAATTGACGGTGTGAATTTCGGTTCCCATAATGATCACCCAAGTACACCAAATCCCTTTGGCTGTAATAATCAAAGCAAGCATAAAGAATGAGTCTAATAGCAATCCTAGCCTCTTTGACAACTAATCCCTTAGGCAAAGCAAGCTAAAAGCATAGATGAGTTGGTTCAGGCATTTCATAGAACACCTTCCGGGCATGAAATGCCTATAGCTCTATGTTTGAGAGGCCAACTCAAATATAGCTTTAAGAACACCTAATCAATGCAAGGAAATGATAGATCTAACACTAAGCACCTTGGATCTACACTTAATCACTCTCAATCACCCTAACCCATGGATCTTAAATGGATCTACTCACTAATCCACATGCTTAATCTTAAACCCATGAGAGATTCAAGCTTAAACATATGGAGAAAGAAAGGAGATGAAATCAAGCAATCAAGAACACAAAGATGAGATGAGATTATGAATCAAAGATGAAGCTTTACTCAAAAGGTTTGTGTTCTTAGATAGAAAATAACATAAGTCCTAAATTAGGGATAATAAGAGTATTTATAGTAGGCTTAAGAGCCCTAAAAACATAAAAGCAAGATGACTGAAGAGCCCTTAGAAGAGTAATGGTCTAAACCAATCAAAAGGCTTCAAAAGGAAGAAGCTAATCCACCCGGGTCATGTGGCTCTACCTCAGGCCGCGTCCGTCCACCCGGGTATGAGATGCTCGTCCGGTCTGTCCAACCTGTTCGGGTTATCCTCCCCGGGTGTTCTGAGCCGCGTGCTGTCCGTGTCTAGCAGCCAGCAGGCCGTGCGGGTCCTTCAGGCCGCGTCCTCCAAGTCGGGTGTGCAGGCCGTGCGGGTCCTTCAGGCCGCGTCCTCCAAGTCGGGTGTGCAGGCCGTGCGGGTCCTTCAGGCCGCGTCCTCCAAGTCGGGTGTGCAGGCCGTGCGGGTCCTTCAGGCCGCGTGTGCCAAGGCTGGGTGCTGTACCTTCTCAGATCGTCTTCTGGCCATGCGGGTGATCTAGGCCGGGTGTGACCAGCCGTGCGGGTGTCTCTGCCCGGGTGTCTCCAGGCCGCGTGCGTTCTTGGCGTCCAGCATCATCAGGACGTGCGGGTGTCTCTGCCCGGGTGTCTCTGCCCGGGTGTCTCCAGGCCGCGTCCTGAGCTCTTCCAGGCATGGTTGGATGGTCGACCTCGGGTATGCTCACCCGGGTGGAACTGATATGCCCAAATGACTTGAAACCACTTCCATTAGAAAGCTAACTCAAAATGCCATGTCTCCACCAAATCGTAGCATCAGAAGATATTTCTAAGGCCTCCGTCCATGTTCATCTCTCACCCTTTCTTTTTTGTAACAAAGTACCCCCAAACACCTTCAAATTCTCCAAAGTACACTCCAAGACCTGATAAAGACTTATGAATGCAAAATGAACCTAAATATGCCTAATGCCTAATCTAGAAGGGATAAAATGCACAAAATGGGAAGCTAAAACAATGAAAATATGCTAGACATCAACTCCCCCACACTAGTCCTTTACTTGTCCACAAGTAAACTAGCAAGGACTAAGGAGGAGAGGTTTGAAGGAGGGGACTCATAGCCAAAAGAATGCTCTTCTTAGTTCTCAACTTGATAACCTTGCATAATCATACCAACTAGCTAGAGCAAACACTCAATCCAACTCTAACTTCTCAAGGCCTATCTCAACTCTTTTGATCCCTACACTTACTCATCATGAATCCACAATCCACAAATCTACTAGCTCTCTTACAATCATTAAGCAAACTCAATAGAAATCTTGCAAATGGTCAAATGGTTCAAATCATTTGGTTTGGTAAGAAGAAGGCTTTAGTGCAAAGTGAATCAAGAGGTTCAAGATCATCTTTCAAGGTGGTTTACTTTCAAAACAAAGTAGCTTTGACATTGCACATAATATATCTAAGAAAGGGATCAATTCATGCATACAATGCTCAATCTCCATTGTCCTACCCTTTTCCTAAACATGAAAGCAAATTTTACTCTATTCCCCAATGCCAAGCCTCACTCTCTCTTCACTCACCCAAAGATTTCCCAAACTCTCAAGAACATTTTCTCACTTAGAACTCTTCACTTTTTGAAGCCTACAAGGGATTTTACACTTTGTAAACACTTATTAGCTCATACTAACTTTTGCTAGCCCCCTTTCTTTATTCATCTCTTTTTTTTTTTTTCTTTTCTTTTTTTTTTTTTTATGGGGCCAAGACTTTCATTACAAACTTGAGATAGACTTTTCATTTGCTTATCCCTAAAGACTTAATCATTTTGAGTTCTAAGAGTCTACCATTTCTTTCCTCTCTTTTTCACACTCCCAAGATCAAACTTTATAACACTCACCCCCATCCTAGAAGCTAGACAATATGAATGTCTAATCTAGCTAAAATGGAGACCAAGCATTGTCGTTCCCAATACTCTCAACATTATGCACATGTAAAGCTTTCCAAAGAAGGCCTCACTCAACAAATAATGAAGGCTTGAAAGGAGGTAAGGGTTTAAAGGTGTGGAGTGCCACTTGAGTTTGTCCAAAAAGATAGGCAAAGAATGGGAGGGACAACTCAAGTGTTCTATCCATGACTTAGTACACAAGGGACCATGAACAAGAGACTTGGAGTCTAAATATGACAGGAGCAAACTTCAAAGTGAGAGTATCAATCAATCAAATAAGCTTTAGGAAGAGATTTCAAGGCACAAAGTTTACAAGTTATCCTAAGATGGCTCAAGCTACTTACTAAGATTATAAAGGTTATCACTTTAAGAACTTAGCATGAGCATCTTTACAAGGCAACTATCATCCTTGTCCCCTTATGCATGATGCAACCTATATGATGATTTTATTTTTTATGCAAGTGAATGATCTAGACTCAATCCTAATGCAACTACATGATTCTTTTTGTGCTTTTCAAAATTTTCAATTTTTTTTTTGTTTTTTCTATGCAATAACTATCAACAAGTGCATGCACATGACATAAAACACAAGACTATTAGAAACTTGACACCTCCCCCACACTTAATTCACACAGTCTCTGTGTTTGTTAAATGTGGAGAAGGGTCCAAAGAAAGAAAGAAAAATGAAAACTAAATGAAATGATGAATGGTATATACAATGATCAGGAAGTGGAGTACCTCATGGAGCATGGGATGAGGCTGATTCCTCACCCTCAGAGTCATCTTCATCAGCAGTGATGCTTAGGGATGGTGACTTGTTTCCGGACGCGGAAGGGGCGATGTAAGGGTTCCTCAAGCTACGGAGGGCTTGCTTCTCAGTTTGTGGCGCATTTGGGTCATGAAGGGGTAGAGGAGGGGGTGCAAGGAAAGCATCAAGGTCGAAATCCTAAGCCTTGCAGCCTGCTACAGATCCCCTAGTCAGCACATCAGCAACCTTCCTCATGAACTGAGCTGAAGCTTCAGCTTGTCTCTTCACAGTTTTCCTCAATTCCTTGCACTTCTTGGTGAGCTTGAAGATGGTCCTATCTTGAGCTCTGTTCCACCTTTGTAGTGTGCTAATCTGGTCATGAACTTGGCGAATGGGACCAATAGGCAGGGCACTGGTGCATTGCTCAAACTTATAGCGAGGAGGACCAAAGAGATGGGCTGTGGCTCTGCTGGAATATCCCTGATCAAACTTAGCTGCCTTTGCTGCTGCTTTCTCATTTATGTGTAATACCATAGGGCCTAGAGTCCCATGACTACCTAGGAGGTGCTGCTCACTGATATCATAACTTATAGTCCCTGGTGTGCTCAATGAAGTGAGCTCATAGTTAGGGAGAAGCAGCTCAACTGTGGTGGAACCTCTCAAGTACGAGTAAACACACCTCCCATTGTATCTTCCAGAGAAGTAATGAGCTGACTTCAAGTAGCTGAGGTCAATGAAAGAGGGACCAGATGCATCATCGCCCAAGCTAATACCCTGGTGCACAAGCAATGGTGTGATCAAGCCACCTATTCCAATCTGAGCCTCTGGATCCCTATTTGTCCAAGCATAATCCTTGTAGTACATGAGGCGCCCCAAAAAGAATCCAACCATACCAAACTCAGCGTAGAAATCAGTGGGGACTTCAGGTAAGTGAGGAGGTAAGGCAAAGTGCTGGATAGCTTGGTGCATGAGGTTCAAGTCTTCTCCATTCACGTTGCTTGGCTCTTTCCTTGGGTAGATGGTGTGGACAATCAGCCTATGGAGGTAGCGGACTGATGGATGCCTGATAGAACCATTCTTGTCTCTGCTGGACACTATATCTTTGCCGGATAAGAGCTTGTAAGTGAAGTGTGGAAGGGTCTTTCCTTTAGGAAGCCCTTTCAGCTTAGGCAAAGAAGACTCCTTCAAATCCTTGAGGCCTAGCACCTCTCCAATCTCAGCAAAAGTCATGAAATAGGTCTTCCCATCAATCTTGAAACTGATTCTTCCCCACCCTTGTTCCTCATGTAAAGAAGAGTGGAATGTGGCCTCCAAGGATGCCAAGAATTGGCAAGAGACCTCTTTATGTGTTGGGTGAGCCATGGAATAGAAGCTGTCCATGTTCATGAGAGCAAGCAAATCCTTCATGTCTTGGTCAATCTCTAACTCTCTCATTAGCCTCACATCAGCAAATCTGGTTGGAGGCCAAGATACTCCTTGCCTCATCTGCTCCAATAGTTCAACTTCAGTAGGCTTCCTCTGTCTATCTCTATGAGGATTGAAACCTAACTTTTCGAAAGTTTCTTGCTCAGCCACACTACCATTTGGAGAAGATGCTTCTTCAACAGTTTCATCTACTTGCTCCAAGGGTGGAGGCGCCAATGTCTTGGGGTTTGGTGCCTTGATCCTGATCTTGGTGGGAGGAGCTGGTTTCTCATCGTCCTTCTTTGTGTTCTTCTCCAAAACAAGAGGTCCCACGCTGTGAGATCTTGGAGCTCGAGCTTTCTTTGAAGGAGTGTGCTTATGATCACCAACGGCCACTCTCTTTCCATCTCTCTTGGCTTCTTTGTAAGCGTCATCAATCACTTTCTTATCACTAGCCAACCTCTTGCCATCCTTCTTGGTTGTCTTGTGATCAACATCAACCACTCCCTTTTCATCCCTCTTAGACTGCTTGTGGGCACCAGCAGTCCCTTTCTCTTCACTAGCCATCCTTTTTCCTTCATTCTTGGCTTGCTTACTAGCCCCATCAGCCACTCTCTTTCCATCTCTCTTGGCTTGTGTTTTTTTTCTCAACAATGCCAAGGCTTGCTGTCTACGTTCCTCCTCAGATTCAGGCATGGAGCCTAACTCTTTCCCAAACCTAGCAGTCTCTTTCCGAGTAGCCTCAACCTTTTCTTGTGCAATCAAGTTCTCATCTTTCCTTCCCATCTTGAACCTGAAAAATTTCAAGACTTAGACAAGATTAAGCACAAGGAAGAAATAATACTCTTGGAATGATATGTGCTTGTAAGAACACTTGCAAACCTAGTTTAAAACCAGCAACCTAGCAAGTCTATCACAAAGCAATCAAGTTCCCATGTCCACAAAATTCTAATTTTTTTTTTTTTTCATGAACAAGGGAACCTAATCTAGCCAATTCCAAGTAAAAGCACCAAGCAAGTTGAAATTGAATGTTAAACAAGCTCTAGAACATCAATTCCAATCAATCTAGACCATAATCAACCAAAAGTAAGAACTTTTTCAACAACCCCCAAATCTCATGAACCCTAATTTCTTAAAATCCAAATTCAGCTCAAATTGACAAATAAATCAACAGCCCAGCATGATATATAAGCTTTCCCTAGTCTAATTTACAAGAATCTAGCAAGAAAAGTCTCAAATTTCAAGTTCCAAAATTTTAGGGTTCATGAGAGTTACGAATTTGAACTTAGAGTTACCATACCTTGCTTTGGATGAAGGATAGAGATGAAAAGATTCAAGGAATTAGATCTAGGGGAAGAATTCTTGGATGTGGGAAAAAGAAATTTGTGATTTGGTTGAGATTTGACAAAGTTATGGGGATTTATGTTCTTGAAGGCTAGAGAGGATTATGATGTGAGGAAGAAGATGAAATGAGGAGAGAGAGGGTGGCTTAGGGTTTTTAATGGTTTCTGGGTCGGGTGGATGGGTTTTGGGTCGGGTTTAGGTGGGTTTGGGTCGGAAAAAGGGGAAGAAAACTTACCTGGGTCGGGCGGGTCGCATCTGGGTTGTCCGCGGGTCATGGTTGGTACGCGGGTGAGGGAGATTTTGTACGTCCCGGGTGCGTCCACCCGCGTTCGCCCGTTTTTCCCGTGCGGGTGCTGTGTCCCGGGTATCATCACCCGCGTATAGCCATTCGTCCGTTCTGATCTTTCCACCCGTGCGGCTGCTTCAACCCGAGTAACAACACCCGGGTACGTCCCGTTCGTCCGTTCTGATCGTTCCACCCGTGCGGCTGCTTCAACCCGAGTAACACCACCCGGGTACGTCCCGTTCTGATCGTTCCACCCGTGCGGCTGCTTCAACCCGAGTAACACCACCCGGGTACGTCTCGTTCTGATCGTTCCACCTGCGGCTGCTTCAGCCCGAGTAACACCACCAGGGTACGTCCCGTTCTGATCGTTCCACCCGTGCGGCTGCTTTAACCCGAGTAACACCACCTGGGTACGTTCCGTTTGTCCGTTCGTCCGTCTGCTTCACGACCGGGTGCTTCCACCCGGACACCGCACCCCGGTCCGATCATTCAGCATGCTGCACGTCCGGGTAGGCGACCCCGGTCCACCCTACCCGGTCCAAACCTCCAAACCATTTTTTTAATGAACTTCTTCCATCTCAAAGCATTATCCCACTCATTCTCAAGCTCTCACCATTCTCCAAGTGACTTATTTGAAAAAGAACAAATCCTAATGCATATTTACAAGGATAACCATGGGACTTCCTCCCAAGTGAGCTTGTTTAGAGTCACTAGCTTGACTTTGCCTCCTTTGAGGTTAGGCAAGGGGAGCATCAGAGAGTGGGGTTGATGTCCCATCCTCCTTTGGTATTGTGGCCATGTATTCTTTAAGTCTCTGGCCATTCACTGTGAAGTCTCCACCATCCTTGTTCCAAAGCACAATGGCTCCATAAGGTCTCACTTCTTTGATCACAAATGGACCAGACCACCTTGACTTTAGCTTTCCTGGAAACAACTTCAGTCTAGAGTTGTAAAGAAGCACTTGATCTCCTGCCTTGAACTCTCTCTTGAGGATGTGCCTGTCATGGAAAGCCTTAGTCTTTTTCTTGTAGATCCTTGAGTTCTCAAAGGCATCCATCCTTATCTCATCCAGTTCATTGAGTTGAAGAAGTCTCTTCTCTTTTGCACACTTGATGACAAAGTTTAGAAGCTTCACAGCCCACAATGCCTTGTATTCAAGCTCAACTGGCAGATGGCAAGACTTCCCATAGACAAGGTTGAAAGGAGTAGTGCCTAGAGGAGTCTTGAATGCTGTTCTATATGTCCAAAGAGCATCATCAAACTTGGCTGACCAATCCCTCCTCTTGGTTCCTACAACCTTCTCCAAGATTCCCTTGATTTGCTTGTTGGAGACCTCCACTTGGCCACTTGTTTGAGGGTGATAGGGTGTTGCAACCTTGTGTTTCACTCCATTCTTCTTGAGAAGACCCTCAAATACCTTGTTGATGAAATGTGAACCTCCATCACTTATGACCACTCTTGGAACTCCAAACCTTGGGAAGATATTACTCTTGAACATTTTGACCACCACTCTTGAATCATTTGTAGGAATTGCTATTGCTTCCACCCACTTTGATACATAGTCCACAGCCACCAAGATGTATCTGTTGCCATAAGAAGAAGGGAAAGGTCCCTTGAAGTCAATCCCCCAAACATCAAACACTTCCACTTCAAGGATTGGGTTTTGAGGCATCTCATTCCTCTTAGTAATGTTCCCCTCCTTTGGCAAGAGTCACATCTTGAAATGAAGTCTTGTGAGTCCCTGAACATGTGTGGCCACCAGAATCCAGCTTGTAGAACCTTTGAGACACTCTTGAATGTAGCAAAATGGCCTCCATAGGAAGATCCATGGCAATGTGAGAGGATTCCTTCAACCTCTTCTTCAGCCACCACTCTTCTATAAATCTGATCTTTGCATAGGGTGTAGAGGTATGGTTCATCCCAATAGTATCTCTTCAAGTCTTTGTAGAACTTCTTCTTCTCATACCCTGCAAGCCCCAATGGTTCCTTTCCAGTGGCTAAGTAGTTATCCAAATCAGCATACCAAGGTCCCTTCTCTTCAGCTGCCTTAACCTCTTCAATCTTTTTTCCAGTCTCAATGACTGCCACCACTGACATGATGGCCATGACATGCTCTTGTCTAAGTCCCTCATCAATAGGGATTCCACCTTCAATCCTCAACCTGGACAAGTGATCAGCAACTCCATTCTCAATCCCTGGCTTGTCTCTAATCTCCAAGTCAAACTCTTGAAGCAAAAGGATCCACCTTAGTAGTCTTGGCTTGGCATCCTTCTTTGCTAGGAGGTGTCTCAAAGCTGCATGGTCAGTATACACAATGACATTGGAACCCACCAGGTAGCTTCTGAATTTTTCAAAGGCGAAGACAATGGCCAGCATCTCTTTCTCTGTTGTGGCATACTTCATCTGTGCATCATTCAGGGTCTAGCATAATAAATCACATGAGTCTTGCCATCCTTCTTCTGCCCCAGGACAGCCCCAACAGCAAAGTCACTAGCATCACACGTTATCTCAAAGGGAGGTCCCAATCAGGTGGCTGGACAATGGGAGACTAACCAGTTCACCCTTTATCTTCTTGAAGGCTTCAAGACAATCTTCATCAAAGCTGAAAGCGGCCTCCTTGCACAGCAACTTGGTCATGGGTCTAGCAATCTTTGAGAAGTCTTTGATGAATCTTCTATAGAACCCAGCATGGCCAAGGAAGCTTCTGATGTCTTTCACTGTCTTTGGTGGTGGCAAGCTGACCATCACCTCAATCTTAGCCTTGTCCACTTCAATGCACTTTTCTGAAATCTTGTGTCCAAGCACAATCCCCTCTTGACCATGAAGTGACACTTCTCCCAATTCAGCACTAGGTTGGTATCTTCACATCTCTGTAGGACCCTGCACAAGTTGGACAAACAAGCAGAAAACGAAGATCGGTAGACAGAGAAATCATCCATGAATACCTCCACTATATCCTCAATGAGATCCGAGAAGATAGACATCATGCACCTTTGAAAGGTTGATGGAGCATTACATAACCCAAATGGCATCCTTCGATAAGCAAAGGTGCCATAGGGGCATGTGAATGTTGTCTTCTCTTGATCATTGGGATGTATGGGGATTTGGAAGAACCCTGAATACCCATCAAGAAAACAATAGAAAGGATGGTTTGCAAGTCTCTCAAGCATTTGATCAGTGAATGGCAATGGAAAATGATCCTTTCTAGACGCAGAGTTGAGCTTTCTATAATCAATACACATCCTATGGCCAGTTATGGTTCTAGTTGGTATCAATTCATCCTTGTAATTTTTAACCACAGTGATACCACCTTTCTTTGGAACTACATGCACAGGAGATACCCATTTAGAATCTGAAATAGGGTAGATAACACCAGCATCTAAGAGCTTAAGAATCTCCTTCTTTACAACATCCTTCAGGTTAGGATTCAACCTTCTTTGATGCTCTATAGAAGTCATTGATTCATCCTCTAGATGTATCCTATGCATGCACAAAGAAGGTGATATCCCCTTAATATCATCTAGTGAGTACCCAATTGCCTTTCTAAACCTTTTAGGTGCATTTAAAAGTTGAGAAAGTTCAAGTTTAGTAAGTTCACTACTCACAATGACAGGATATGACTCATTAGGGCCTAGAAATGCGTACCTTACACCGTGGGGAAGAGGTTTTAGCTCCACTTTTGGTGCCTTGAGCTCACTCCAATCATCTTGTTGGGTGTCCTTCTTGAGTGGCTGAAACAGCTTGGTGCACCTCTTGTTTGAGCTCCTCATACTGGCCTTTATCAACAATCTTCTTGCGAGAATCCAGCATGGCCGCAATAGCATCACTCTCTTGGTTCTCAACCACTTGGACCTCTTTATCCACTGTCAAAGCATGCTGCAAAGGGTCCCCTATTGCCAACTCTCCAAGTGCCAATTCCTCAAGGATCTCATCAGCAAGAGCTTCCATCTCCTCTATGTAAAACACTTGGCCTTGCACAGTTGACCTCTTCATTACCTCATTGATATCAAAATGGAGAGTGTGCTCTTTCCCCAAATGAAGATCAATCTTGCCTTCCTTCACATTGGTAAGGGCTCCTGCTGTGGCTAAGAATGGTCTTCCAAGGATCAAGGGGTCTCTAGCTTCTTCATCCATCTCAAGAACAACAAAATCAGTAGGAATTTCACAATTTCCCACCATCACAGGGAGGTCTTCAAGGATACCAATGGGGAATTTGACTGAGCGATCAGCAAGCACCAAAGAGAGTTTGCACTTCTTGTATTGGCTGAACCCAAGCTTCTTGGAAACAGATAGAGGCATGAGACTGACACTAGCTCCCAAATCACATAGACATCTCTCAAACATCAAAGGACTAATGGCACAAGGTAGGTAAAGCAGCCTGGATCCTCTAGCTTCTTAGGGATTGTCAATCTTTGGATAATGGCACTGCACTCATGAGTAAGAACCATCATGCCTTCCATTTCCTCTTCTTGGCAGCCACAGCATCCTTCAAGAACTTGCTGTATTGAGGGACAAGCATGAAGGCATCAATGATGGGCATTGTGACTTGAACTTCACTTATTTGCTTCTCAAAGAGTGCTTTGTACTTCTAAGAGTTGCTTCTTGAATCTTCCAGGAAATGGCAGCTTAGGTTCATAGGGAGGAGGAACAAAGAAGACTCTTTTGTTGGAGTGGCAACTTCACCATGCTTTGGTGCTTTCTTCTCCAACCTTTCCTTTACCCTTTGCTTCAACAATCTTTTCTAGAATCTCCTCATCAACCTTCTCATCTACAATCACAACATCATCATCAATGTTGATGGCCACCCCCACTTAGTGTCTCACCATCCTTGGGAGAGTTCTTGGAGGTAGCTCTCTACCACCTCAAAGTGATTGCCTTCATTGGCTCCTTGGGGTTTTGCTCAGCCTTTCCTGGTAGTGTTCCTTGTTGGCGACTTGGCTGAGAGTTCATAGAAGCAAACTGATTCTCCAAAGCTCTAATCTTGTTGTTTAGCTCAGTATAGCTGCTATCAATCTTGGAGTGAACAGTCTTGAACTCATGGCCAATGTCCTTGGCTGCTCTAGCTTGACCTTCCAATAATTGTTTGAACATAGCTTCCATAGATGAATCTGGAGCTTTAGCTTGGGAGGAGCTACCTTGAGCTTGAGTAGACTGATTGCCATGATTTGTAAAACCAGGAGGAGGATTCTGCCTAGGCTGGTAGTTCCCTTGCTGAGTGTTTTCTTGGGTTGATAGCCTCCTTGCTGGTTGTTGGGATAAGACCTTTGCTGGTAGTTGTTATACTGAAAGTTAGGCTCCTTCCTGTACCAAGTACCATTGTTGTTGATGAAGCAAAGCTCTTCTTGCCCTTCTAAACCTTCAACTTCATTAACCTTAGGAGGAGTTTCCTGACTTGGACCACCCACAAAGTTGATCTGCTCCTTTTGGGCTTGGTTAGCAATCAGCAAGTCTATCTTCTCTTGCAAGGATTTGATTTCCTTCTTGGTCTGGTTGTCATCAGCTCTGGTTGTTCTATCAGCTCTGTCATGTTCTCCACTATAAACTGAGTCACTCTTCACCATGTTGTCAACCAGCTCCTCAGCATCTTCTTCAGACCTGCCCAGGAAGAAACCATTGCTTGCTGTATCCAATCTTGCTCTAAACTCAGGAAGAGCACCTCTATAGAATGTGCTCAGCAAACTCTCCTTTGAGAAGCCATGGTGTGGGCACTTAGCTTGATACCCCTTGAACCTTTCCCATGCTTCACTAAAGCTTTCCAAGTTCTTTTGCTGGAAACTAGAGATCTCATTCCTCAGCTTGGCTGTCCTTGATGTGGAGAAGAACTTCTCCAAGAAGGCTTTCTTGCAATCATCCCAAGTAGTGATGGAGTCACTAGGTAAGGATTTCTCCCATTGGCGTGCCTTGTCTCCTAGAGAGAATGGAAACAACTTGAGTTTGAAGGCATCTTCGGACACACCATTGGTCTTGGACAAGCCACAATAGCTATCAAACTTGTCCAAGTGATCAAATGGGTCTTCTACAGCCAAGCCATGGTACTTGTTGTTCTCAATCACACTCAACAACCCTGACTTGATCTCAAAGTTGTTAGCTTCCACAGCTGGTGCGCGGATGCCCGTCCTATCGCCATGAATGTGAGGACGGTCATAGGTGCCAATGGCTCTAGCTGGCCGCTGTGGGTGTTGTTGTTTCTGGCGCTGTGGTCTAAGGTTGTCAGCTCCTTGACCATTGCCATCTTGAGGTTGATGCTGGTGATCATCCATCTCAAACCCCAACCTCTGAATGTGAGCATGTTGCTCTTCTTCTCTTCTCCTTCTTGCTATTTCCTCTCAAGTGTAGCTATCTCTTCAACAGTGGGAACCAGGTTAGTTGCACCCCTGCTTCTTGTGTTCATACACCTGAAAATGAAAGGAAGATGCAAAAGGAGAATCAATATCACAAGAAAAGAAAAATGATTTAGTCTCAAGCAAGTGACTAAATCCCAATGTCACAATCAACTTACAATTTGGCAACGGCGCCAATTTGATGAAAGGACTTTTCTAAGGTCCTAATCAAATGATGTAGTATATAAGATTGTCGAACCAGTTCTAAGTAACCATGAAACAGAGGGAATGCAAGTCTATGCTTAATCTAAATGCAATCATTAAGGAGGATGATTATTAAACTAAGGCAATAAGCAAAATGCAACAAAAAGTAAAACTTTCTTTCTTATGAGGAGAATGAGACCCATGGGTGTAGGGACTTGATATCAAATGATTAAGATTCAATCAAAGATGCTAACTTTTCAATCAATCTAATTCCTTATGCCTAGACAACAAAACTAAGCAAACTCTATCCCTAGATGAATGCTCTTTTGCAATGATCACCCAAGTACACCAAATCCCTTTGGCTGTAATAATCAAAGCAAGCATAAAGAATGAGTCTAATAGCAATCCTAGCCTCTTTGACAACTAATCCCTTAGGCAAAGCAAGCTAAAAGCATAGATGAGTTGGTTCAGGCATTTCATAGAACACCTTCCGGGCATGAAATGCCTATAGCTCTATGTTTGAGAGGCCAACTCAAATATAGCTTTAAGAACACCAAATCAATGCAAGGAAATGATAGATCTAACACTAAGCACCTTGGATCTACACTTAATCACTCTCAATCACCCTAACCCATGGATCTTAAATGGATCTACTCACTAATCCACATGCTTACTCTTAAACCCATGAGAAATTCAAGCTTAAACATATGGAGAAAGAAAGGAGATTAAATCAAGCAATCAAGAACACAAAGATGAGATGAGATTATGAATCAAAGATGAAGCTTTACTCAAAAGGTTTGTGTTCTTAGATAGAAAATAACATAAGTCCCAAACTAGGGATAATAAGAGTATTTATAGTAGGCTTAAGAGCCCTAAAAACACAAAAGCAAAATGACTGAAGAGCCCTTAGAAGAGTAATGGTCTAAACCAATCAAAAGGCTTCAAAAGGAAGAAGCTAATCCACCCGGGTCATGTGGCTCTAGCTCAGGCCGCGTCCGTCCACCCGGGTATGAGATGCTCGTCCGGTCTGTCCAACCTGTTCGGGTTGTCCTCCCCGGGTGTTCTGAGCCGCGTGCTGTCCGTGTCCAGCAGCCAGCAGGCCGTGCGGGTCCTTCAGGCCGCGTCCTCCAAGTCGGGTGTGCAGGCCGTGCAGGTCCTTCAGGCCGCATCCTCCAAGTCGGGTGTGCAGGCCGTGCGGGTCCTTCAGGCCAAGTCCTCCAAGTCGGTGTGCAGGCCGTGCGGGTCCTTCAGGCCGCGTGTGCCAAGGTCGGGTGCTGTCCCTTCTCAGATCGTCTTCTGGCCATGCGGGTGATCTAGGCCGGGTGTGACCAGCCGTGCGGGTGTCTCTGTCCGGGTGTCTCCAGGCCGCGTGCGTTCTTGGCGTCCAGCATCATCAGGACGTGCGGGTGTCTCTGCCCGGGTGTCTCCAGGCCGCGTCCTGAGCTCTTCCAGGCATGGTTGGATGGTCGACCTCGGGTATGCTCACCCGGGTGGAACTGATATGCCCTCAGTGCTTTGATCATAACTCCTCCAATATGGCTCCAAATGACTTGAAACCACTTCCATTGGAAAGCTAACTCAAACTTCCATGTCTCCACCAAATCTTAGCATCAGAAGATATTTCTAAGGCCTCCGTCCATGTTCATCTCTCACCCTTCCTTTTTGTAACAAAGTACCCCCAAACACCTTCAAATTCTCCAAAGTACGCTCATCAGTGGTTAGATATCCATAACCTAACTTATCATTATGTACATCGAATGGTAAGGGTTGAATATCGATCGATGCATTAGAATGCTCGTCGATCGATGTCGTGGTGTGTAGCTGCTGGTGAAGATAGCAGCTGGATTC
Source organism: Brassica nigra (assembly GCA_016432835.1). NCBI lineage: Eukaryota > Viridiplantae > Streptophyta > Magnoliopsida > Brassicales > Brassicaceae > Brassica > Brassica nigra. The sequence continues at coordinate 41,541,352 of CM028246.1, forward strand.
TTCTCCATGTGGCTGAGCGTTGGAAGGTTGCTGATGCATCTTGTCTGCTTCTAGGGTTTGTGAATCTGTTTCTACCCCGTGGCTTCTTTTATAGTAGTAATCATCAACCAAATTTCCAAATTTGAGATTTCTATTTTTCTCAAAGTCGGTTTCACTCATATCGATCAATACGTCATGATGTATGTCGATCGATTCTTTTCTGCTTCGTTCGTATTGATCGATGCTGGCGTGTAGCGTCGATCGATTCGTGTAGCATGGATATGATCTGGATCCTCTCTAGTAAGAACTCCTTGGTGGTCTTTAGCTGGTTCCTTCGGTTCTCACTGAATTCTTCCACATATTGAGAAGGTGTCGTTGCTTCTAGGGCAAAGATTGGATAGCAGTAAGCTGGCCAGTCATCTCGCGTCTTGGAAACTGTCGTATCGATCGATGTATAGTTGCTGGTGTTGATCGATTTCCCAGCAACTACACATCGATTGATACGACAGTTTCCAAGACGCGAGATGACTGGCCAGCTTACTGCTATCCAATCTTTGCCCAAGAAGCAACGACACCTTCTCAATATGTGGAAGAATTCAGTGAGAACCGCAAGGAAGAACCAGCTACAGACCACCAAGGAGTTCTTACTAGAGAGGATCCAGATCATCGGAACCATGCAACACGAATCGATCGACGCTACACCGTCAGCATCGATCAATACCGGTCTAAGACGAGAGCAGAAAGAAGAAGAATCGATCGACATACATCATGACGTATTGATCGATATGAGTGAAACCGACTTTGAGAAAAATAGAAATCTCAAATTTGGAAATTTGGTTGATGATTACTACTATAAAAGAAGCCACGGGGTAGAAACAGATTCACAAACCCTAGAAGCAGACAAGATGCATCAGCAACCTTCCAACCCTCAGCCACATGGAGAAGAATCCAGCTGCTATCTTCACCAGCAGCTACACACCACGACATCAGTCGACGAGCATTCTAATGCATCGATCGATATTCAACCCTTACCATTCGATTTACATAATGATAAGTTAGGTTATGGATATCTAACCCCTGATGAGTTTGGTATTCAACCCAAACACCTTTTTGTAAAATGAACCTAAATATGCCTAATGCCTAATCTAGAAGGGATAAAATGCACAAAATGGGAAGCTAAAACAATGAAAATATGCTAGACATCAGCCACCAAGTGATATCAATAAGAATTTGTTTGCGCCCAACCAATCAGTATATGTTCTGGAATGACAAGGAAATAATTTTAAAGGGCTGTTGCATAGTTGGGTTTTTAGAAAAAAAATAATTGGGAGAGAGATATAACCCAGTAGGACACCTCAAGACCAAGTTTCATATGATGATAGACTACCAACAAATTTATTAACTGGTGACAACTTGTCCTATGGGAAGGTTGTTAAAGGATGAGGTATTGGGTTCGAGGAACGCCAAGCGCACCAATAACCTACTTTGGGAGTCAGTGAGGGCGGGTTTAGGATCGATGCTCTGCAAGGCTGTGAACCTGGGTCTACGGGATGGGTGGGTCCACGGGACAGGTTGTCATAGAAGGAATAGACTATCAAGAAATATTTTCCCCAGTTGTAAAGCATGTCTCTATGAGGTTGCTTATTGCGATTACAGTGCATGAAGCTCTTGAGGTTAAGCAACTTGACATTAAGACTGCATTTCTTCACGGAGTTATAGAAGAAGAGATCTATATGGAGCAGCCCGAGTGATATGTTGTTGAAGTAAAAGAGAGTTATGAGTGAAAACTTGACAAGGCATTGTACGGACTTAAACAAGCACCAAGAGAATAAGTGCTTCGGTCAGTTTGTTGTTGATCAAGGTTTAAGAAGAAGTGAATATGATCATTGCGTATACATAAAGCAATCTAAAGATGGGGTTAAAGTTTATTTGCTTCTGAACGTAGATGACATGTTGCTGGATTCAAAGGACATGGAAGAGATCAAGACGGTTAAAGAGTTGTTGGAAAATAGGTTTGAGATGAAAGATCTCGGTCCAGCTAGAAGGATACTTGGTATGGATATAGTGAGAGACCGTGAACGTGGGGTACTTACGTTATCTTAGTCAGGGTATATCAAGAAGTTTCTTCGGGCATTTAACATAGATGAATCTAAAGCAGTAACCACTTCTAATGGAGGTCAGTTCAGGTTATCATCGATTAAGGATAGTGATGGGCAAGAGCCAGTTGGTGATGATGTACCATATGCTAATGCGATAGGAAGTGTGATGTATGCAATGCTGGGAACAAGGTGTGACTTAGCATATGCTGTGGTATTGATCAGTCGGTTTATGAGCAATCCAATTTCAATCATTAGTTAGCTGTGAAGTGGGTTTTAAGATACTTGAAGAAAATATAGGATTTGAAGCTTGTGTTCATAAGGTAAGAGTTTAAGGTTGTGACTCAGACTTCTCGTCTGATCTTGATAGAAGAAGATCGATCTCAGGGTATGTGTTTACAGCAGGAGGTAGTGCTATCATTTGGAAGTATGGTTTACAAGATGTAGTGGCCTTGTCTACAACTGAAGCCGAGTATATGGCTATGGTTGAAGCTGTAAATGAAAGTCTCTGGCTAAAGGGTTTGATTGAAGAGTTTGGTTATGATCAGAAGAGTATTGATATGTGGTGTGACTCGCAAAGTGCACTCTGTCTTGCGAAGAACAACATCCATCATGAGAGGACGAAACACATAAGCCGGAAGATGCATTTCATTCGAGATATCATAGCACAAGGTGATGTGAAAGTGCTAAAGATAGCAACAGTGAAGAATCCTGCTGATATGTTGACAAACGTTCTACCAGTTGAGAAGTTTGAGAAGGCATTGAGTTGTCTTGCAGAAGCAAAGCACTAAGGTGTTAGCTATGGCATTGGGAGTGCATAAGTTTGCCATACTAAGGAGCGTAGTCTGGTTGATGTCATCAAGGTGGGATTTTATAGAGCTTTGGTGATGAAGATCATTCTGGTTAAGCTTAAACCGAGACTGGTATAGTCAATTGAGTTGCTGGATTGAAGTGAAAGAAGTCCGGTTCAGTTAAGGTGGTTAAGCTCATGGTTATGACGTGTTTAGTCAGCTTAGTATGTGTAATTATTCCATGATATATAAAGGGATTATGTGGTTAATCCTCTCTCTCTTGTGAGCGGCATTCAGAGTGAGCAAGAGAGGAATTCTTCTTGATCGATTGTACAGAGAAGAAAAAGATAGTGAATTAGCTGAGTTCGATCAGCTCGGGACGTAGGGTTGTTACTTTTCGGAGGGTCTGAACTTGTTAAATTGTGTGTGTAGTTTCTTTGTATCTTCGTGTGTTCTTATTCCGTGTGAGTTCAATCGAGAGTAGAGAGGTGTGTGTTTGTGTTTTGAAAATCCAAGTTTAGTTGTGATGTTGAAGAGCATACATGTATATAAAACAAAAGATGAATTAGATATGAGATTCGACCAAAAAAAAATAGATATGAGAAAAAATATAAATCGTAGATGAGAACGAAAGTACGAAGATTATGTTGTTTAGAATAGGAATCACCTGCCAAGAGTTGGACCGTCAGAATTTTTTGTGTTTTTTTTTTCGTTACAATCTAGGGAGATATTGTTCTATTTGCAACAAACATAAGCATATGATTAGTTTAATTAACTGGGTAACATTTTAAAGTTGGGCTTTTACTTCATCTCTCACAGCCATAACGATGGCCCACACAAGTTTTTGTCTGCGGACAATTCTTTTCCGACCTTTCTATAGGATTGTATAATGTCAAAATAAATTAAATTGGAAAACACTAATGCCTATATTCATTTTGATTATTATTGTACCCAAAACTCACCCCACGCTGTCTGCGGGTTATCAACTAGTTTAATAAGTAAATAATAGCTAACTATGAATGCATAAGGAACATTACGCATGTGTATATATGAATTTATTGGCAAAAAGAATCGTTTCCAAGTTATCAATTTGGATTTTAGGTATGCAGTAGTTTTTATTTGTCGGATGGGTTGTGGGAGTTTGAGATCATGTTTAAGTCTTCCAGAAAATACGAAAATCACCTTTCTCCAGGTGATTAATAACGACAATACCACTTCGTTCTTGCACGTGAGAGACTTTCTCTACTGTCCTGATTCCCGAGAAACATGACCCATTAACTTGGTCTCCTAACCTGCAATTCACGGTAAAAACCGAGATAATTAATCAGTTTTACAGTCAAAAGCTTTCTCTCTCTCGCTCTTTCTCGCGTATTATCGTTGCTTTAAAGACCTAGATTCACGGAGATTTTCCTCTTTTCTCTTCGCGTTGCCACCAATTCTCAGCCGCAGACCCAAGTTTCGTCGTCCAGAGCTGGAAACCGGCTTATTTTCTCCAGGTATGGTTGCGCAGTCGAAGAGAAAGGAGACTACCCTCCGTTGTCGAACGTGATCAACGGCCGAGAAATCGAAACCGTCCGGGCGTGCGAAACACCAACGTTATCAAGGTTCGTGTTATGCTTTTTTTTCTATCTCAGTCTAAGATCCGGTTCTGTAAAGCTAATTAACTGCATTTCATATCCGGGATCTTCTTTTCTCAATTTGTTTTTCCCTTATTTTCGCCTCTAAAGTGGTGGATAGTGATTTTTGCTGTTAGTGGTTCTTGCTGTTCGTCTTATAGATCTACCAATTTGGTTTTTGTAGTTTCTGAGTTAGACGCCGGTGGAAGTGGATCAGAGAGAGACTTCACTGCACAGGGTTCTTCTGCAGACGAGGTTCGTGGTGGAGAGGTCGGTTCTTCTTCGTCGACATTGCTGAGAAGACATTTTGCTGCCCATTCTTACCCAACAGCGTTACGCCTCAACATCTATTCTAAGGCAAACGTAATCGGTGCTGTTGCGTCTTCTCTTCAAGGTTCGGCTGCGATGGAGACTTTGCTTAAATCTTACTTTGGCAAGCTGTTTCAGCTTCCCGTCACCCGCTGCCACAACTCGACGAAGCTCGTTGGCAGCCTCCTATGCCAACAGCTGGTTACGATTCACAAATTCGAGATGTGGTTATCCTTCGGTACCCACCCACTTCGTTTCTCGCTTGATGAATTCTGCGACGTTACTGGCTTGAAATGCGGAGCATTCGATGTTCAAGATTTCGAAGGTGACGGCTCTTTAGGTTATACGATGTGGAATAAGCTTTTTGATACGACTCTCGGTGACATAACAGTGGGTCACGTTCTGGAGATGTTGCGAAATCCATATCTAGCTGAGTGGAAACGGTTTCCTTTGGCTCTTATCGCATTGGTGGATTGTGTTGTCTGATGCGGTAACAAAACCCTTAAACTGAACCCCAAATATGTTGAAATGTTCTCCGACGTTGAAAGCTTCCTTGCGTATCCATGGGGTAGAGCATCGTTCCTGGCAACTTTGCCGCGTTTTTTACCTCCCCCTGTAGGCAACGATGTAAAAGACCCGCTGCAAACGATGCGGGTCCGGCTATCTCAGAAGACAACAACTTGCTATGGCTTTCCACTAGCTCTCCAGTTGTTCACTATTGAGGCTGTACCTATGCTTTTGGCTAAGATCCCCGACGCATCAAGAACCGCTACTTTCTTGGACAACCCTACAGCTTGCGCGAACACGGTTACTATTCTTATCGTGCAAGACATTGTGTCTGTCGAGACAGATCCCGCAGTGAGTTGGTTCTCCCTTCGTCTGAAATCAATAATTTGATAAATAATCTATTGGCTAAACAATTAAATTTGCATTTATCAATGCCTTGTTATCTGTTGATTTTTAGCTTCTTTCATTGTTTTTTGTTTCCATAGTTATCCGTCAACTTGACCCTGATTCCGGAAGAAGAACAACACTTGTTGTTGGAGGAGGTTCAAGATAGCCAAGTAACTTCTTTGGTTGAAGTCGTGGATGTTGGTGCATTTCGAGAAGCTATCGAACCAGATTGATGAAATTGGGAGAAATATATGCAGGAGTTTGGGTCTCCCCGAGGAAATCATCCATTGTAGCCGGAAGAGGAAAGCCAGAGATGATCATCATCGATAGTCTTCCTCTCCTACATGTATTGGACTCCAAACCCAGGCCAACAGGGAAGGTGAAAAAAACAGTGGTAAGTAGTCATGTTGAGAAAAGATATTCCTATTCGCTGCGCTGTGGAGATGGCAATGACGTCTCGGTAGTTATACACCAAAGTTGTTCTGTCTGAAATTCTACATATTCGGATACGGTCCTGTTCTGACATGTTGGCCGTTTCTCAGGGAACCAAAACAGACAACGCAGCATCAGAACAGAGAGAGACGGGCGACGAAAACGAGAGTGACAATGCTCGTACGCCACGACCTGTCGCAAATATCGCCACTCAGGTTATGTCATGGACAGTTGTTTTGTGTGTCATGCAGGAAACGCGTACTCCCAACGCTGCAGAGGATGCTCAGCAGCAAGAAACACCATCTATTGCAGTGGTTCTGTATGAAGATGTTTTATAAACTCAGCCTCAGTCCTATGTGTCACCACCAAAGGTCAGTGTGATCTTAATTAGTTCTGTTGTCTTTGGCTAAGAAGTCATAATTAATATAGTTTGACATGGTCATGTTGTCACTATTTACAGAATACCGCAACCAGGCGTTTCGTAGATCAAGTAGGCTCCCCAGTCAAGTGGGGGGAATCAAACCCTCCCCTTTACAGGTCTGTTGGAACTGTGCGTTCCATTCATCCTTCATGGAAAGCAAACCCCTCCTCAAAAGGTAAGGTTGCATCCACTGGAAGTGAAGACGGTTGTGTACCATTGTCACAACAAGTCAGTACGGAAAAAAACCAAACCCCATATGTCGGCCATGACTCCGGTCAAACGTCAAATTTGGAGGTTCCAAATACTGGAGAGCAGCTTGCAAAAGTCCCTTCTCCTATTGTGGAGGAGGGTGGACAGGATCCTCCCATAGTAGAGGAGACCAACCCTGAGTTCTCGGCGATGGAGGAAGAAGAGAGATATGACAGTTGCAGAGAAGGAATGTCCACTGATACCCAGATGCACGAGAAACGAGGTAATCCTATTTCTGAAACGGGAGAGGACTCGAGTTTTGTGCCCAGTGGTGGTAAACGGCAGCGCAAGAGATCCAGCAAGATTCGTGGAGTGTACACTCTGGACGGTTGGGTAAAAAAGTTGTTCGAGAGCGAGAAGAAGGTTGAGTATAGGCCCATTGCAAAGACGAATTGAGCGGTGTATAAGAAGTTTAGCGAAATTTTGAGTGAAAACCCTGATCAGTAAGTTTCTGATCTCGTTTTCGGTCAAACACACATATACATAAGTTCATTTCGGATGGTTAAATTTGCAGGAGTTTCGGGATCAGTACCGGTCACGTTGTCACCAATTGCTTCTTCCTTGACATAGCTGAACCCGAGAAATGGTTGTTTGACGAGGTACTATTTAGCTTTGCATCCTCGTCATATTCCTTTTTACTTTAATCTTTTACGAAGAAAGGCTTGCAACTAATATTTTTGTATATAATAATGTCACACAGCAGATGCATGTGATAATGCAAATGTTGTGGAAGCATCGCGGGAATTATCTTCAACAGGACGGGATGGTCTTCTTCGATGCGTACTTTACAAAACTCATTTACTCATCCTGGGCTGCTTTTAGTGTACACAAAGATATGATGCATTTCGATTGGGGGAAGAACATAGCAAGTTTTGTTACAGGAAAGGGCAAGGGCAAAAATTTAAAGGTGTTACTTGGTCGCGATGTGGACACTGTGCACACGCCGATGAACTGGGGTGGAGATCATTGGGTTGGTCTCTGTATTAAGTTGAAGGATGCTCATGTGACGATCCTTGATTCTTTCATCCCGCACACTGAAAACGCAGAAGTCGATGCACACTTGGGTCCGCTTCTCTGCTCGTTACCATATATTTTGGAACAGTATGCGGGGTCTGAAGTTGACAAGGAAAAGAAAAGACACCGATTTTACTCATGGAGCCACGTTAAAATGGCATCTATCACAACAAAAGGGGTGGTGACTGTGGGCCATGTGCTGCTAAGTTCATTTAAATGCATGCTGCTGGTCTTGGGGAGGAGGAAATGAGTCGGATTACAGACAAAGATGTGGACAAATTTCGAGAGCAGTATGCAATGGACTGCTACGAAGAGTTCGTCGGCGATTTTAAAGTTGCAAACGGAAGCTGAATGTAGTAAAAGTTTTTTCTGTTACCTGTCGGTTCTCCAGAACATTATCTCGAAAATATTTCTAGAGCAATGATCATTTAATTTGTGTTATTAGAATGTTTTTTGAATATAATGGCACTCTAATAATTATGGTGTTTGAATTCGATTGTGTGTGTGCTACTTTCAAATATAATTTATTCTATTAATTTTGGGGTTTGAGTAATAATCCTAGATTTATTTTTGCTTAGTAATAACAATAACAGCGTATACCTAAAAACAAATACTACACACCAATCCAATTTATAATCATTGGTAGTTATTGTAATGTTTGGTAGTATTATATATAGTGGAAAGGTTTCATAAAACATAAAATCAAACCTCTTTTTTAAAAGAAGGAGTGTAGATAGGTGTCACCAGCCAACTAACATTCATTTTTGGTGAGCCTCGAAATTATTCCTTTTTTATTTGACAACAGGCTCGAATTTAATTCATGGAGCGTAATTTATTGAATTGCAAAATTTGAATTAAAGTCACGAAAGAGTGAAAGATGGATATTTGAAATACCCGATCCAAACCATAAACCGGACCTAGTGTTGATAACTTTACCTTTTCCCCAATTCGATTTCATTGGTTTTAGGGTTCATATAGTTTAAAAAGAGAGCTAGAGTAAGAGAGAAAAATAGGAAGAAGGATGGAATTCGGTGGAAGATGGACCAATAAGGGAAAGGGAAAGGGAAATGAAAGCAATGTGCTTTGTTACTGTGGGTTGCCGGCGAAGAATTCACAAGCTTGGACCGACAAAAATCCAGGTCGTAGGTTTTATGGGTGTGAACGATTTAAGGTAAAAGCCAATTTGTGCATCCTGTATGTATTGGTATGGAGTTTTTTTGGGGAAGGTGCTAATTTTCTTTTTTTTTTGTTAGTCTGAACTTGATTGTGGGTTTTTTCAATGGATCGATGAGGGACAACCTTTCGGATGGCTAAAGAAAGCTTTGATTGAAGCTAGAAACGAAATTCACTAGAAAGACAAGAAAATTATGGAATTGAAGAAGACCATTTCGAAGATGCGGTATGATTTGGCCAAAACTGCAGAACTGGAAGAAGATATCATTAACGGCTTTCTCAAGCTCTGACGAGATGGTTGTTCAGAACTAGAAGATGGTTCTTCAGCAATGGAAGCATGGAAGCTTTGAAGAGATGGTTGTAACCGCGTAAAACGTCTGTAGTGTTGGTGACGAAGACAACAACTTATGTTTCATAAGCTATGAATTGGTAATTTTAATGTGTTGGTTTGTATTTTTGGTAGCAAAATATCGGAGCGTAAGCCTGCTGTTTTTCAATGTTCTAAATTAGACGTTCATAAATTAGTAATACCATAAATCGGGTGAAATTCTTCGTACACAAATGGAATCATGATATCTAAAGGGTATAGACTAGGTATGCAATCAAACCCTAACGAACACCTCACTGCCAAGCAGCAAAGTCCGAAAAAACCGGTGGAGGGCTTAAAGTCGCATAGAAAAAGAGCAACCTCTTTAATCCAGAAGCAGCTGTCACACATGTCTTCAGCCTTGGTGTTCTCAATGTACCAATGAACCCATTCGATGTTCAAACAAGTAGAACATGGGCAACTGTAGAACTTAGGGACGAATGTTGATATGAACACCTCCCTCTTTTTTATGAACGCCTCGTAATAATTCCTAATCCAACCGTGGGCGGATCTAACCGACATTCCAATCCTAGCAACGGATTCTCTTGTAAATCGAAAGAAGTACTCCTCATCCTGACTGAATATTTTCCTTGTCATTGCATATGTATACAACGCTCTCTCGAATCCTCCATCGGCTGCTCTCTTTATCAGCGCAAGTCCCTCTTCGTGACATTTTAGCCTGTAGAAATACTCCACACCATTGTTGTAAAGAGTACTTGGATTCCCTTCGTCAAAGCATCTTCTCATCAACAAATTTCTCCCCCGACATACCAAGGATAGTTAAACAAATCGATGAAGCATACACCCGACCATCGTCTGCCAACGCTCGCATCGACTTGCAAGTAACGCTGAGTCTATAAAATATACGAATGAGTTCTGTGCGACGCGTTCCACAACTAAACCTTGAACCTCTGTCGGGAGACTGAGTATCGGGAATCCTGGCATTATGAGGAGAAATCAGGGGGATATGCTAGTATTATCGAATGATATCTTTTAAGAACTAGAACCGTATGAAATCTTCAAACAGACTAGTAGTATTATGATATACCATGAATTTGACCCACTTTTACCCATGGTATATGAGTGTTTTAAGATATATTTATTATTTTTTGGAGTCTATTTAGAGTATTTACAGGTTCAGGTACGTTCTGGAGAAATATAGTGATTTTGGTGTCTTTTGGAGCCCTTTGAGTGCAGGACTGCACAGACGCGTCAGATGATTACCAATGGATTAAGATCTTACCACCGTTTGATTTCACCCATATTTTAACACAAGCTATAGCTTTGAGTTAGCTTTCCAATTCCACCGTTTTGGGGTTAATCAGCATCCTGTAGCAGAAGTTATGCCCGTTTTACTAAAGAGTGGTCAGTCTGCCTTGCGAGAGGAAGCTGTCGAGAAGAGGAATGCATATCGATTGATGCAGCACACTGCATATTGATCGATATGGATGTCAGTATATGGAAGGAGCATATTTTATGACTGATTGAAGCCCAGGAGCCACCACAAAGTTACCAAAATACCCTTGGACGACCAGAAACCCTATTGTTTTATCTTAGGGTTTGGAGAGAAGATCAATTCTCCTTCAGATATTGATTGAAACTCCATTGGTTTTATCATTGATTTATATTCTATTATTATTCAGACTATGATTTCTATTATTGCTTCCATGTCTGAGTAATTCTCTTGTTAGGTTTAGGGATTTCATGAGCTTAATGTCAATATGATAATCAATTAGGATTGCTAGGTTATCTATAGATCTCAACACCAGAGTGATTTGTAATACTAGGATCTGGAGTAGTTAGAAAAGCACGACAGTGTGACTAATTGCTTGAACCTAGAATCATAGGACAATTGAGAGGCACAAAATTACCATCAATTAACAGAACCCGAGCTCTGCTGGATTAGCTACCTAGGCGCATACAATAGTTGGTCTAGGAATGTAGTTGAACATAATCGATTAGGTCGTTAATTCTTGTCTGAGGTAGTATCGATCGACGCTCAGGCCATAGCATCAATCGATGCTCACTCCTTGTTCGCGTGCAATAGCCGGGACAAAGACTTAGGCATCTGATTAGTAATTGCTTGTGAAATCTGGATTACTTACTTATTAAAATCGAGTTCTAGAATTGAATCTATAAACCTTTGCATCCTTGAATTGTAGTTTCGAATTTTTTGATTGATAAATCCCTAGATCTAGCTATTTCTTCTTATTGTTAACAACTCTCTGCCAAGCTGAACAATTGTCTTGTTCATCTTGTTTGCTGCTTTGTTTACTGTTTTATTTATTGCTATATTATATTTATTGTCTTTTAAACTATCAGCCTAACTAAATCTTAATATCTCTAGTCTAGTGTGTGCCCTAGCTCTCTGTGGATTCGATCCCTAAGTGCTACAACTCGACCTCTCATTTGAGAGAGTATAAATCACTCCTTAGGGTAATTTGAGTGATATCATATTAATAAGGAGTCGATCAGTATGTAACCGATACAAATGAACAGTTGCAACCGTAACCAGATGAATGTTCTAAACTCCTGTTGTAACCAACGAAGCGTTGCCTAACCATTGCTACTATGTTACGTTTAATATACAATTATACAATTATGGATATTAACTGACCACAGTAAAGTGGCGTACACCTTATACAATTAGTGCATAATTCTATAATGTCGTACACCACAGTGAAGTTGCGTACATCTTTACCGTACATGTGTAATAAACTATGTTTGTGGTGTACACGTAAAATATTTTCATATCCAATTTCATGAAATAAGATATAATTGAACTTGTGTATAACTCTACTAGTGGTGTATAGGTTTAAAATTAGAGTTGTACACTTCTAATATGTAAAACACCTAATACAATATCAAACAAGTAGTGTACGTCTAATGAGATATGTATGTTGTCATTGTAATTATTAAAATTTGTGTCATTTTCATGTATAATGTTGTACAGTTGTACAGTTAGTGTACATCCAAAGAAGGTAGTGTCATTTTCATAGTCATTAGTTGACCCAAAACTATGTAGCAATGTAGATGTTTGGAATTAACAATGGTCGATATAACCGTATCGAATCAACAAAACTCAATATAGCCGTTAGAAAGTTGCGAGAAGGGCAATATAGCCGTTGGAAGTAATTTAAATTTTAATATAGCCCTTGTAAATGCTTTGAAATAGAATATAGACGTTACCATATATTGTGACCTATTTAAGTACGAGTGTCTCTCTCGTACTTTAAACGCAACACTTCCCAATCTATCTTCAAAATCACCTCCAAACTGACCAATCGCTTAATGACGGATATGGCGGATCCTTACTATGCAGAGATGAAGCAGCAAAAAAGGGATGTTGACTGGCTATATGCTTGTGTGTATGCCAACCACTGCATTCCAAAGAAGTGTACTTGCGGTGGAGCTATCACGGTGGAAACTGACGAGAGAGGAAGAAACTATTATATATCCAAAGTTTTTGAGGTTAGATTCGAGGTTAACCTAATTAATTTGTCGCAACTTGTTCACGCAACTAGTTGAGTAAACAAACAATATAAATTTATTTTCTGTAGGACGATGGGTTGTATATCCGACATGCCTGCTTTGACGCAATCGAGGAAGAGCTGAATATGTTAAAAAGTGAATATGCTGACGAGGTCTCGCTCCGCCGTAAGCTGCAATATGAGATTGCGCAATATGTTATCTTAAATTTCGAAATTGTGTTCTGTTTTATCTTATGTTGTTTTTTGTATTGTGTAAAAGGGGGGTCGTTGATCTTATCTTTGATTTAAATTACGAACTTCTGTTGTGTTTTATCTTTTGTTATATACCTTCTTTAATAAAAGTCAGAGGTTTAATATGATGTTATGTTACGGCTGCATCATTAAACTATTTCACAATTGCATCATTAAACTATTTAATGGTTGCATCAAACGAAACGGTGCCTAACTCTGCGTACTATGTTATCAACCGGTTTCCTATCTTCTATCCCACAACCGTATAAATACACCCGAATGGTTAGTTTCTCTCTAAACACCGAAAATGAAGCAAGGGGATTATTCTGTTAGAGAATACAATACATTGTTCCTCAAATCTGGTCTGCATGGAAAGTACGGCGAGGAAACCTTGGTAAGTATGTATCGAGAATGTTTACGAGAGAAAATACGGTCAGATATTGGATCTAAAGTGTTCTCTATCATAGACGACATAATGCAGGCATCTTTGGATGTTGAAGAAGGTGAGACCCCGTCTGACACCAATGGCTCTCCAACAGAATCATCTGGCACCAATGGCTCGACAACTCAATCAGATGAATCGGGGAACCGGCCCAAGAAGAAAGCTAAAACCGAAAATAATAAGAAAAACGACCTAGTAGACGAAGAGGAAGAGGATGAGGCTGAGGCTGAACAGGATGAGAATGATGCTGATAACAATAGTGACTTGTCTTGTCCGAATCGGCTTGAAGGGTGATGATGAGTCCGACAGTAAGGTTGATCTTCAAGACTATAAGGAATACCTAGAGGAACACCACAAGTCCGATTCTGAGTCAAGTGGAGAATCCAACTGATATAAAATATGTGTGCACATTTATAATATTTTACAAGTAAACTTATTTATAATTTCCAATGCATTCGTCTGTCATTTATTCTGAACACCATTATTCATGTATAAACGTTTATATGTGACCTTAATTCGTTTAGTCATTTCGGGTGTACGTCTTATTTTTATCTGTATACCACTTTTTATTGTTGTACACCTTTTTATTTAACACTGTATACGACTAGTCTTGTACACCTGTACAACAGTATTAAAAAAACTATCATTGCAGTTAATTCGTTATGACATTGAGAGGACTCTTTTCTACTTTGTTAAATTACGCTTCCAATGATATAAATATATACGGTTGGAATATAATTTACCAATTATTTTTTTACAATTAAAAATAATTTAACAATTAAAGACCTATTATTTAACCGTTGCTGTTTCTTATAAAAAGTGGAGATGCTCATTAAATTATAGCAATCATTTTGTTTAAAGTGGAGACGCCAAGTTACCCTCGCCTGCAGTTACCGATAAGATATTAATTGGAGATTCTACTCACTAATTATGTCTTATATTTATTTAAATGGGGATCTCAAGATTTAGTTCTTTCATTGCCATCTCCTCACACATCACAAACATATCAAAACTTCCGTTTTACGGCTTGTTAACATGGTTTCACGGATCAAGCAAGGATCCATGAACGTTTCTGATTACGCGGAGTTCTTCTTGTGTCACCAGATCATGAAGAAAAAGAACAAAAAGGATTTGATACAAATTGCTCTTGACGGATTAAAGGAAGAGATCCGTGACGGTTTGGAATCAACGGAGTTTGCGATGCTTGGATCACTTTTTGAAGAGGCCGCCGAAGTGGAAGCTATTCTGGAAAAGGAGAAATCTCCGCAAAACAGCCCCCGCAGACGGAAGAGGAAGACGAGGCCTAACAGTTTCATGGACCCGGAAGATGAGGACCCTTGGGAGGAACCTGGAGATGACGACGGCAAAGAGAGTGACGACGATGAGAGTGACGATGAAGACAGTGACGAAGAGTGGGCGTATGAAGGAGAGACACGGGTTGAAGTTGACGAAGATGAGATGAGCGAAACCGTGTTATCCTCCTCGGACGAGGAAACCGATCACGGCCATGACCAAAACACCCACAACGCTTCCGGCGCTGGCGAATCAGGTTCAGTACCCGACGTATCTGGCTCCGTCGCTGACCCCACCCCCTCCATCGCTGCCTCCGTCACTCCAGCGCCTCCATCGCTGACCCCAGCCCCTCTGGCCCTGGTATCGTTGCTGACTCAAGCGCCTCCGTTTCTGGCTCCGTCGATGACTCCTCCGCCTCGGTTGTTGTTAAATAATTAAGATGTTCTTTTCGGATTTAAATATGTTTTGCTGTTAAGATGTTCTTTATGCAACTCTAGTTTTGCTCGTATTATTATTCACGTGGTGTACGTCTTATGTATACATTATTAACCTGGTGTACGTCTTTACGCAACTCTAGTTTAAAGCACACCAGTACTCCTAACTGCATTATTCAAATCATCTTTATAGTGTTATGTTTACGTGTACATAAATTTTAAATATGTACATATGTAGGAGGTGTACAGAAGTACCTGTGTACACCTAATGATATCATGTTTCTCCTTCCACAAAATGTATTAAAAAAATATCAAAACCATCACAACTTTAACATAGTCAAATATGTAAATAACATTTGCGGATAAGAGATTAAACATCACAAACAGAGCAAAAGCACGAATTTAAAGCATGTGGGAAATATTGGAACAGATCCAAAAGAGCCTTCAGTTTTTGCAAGACCCTTCAAACTCATTAGTGTAATCGTGCCCATACTGGCACTTAGGTGACTTGATTACGTCGTCGTCAGGAAATTTGAAAGTACCGGCGTATGTGTTAAGATATGGTGCTTCGAACTGCAACAAACGCCACTCAATCTCACACGCCAGTTCCAAAATGGCATATGACTTAAGGTCGTCATGAATCGATGCGAACTCCTGGAAACTTTGGTCGCTTTCTTATCATTACCAAGACAAACGTTGAATATACCTACAGCCAAATTTGAAAGGTCGTTCGTAGGCACATTTACTTGTAGGACGTCGATGCTTTCCTCAAGGCCTACAAATGTTGCGCTCTTGAGGCCTTCGTAGTACACGACATTTGTATTGCCAACAGTAACGCACTTTTGGAAGAACTCGTGGAACTTTTCAAATATGCCGGTTTCAGGTTCTGTGACGATGAACATAGGATTGATATTGCACGTCTGCAAGACCGAGAGTTTATTGACGAGACAATATCCAAGCTTACCAGTGGATATAAAAGGTGCAAGGTACCAAAATGAATCCTTCCCAACAAGTGCAATAATTTTGCAAATTATTTCTTGGAAAAGCATTGGAAGCACTAGATCTGCCATAATATTTGGTAACAGATGACCTTTTGGTGCTTAACGAGTTAATTTGGAGGGTTAAAAACCAGAATTTAAATAGACGATTATTCCACCAATAATTTTCAAACCTACTCTGTAGAAGTAAATACAGAGTGTTATGGGAAACCCCCAACTACTTGAAAATGAGTTCTTTTATTCGATATTATACGTACACATTTACTATATATACGTACACTTTAACTATTAATGGGTACACCTAACATCTCGTGAACATTAACTATCCGATATACTATACAGGTTGTTTATTTATGGGTAAAATCTGGATTTTTCTATTCAATATTTTTTATGTACACTTTGTTTTCCTATACGTACACCCGACATAAATATCAGTTAACCTATCTTAGAACCAATATAAACACGTTATAGCCAGGACAATACGTGATTTTGAGGCTAGCATAATCCAGAATGATACGTACACCTAAAGTATTACATCATGAATATTCACTACAAAAAAAGTTCACATTGATAGCATATTACGATAGCTCGTTTTACCGAACTGCTGTCGTTTATGCGTTAAAAAATCAGATACTCTATATCAGCATTTTATTAACGCTATGGAAAAGTTTCAGTAAGCGGGAAGCTAAAATGTTATTTTCCGCGTGACACTTAGCGAAAATCAGAACATTTCCCTCTCTCATTTGTCGTTTCCCTCTCATCTCTCTTATTTCCCCTCTTTCCTCTCTCATTTCCCCTCTTTTCTCTTTGAACCCTAGAATACATCGATTTCGATTCAACAACTTTGAAACCCCAATTACCTTATTCCAACCGCAAATCCATCGACTTTTCCATCACCCAAGGTATCCTTGCTTCAATTGCGAGGTCTGGCTCGATTTTGAGCTCAAATCGATGATATTTATCCTTGCTTAGGTTTCGTTTTCGATTAGATGTCAAGTCTTGTTCTTGCTTTATTTCGTGTTTTTCGTGTTTGATTGATTTCGTGTTTGCTTTCTGTTCTTATCATGAGTCTACGGTTTCAAAATTGTAATTATTTTCTTTCGAGCTTTCTTTCTGTTTCAGATTGTTTCTTATTAAGAGTCTAGGGTCGCTTCCAGATTTTGAGTCTAGGGTTTCGTTTTAGATTATGAGTCTGAGCTTGTCACAGATAGAATGTAACTGTTTGTTTTGTGCTATCTCGTTTCATTTTGATTGTTTTACTTTGAATTGGTTCTTTATGTTACTAAAGTTTTCAGTTCAGGTTAGAACATAGAAATGGTTGACAAAGCTTGGGTGCATCTTAGCAGGTAATGAATTCAATAATATATAATGGTTTTGAGTTGTTGTTGCGTTAACTTGTTTATTTGCTTTTTTCTTTTGATTCTGAACTGTAGGGTTGATCCTGCTTACGAGAGAGGGGCTTCAAAGTTTGTAGAGGATGTGGCTGCAGCTTTGGGAGGGAATGATATGATTGTCTGTCCTTGCATCGACTGCCGTAATATAGATCGTCACTCAGCAAGTGTGGTAGTTGACCATCTCGTTACTAGGGGAATGGAGGAGGCTTATAAGATGCGGCCTGATTGGTATCTACACGGAGACTTGAACTCAGGGGTTGCAGATGATGGCAGCGTGCATCAGTGGAATGATGAGATCTTGGGGTTATACAGAGCTGCTGAGGGTTTTGATGAAGTGTTAGCTGCTACGGGGGATTTGACTGAGATGGCAGAGGGAGAAGACAAGAAAGAAGATGAGTTTTGGCAAAGCTATCTGATGCTGAGACACCTTTGTATCCGAAGTTGTGCAAGCCATAGCAAGTTATCGGCCATTGTATCATTGTTTAGATTGAAGACTCAGAATGGGTGGTCTGACAAGAGCTTCAATGATCTGCTAGAGACGTTGCCGGAGATGCTACCTGAGGAAAACGTTCTACACACTTCACTGTATGAGGTAAAAAAATTCTTGAAGACATTTGATATGGGATACGAGAAGATTCACGCATGTGTAAACGACTGCTGCCTGTTCAGAAAGAAGTTTAAGAAGCTTGAGCACTGTCCTAAATGTAAGGCTTCAAGATGGAAGACCAATCTCCACACTGGTGAAAAGAAGAAAGGAGTCCCACAGAAAGTGTTACGTTATTTTCCAATCATCCCGAGATTGAAAAGAATGTACCGGTCTGAGGAAATGGCTAAGGATCTAAGGTGGCACTTCAACAACAAAAGCACTGATGGGAAGCTTCGACACCCTGTTGATTCAGTTACATGGGATCAGATGAATGCAAAATACCCTACATTTGCCGCAGAAGAGAGGAACATGAGGCTTGGACTTTCTACAGACGGGTTTAATCCATTCAATATGAAGAACACGATGTACAGTTGCTGGCCAGTTCTGCTAGTCAACTACAACTTGCCACCTGATTTATGCATGAAGAAGGAGAACATCATGCTGAGTCTGTTGATTCCCGGTCCACAACAGCCTGGTAATAGTATAGATGTCTACTTAGAACCTCTCATTGAGGATCTAAACCAGCTGTGGAGCACTGGAGAGTTAGTCTACGACGCTTTGACTCGATCAACATTTACACTGAAAGCGATGCTGCTATGGACTATCAGTGATTTTCCAGCTTATGGGAATCTAGCAGGCTGCAAAGTAAAGGGAAGAATGGGGTGTCCTTTATGTGGGAAGAATACTGATAGTATGTGGCTAAAATTCAGCAGAAAACATGTATACATGTGCCACAGAAAGGGTCTGCCACCAGCTCATAGATTTCGGTCAAAGAAGAGATGGTTCGATGGAAAAGGTGAAGAAGGGAGAAGGGAAGAATTTTAACTGGCGTGAGATTTCTCAAAACCTGAGACATTTCAAAAATGAGTTTGGCAATGCTAAACGTCCTAGAAGTAAGAGAAAAAGGGTGATCAGTACTGATATAGGATCTGATAGTGAGGGTTTATCCAGTGAATCAGAGGAAGAGGATGAGGAAGATGAAGAAGTCAAAGTAGATGAAGATGAGTTATCAAGATGGAAGAAGAGATCAATTTTCTTCAAGCTACCTTATCGGTATGAAGCTACATTCTTGTGCTTATATCTTTCTATAATTGACTGTATTTTGATTAATTTAGCTTATATTGATGATTAGGAGCTCCCGGTGAGGCACAACTTAGACGTAATGCATGTTGAGAGGAATGTGGCTGCTAGTATTGTCTCGACGTTGTTGCACTGTGGGAAATCAAAGGATGGTCTTCCTGCTCAAAGATCTGGAGGATCTTGGTATTAGGCATGATTTGCACGCTAAGCTGCAGGAAAGAGAACATATCTTCCTCCTGCACCGTGGTCTTTGTCCAAGATAGAGAAGAAGTTATTTTGCAAGCGCCTATTCGACTTCAAAGGGCCAGATGGTTATTGTTCAAACATAGCTAGAGGTGTTTCACTAGATGATTGCAAAGTCACAGGGCTGAAGTCACATGACTATCATGTCTTAATGCAACAACTCCTGCCTATCGCTCTTAAAGGTTTGTTACCTAAAGGACCAAGGCTTGCAATTACAAGGCTATGCATTCTTTAATCTTTTGTGTCAGAGAGTGATCGACAGGGAGCAGCTTCTGGTTATGGAAGCGGAGATTGTAGAGACTCTTTGCCTGTTCGAAAGATTTTTCCCTCCAAGTTTCTTTGATATCATGGTCCATTTGACTGTGCATCTAGGGAGAGAAGCCCGACTTGGTGGACCAGTCCATTTCAGATGGATGTACCCATTTGAGAGGTACTATTTACATGTCTTCTTGAAATCTCTGAAAATTCTTTAGCTAATCGATATTAACTCAATTTTTTCAGGTACATGAAAGTACTTAAAGACTTCGTTAGGAATACTGCCAGACCAGAGGGATGCATCGCTGAGTCTTATCTAGCTGAGGAATGTATGAGATTTTGCAGTGAATTTCTGAAGAAGACAACAAATGTAGAAGAGAAAGCTGAAAGAAACATGGAGTATGAGAACAGCTCTATCCTAGAGGGGCGTCCAATATCAACCGCAACCTCAATTACCCTCACTGAAACGGAGAAGAAAATAGCACATCTTGCTATTATCCAAAACCTGGCTCTGGTCGAGCCTTATGTAGAGTAAGTATCATGTTCTTATTCACTAGTGAACCTGCATATGTGAAAGTTTATATTTATGTCTGAGAAGATTTTTTTTTCAATTGACCAGTGAGCATCTCCAGTTTTTACAAGACACAGATGACAAGTGTCGTCGTGATGCATCTACCTTATGGAGTATGCATACTAAGAATTTTGCAACTTGGTTAAAGGAACAGGTTCGTGATGAGAATGTTAGCTTATACATACTAAGAATGTTATGTTGTACTGTTGTTTACTGTGTTTTGTACTTTGTAGGTCCCTCTTGATTCCAAAGAACATGAAGAAACACTCAAGTGGTTAGCTTATGGTCCTCGTTGTTCTGCAAAGTCATATACTGGCTTCATAGTTAATGGGCAGAGGTTTCGCACAGAATCTGTTGATAGGAGAAGTCAGAATTCTGGAGTTTACTATGAGGCTACCGCAGTTTGTAGATCAAGTGCTAAAGATACATCACAAGTGGTTGATTTGGTATCTTACTACGGCAGAGTTACAGACATTATTCTGATCGACTATAATGTCTTCTACGCTCCTCTTCGATGTCAGTGGGCAGTAAAGGGTAATGGAGTGAAGATTGAAGATGGTTTTACACTTATTAACATGCATCAAAGTCAAGCCTCCTTTCTAGTGACCCGTATATACTAGCATCGCAAGCAAAGCAGGTCTTCTACTCTAGGGAAAATGAGACCTCCAACTGGTATATTGTCATGAGAGGTTCTTCAAGAAGATACAGTAAGGAAGATGTTCACGAGGGAAATGCAGAGATTGGCCCATTGCCTACAAATTTTGACATGGATTTTGACAATGATGACGCCGACAATGCCAGAACTGATTGTGAAGGAATATACGTGTGAAGCATATCCTTTTACTAGTCGTTTTGACCTTTGTGTGTGATTGTTCTTTCTCTGTGTGTTTGATGTGTGTTTAGTATGGTTTCTAGTGTGCTTGATGTGTGTGTTGTATGGATGTTTTATTTGGATGTTAGTTAACTCTTCTTTTCATGATCTGTTTCAGGTAACTTGAGATGGGACGTCCAAAGAAAAAAAGAGGAAACAAAAAAGTAAAGAAAGTAATACAAGAAGATGAAGAAGTTCAGTTCGTGTGTACTGTACAACCTGGAGATGATGTACAAGACACAGAGCATGTACAAGATCCAGGAGAACCTGAGCAAGAACACGACCCAGAAGAACCTGTACAAGAACACGAACCAAATGATGCGCCAGAAGAGCAGCATAACGCGGAAGAGCCTGAAGTGGAACTTGATCTAGGTATAGAAGAACCTGTAGTTGGAAGCTCTCGTAAGAGAAAGCGTGGACCTACAAAGATGAAAGACCTAGCCAAAGATCCAAATACCAGAGTTCATGTTGATTTCAATCCACTGGGAGAACCTTATGGTGAAGGTTCTGTGAAGCTGTCTTCATATCTAGGTCCTTTGGTAAGGGAACACGTTCCTGTCACACTTGAAAGTTGGAAAAAGCTTAAAGAAGAAGTAAAGACTGTGCTCTGGAAATCGGTTCAGGTGAGAGTTTCTATACAATGAGCACAAGTAAATAACAGAAAACTGATTTCCATGCTATGTGTTTGCAGGCGAGGTTTGAAATTGATGATGACTACCAAAGGGATTCACTGCTTAAGCATATGGGAGCCTTGTGGAGGTCATCCAAGTCACCTAGTCACACAAATTAATGAAGCGGAGAATAACCAACAAAGGAACATGCTCAGACCTAAGAATGTTCCTCCGGTTGAGTGGCTCAAGTTTGTAAAGCTTAAAACTAGCCAAGAATTCAAGGTATGCTTCTCGAATTGAGTACTATAATGTTTCAAAATAGCTTAACATATTAAACATATTATGATAGGTCTTGAGTGATAGCTACAAAGAGAGAAGAAGCAAACAGATTCCTCATACATGCAGTCAAGGGAATGGTTAGACTTGCTGAAGAGATGGTCAGTATACTTTCTTCCTGTTGTTTCATTAGTCTTTCTTTAGTTAAGGATATTTACACATTCATTATTTTCTTAGAAAAAAGTTCTGATAACCCATCTGGAGTGTCAAGGCTTAAAATCTGGGTCAAGTCACGAACCAGAAAAGATGGAACTCCAATTAACACAAATGCAGCTGAGAAGATTGTGAGTTCAAAACAAATATTCCTTATCATTATTTTGTTCTGTAGTTTTCTATATCAGAAGCTGCTAATTATTTGTTTGTTTTCTGATGTGTAGCAAAAGGCAGCCGAGCTTGTTAATGGTGCTAAAAACAGAGATGAGGATACACTCGTCCAACTGTTAGGACCTGATAATCCTGGTCGTTTAAGAGTAATGGGCAGAAATATGAGTAAGACCAAATTAGCTTGCTTCCAAGTTAAGAACAAGACTATGTCTGAGATGCAAGAGAAGCAAATTGAGCTACAGGAAACGGTTAATCAGTTACAAGCTGAACTTGCCAAAATGAAAAACCAGGTCGGAGACGAATATGAAGTCGGTGAAACCTCGGCTTCAAGGGTAAGTCTTCATATACTAGATCAATGTTTTGTTTAAATTTTACAATCTCACATTTTTGCTTCTGACCTTGTTACAGAGTGTGAACAAAAATTCACAGAAGAAGTGTCTTCTAATTGATTGGGCTGATGAAGAGGGAAACGTTGCTGAGGGCGTATTCTCTCTTCAAACCCAGAAGATATTGTGAATGACAGTCGATTAGGCCCTACGGATGTCAAAGTCTTGGTGTATTCTGCTACTGAACCAGAAGCTTACCTCTGGAGACCTGCGCGAAACATGTGCACCATTAAGGAAGCTGTTGGTCATATCGCTGCATGGCCTAAGAAAAATGTGTTGAACTAGGCCAGGGCCTCCAACCAGAAGACATTGTACCACTGGTAACGTTTTTTATTGTGTTATGTAAGTAGTTAATGTGGACATAAGATTATTGATTTGGCCTTTGATGATATAGTTTTCTCAATGTATGTGACAGGGCTCAAGAGCAAACTCTCTCAACAAATGCAAACTACTTGATTTATCCGATGATAGTGTAGTTGTTGGTGAAGGACGTTGGCAGACACAAGAACCAAAAGCATTGGTTAATGGCATTCCCTCGACCAAAAGCAGTTAAAGTCTTCCTGGATGTCATACTTGAACCTGATACATTTTATGGAGGCCTACGCCGGACGCTGCATACCTTGAGGACTGCTTAATGAGTTTTATCTCATGGCCTGTTAGAAAAGTTGTCTTCGAAAACCCACCGGAGGGAACAAGAAAATCTCCTTCACATAACACTGCATCCTCAGTAGGAAACACAAGAGAAACAATTAAAAAGGTTCCATCCATCGGTTCTAAGCTTCCTACATCAACAACTCCTTCGAGAAGTCTCCATCAAGCCGGGTAACATTTTTCTACAGTTTTAAAGATCATTGTTCTTATTACTGTCTGAGTTTGAAATGGTTATGTATGTTGAACATGACAGCAAAATCATGGATCTGAAGTTGTACAAGTGAATAAGAAGTGCAAACTGATGGACATTGGTGGAAGGAAACAGGTTGTTGCCGAAGGACGTGTGATTCAACTGACCCAAATCAAATGGTACACTTTGTACGATTGGGTCCGAATGCAGCTAGGGTGTGGGTTGATGCAGTGATGGTAGATGATGCAGACGCTTGGAGGAAGTCTGATGAAATCGAGTCTTTGAAAGATGCACATGGTTCGTCTATTGCATGGCCAGTTGATAAATTGGTCATATTTTAATATGCACATGTAAGTCTACTTCTTTCTGATTTCAATCCTTCATATGCAATTCCTAAACTGATCAGAGTTTTTGATTGTTGCAGAATGCAGGGGATGAAGAACTTTTTTACATCGGCTGTAGCTAGTTTTTAGACTAGGCTATTATTTTTCCAGCGGCTGTTAGCTTAAGTTTTCAATCGGCTGTGTCTGTGTCTGTTTCTGGTACTGGTACTTAAAACTTATGACTTATGTATTATCACAATATGTTATGAATGTTGGTTGTTCTAAAGCAGAATGTTCTTTTGTTAACGAGTCTTTATTATGCAAAAATAACAATTGACAAAATAACAATAGCACATGAAAACAACAATAGCAAAAAAAAATGTTATTCTCTAATATAATAGCGTTTATAAATGGCTACGAACTAAACTACGATAACACACAATAAACTATAACAAAATTAATTATAGCAACTACATACAGCTATTGTAGAAGGACCTATAATAGCACGAAACATGACTCGTAATCAATATGTAACATAAAAATGCGTCTTATAATAACACTAAAGACAGCTACTTCGTATTGCTATCGTATCTGTACATTACATAGCGTAAAAAAAAAAAGCTATGGTAGAGGGGATACCTATGATGGCTGCCGATGACATAGCATATCAGAAAACGCTATGAAAGGCCTACGATAGCGTTTATCGTGAGCTAAGAATGTACATATTTCTTGTAGTGATTACAGAAGTTCATTTAGTTGGATATATATGACAATAAGAAATTACAAAACAACAGAGTATGTAGTAAAACACATATACAAACAAAATGACAACACATTCATAAAAGACAGAACATTATTAAAGCTAAAAACTACAGGATGTTGCAAACATGGTAACATGTCCAAAATAGCCAGCAGCTTTTGCAAGATTCATGGCCATCCGCGGAAATTTCGTGTCCATAGATGCAATTTGGGCTCTGGATAAACTCATCATCCGGAAATTTGAAGGTCTCACCGTAGCTGGTCGGATATGGATGGTCGAAGTAAGATAATTCCGCCTTAAGCAACTCTCCCATATCAAATAGTTCTTCCGACCTAAGGTCCACGTCATTGAGTGCCAACTGCTGAAATGATTCGCTGGCTTCCATCTCTCGTCCAAGACATACATTGAAGACACCAACGACGAGGGTTGACTCATCGTGGGTTGGAACATTTCTACGCAAGATAACGATGCCTGCATCTAGCCCAGCCGTCATGTTTTGGTGGATACCTTCGTAGTATATGGCGTTGATATTGCCAGCAGTTACGCATTTTATGAAGAAGGTGTGAAACCTTCCAAATATCCCGATTTCGGAGTAATGGTGATTTGAGATCATAGGAAGGATGTTGCAACTCTTCAACACCGACAGGTCATGTACAAGTCCGTACGAGTACTTACTAGAAAGCATGAATGGACCCAGATACGTAAATGATTCCTCCCCAAGTATTGCAAGTATTTTGCAAAAGATTTCGTCATGTATATTAGGGAATCCTTGTAAACTATTTCTTTTGTGGTTTAACATTTTTTGCAGTACTCATAGAAAGAAGATGAATGAACTACAAATGTATTTGACCAGTTAAATAGAGAAGCCAAGAGTTTGATTGCCATAAATGAAGCAGTAAATTTCACAATAATTACTCTTATGTCTACTACCAGCCTAAGTATTTACTTTTACCTATAATATGAACCAAACTACCTTGTAAAACATTAAATGCTGTCTTTACAAAATAATTATACAGTAACTTCTTTTCAATCTTTGAACACCGGTGCGATTTTTAATTAAAACCGATAGTGGATACAATTTTGGGCCTAATTTATTTCGTATTTAGACATATCTGGCCCAAAGTGTAGTAATAAATAGCGTTCTGTGGTCGTCGGCCGTACTCTTATCCATTAATTGGTATAAATGACTGACGCGACGATTGAGTTGCTCGATGTCCATTATCCTCTCTAGAAAACTGTATTTTGTACTCATCTTCTTCCTTATCTTTTCGAATCCATTAACAAAAACTAAACACAACATGTCCTCTTCGTCATCTACATCCAACCTTCGCCGAAGCCGTGAATACCACAGCCCAACTCCGAATCCCCGATCAAGTTCCTCATCTGAGCATGGCGAGGAAGAGCCTCCGTTTATGACATTTGAATCTCGCCTGGAAACAAGTCGGGGGTTCTTTATCGCAAGCACACCAGTAGCAAACCCATGGTCTATTCGTCTTGTAACTGAAAAAATCTTTCGTAAGTATCAACAACTATACATACGAGGGTTTTTAGTTCAGGGGATGTTAGTGTTAGATGATCCGGCCTTTGCTGAAGCTCGTACAATAGTAGATAATGTTAGGTGGATGTACACTGTAGTACATGTTTGGCCTTTCTGTCCTAGAGTAGTTAGGGAATGCATCTCCAACCTATATAGTGCCGAGGACGGCGTTTATATCAGGGGATGCTGTTTCGATTTCGACCCCGTCGTGATAAATCAACTCTTTATGACTCCATTTGTGGAACAGTCTCATCCATGGGAGGATGATAATCTGTCGCAGGTAATTTCGTTCTTGACCGGTGAACGCTGTCCTGGCTGGGAGAGATTCTCGCTAACTTATCTCCTCCCACAGTATCTTTGCCTCTACAAACTCTGTGAGCTTAACTGGCTCCCTGGTTTTCGGAGGATGCAATGATCAAAAAGCGTCTGTGTTTTCTCTTCGCGTTTGTAAGAAACAAGCCGATAGACTATGGTCGTTTGGTTTATGACCCCATCGTGTATATGTCTCGTGACTCTGATGCTGACAAGAAAATTGTTCTCCCCAACTTAATCTATCAAACTCTCATTCTTCAGAGGGAGATTTTGGCTCTTCCAGGTGATGAACCCCTTATTGGTCATCCACTTCGGATTAACAGAGTCGAGGCGGACATTTTAATACGTAGGGGGAGAAGAGGTCGTATCAATTCAGAAAGCGGATAACTATTATTTTCTTTACTATTTTCGGCATCTCCTTTATGTTTTCTTAACTATTCGGGAGCAATTTTTTAAATACTCTATGCAACTCTATGTTTTGTATTCGGCATTAAGTACTAATTTTTTCCCTCTTGAATGTGACTTTCTTTAGATATAATAACTAATTTTGTTATGAACCTGAGATCAACTTTAATTGTACACTGTATAATAAATACTTATGTTATGAAAATGAGATCTACATTAGGTGTACTTCCGTTCTAATAACTACTTCTCTTATGAAACCGAGATCTACAGAAGGTGTACGAAACAATAACTATTAAAGTTATAAAACAATAACTATTGAAACAGAGATATAGATTGGATAGTTCACGAAACAATAACTATTAAAGTTATAAAACTGAAATCAAATGTAGGTGTATAATTAATATATATTAAGTATACATAACACGTACACCCAATAAGTTTTGCAGTACACCTCACGAAGGTGATAGCAACCTTACAACCAAGAATCGAAGGCTGGAAAACCGGTGTTCGGCTTAAAGTCTCGTAAAAAAATAGCATCCTCTTTTAACATGAAGCAGCAGTTACACATGTCTTCAGCCTTACTCTGTTCAATGCCCACCAGTTCTCAATCCTGGTCCAAAATAGGAGTACAAGGGCAACTGTAGAACGATGGTAAGACTGTTGATATGAAGTGGTCCCTCTTTGTTAGGAATGCGGCGTTATTATCCCAATTCCATCCCCCATGTGACGATCTTGCTACCATTCCTAACTGAGCAACGGATTTTCTTGTAAAGCGAGAGAAGTACTCCCCGTCGTCATTGAAATTTTTTGCTGTCATTGCATAGGTATACAAAGCTCAGAGGAAGCATGCATCCGCTGCTAACTTTAAGTATGCAAATCCCTCTTCATGACGATCCAGCCTGTAGAAATATTTTACACCTTTGATGTAAAGAGTACTTGGGTTTCCCGAGTTGTAGCATCTCCTCAACAACAAATATCCCATTCCAACGTACAAGGGGTCTTTAAACATATCGAAAGAAGCATACACCCCAACACCATCTGCCAACGCACGCAACGACTTGCACGTAGCACGGAGTCTATAAAGATCTACTAAGGAGTTGTGTGCGACGTGTTCCACAAGTAGAGCTTGAATCTCTGTAGGGAGACTTAGTATCAGGAACTCTGACATTATGACGAGAAAATCGGAACGTACAGATATATATAAGGACCTATCCATAAGTAACCAACAGTACTAAAGGGATGTCTATTACAAAAGAGTGTCTTCTACATCACGCCAACAATTGCAACAGATGCTAGAGTTTGCAATGAACGCCAATAGCTTCTTCTGGAAGACGCCTATGACCGTAACACGTAAACCATACCACCTAAACCATAATCCCTAAACTGTAAACCCCCAAACCCTATACCCTAAAATCGAAATGCTATTCCCTATACTATTTATCGTATAAGTTAGGGAAAAAGATTAGTCAATATCTTAATCCCTAAACCCTAAATCCTAAACCCTAAACTGGAAACCTATACCCTAAACTGGAAACCCTAAAACACGCTTTACAACTAATGAGGAACTAATACTTCATATTACGTTAATCATACCTCAAACATCCAACAAATAGTTTTTCCAAAATACATGCATATCCAAAATAACTGGTTCGCCGTTATTTCAAAATACAAACATATCCAAACTAAAGGTTCGACGTAGTTAAAAATTAACGAGTTCCTAGCTATTGAGTTAAGGGCACAGGTTCCTTGCATGTAGTCTTCTTGTGACCTTCCTTGAAACACATGGAACACTTGCTCGGTTTCTTCTTTTTACTCGCCCCCTGCTGTAAATGGTAAAGTTATTATAATTGGAAAATGTACTATTGGTTACTAAAATATTAGTAAAAGTTGTACAAGGAGTGTTTTACCGGAACCTCTCCAGATGAAAGTTTTCTTTTAATTCCTGGTCTTCCATTCGTCCTTTTGGTCATTGGTGGATAGAGATCAACCTTTAGTATTTCTGCGGGCACTTGAACATCCTTTGGATCTGGAACTGGAAGTATGATACCCTTAACAGTTTTGGCCCATTTTTCTTTGACATGGTGTTTCGAGACAAACACGTTGTACTGCATATTACGAAAACAAGCAGCGGCAATGGTGTGTCGGCAAGGCAAACCAAGCTTCTGGAATTCTAGGCAAGAGCAAGTTCGTTTTTCCAGATCCACCTGGAAACCGAATCCGGTTGGCTTGTGTGTAACTTCGAATACCCAAGTGGAACATGGCAACACCAAAAGGCCCGTAGAGAGCACTAACTGTTCAGCCAGTATTTTCTCAATTTCTGGAGGAATATTTCTCTACCTATCTCCATGCGTCTGCTCTCATACCATCTACACAGCATCCGACAAATAAACTCTAGCAATGCCATTATAGGACTATCACGAGCTGGCAGAAGCGCCTTATTCAAAGATTCGGCTACGTTTGAAGTCATCAAGGTAGAAATCGCCAACAGTCAAAACGAAAGCCGATTAGTCATCGCATAGCCTTAGGGCCGAAAGTAAACCTAGGTCTTGCCCTAAACCCAGTCCTACTGGTCCACAAACATTAGAAGACATGATACGAAAAAAATGTCCCGTCGCCCACGTCTATAACGCTCACGAAAACTTTGTAGAAACTCCAAAGCATTTACGAATATCTTTATCTCAAAAAAAGCCAGCGGACAAGCGACAAAACACGAGTCGAGATACGAAGTGACTACTCATATCTCATCCTCGACACTTGACAGAAGTATGACCTAAAAACATTTGTTATATATATTAGGGACCGCAAAATGGCTGGGATTCAAAGCCACCAACGGCCAGTCCTGAAATACATAAACTTACACGACCTCACAAGGTCGTGGCGTACACAGATAAGAATGGCAACACTCGGCCAAGCATACAAATCTCGAGATAAAAACTAAGGGAAATAATCCCAACGACCCTCAAAGCTCAAAGTCAAAGAACCCGGACATGGAGACCCCGAACGAGCTCACAGGCTGGTCCACCTCTCCGTCCGCGACTCCTGCACCTTCATCACCAACACCGGCTCCCGCTTCCGCCGTGTCCTCCGAGACCTCGATGGAATCCCAAAGCTGTCGGAGCCTTCCTTCGATTGGAGGAACCAAGGATTCGGCATGGGCGCACCCGTCCATGAGACCCGAGATCTCAGCGACCTCGGCAAGAAAGGAGAAGGCCTTGTTCTGCGACTTGTAGAGGGTAGCGACCGAGCCACGACACTCGCGAAAATCGCCCACGAATTCCTGAGCATCCTTAAAGCTCTCGAATTCAGTGGCAAACAAAGCGGCCCTCCGCTTCATCTCAGCGACAATCGTTCTCTTTCCTCTCCTCTCCACACGGACAAGGGCACGAGAATGGAGCTCAGCCTGTCTCCGGCTCTGTTCCTCGACCTCCTTCCGAAACCGAAAGAGTTCTCTTTCAGCCTCCTCGGCTTTGAAGTGAGAGATACGCAATTCCCGGAAACTTCCGTCAAGCGCCGCATTGAACACCCTCATCCCCTGCATGAACTTAAGATCAGAAAAGAAAACAAAAAAATAATATATCAAAATTCAGATCAAAGTTCAAAGGATAAACCTCGTTGATTAAAAAGGAACCTTCAGTGACTACTTTCATCCTCAACTCTTCGTCCAGCGACGCATGAGTAGTGAAACCGGGAGGGAGGTCGGCAAAAAGTCGCTAGGAGGAGGAACCTCGCTGGTTCCACTCCTTTCCGCTGGGGTGAAACTAGGGTTCCATCCTGGCAGCGGAGGGTCTCCCGAGACGTTCTCAGAGGCAACCCCTTTGCCTTTCCGAGACTTGGTTCTCTGCCTCTGAGCAGGCAAGACATCAATGACCGGTTATAAGACGTACGGAAAGTCAAGAGACTGGGAGACGGCTCGAGATCGATGGAGCTCCACCGCGCTTCGAATCCGCTCAACGGTGAAGGAGTTCCAGGAGAATGGCTTGTCGCGGAGAAGATCTCGCTTGGCAAAAAGATCGGCAGGAGTCGGCGGAAGGATCCTGTTCACTGCAAGATAATAATAAAAAATCATTTTCACGTGTTTTCAAAGTATCAAAACGAAAAACGCAACTAGTCGTATTACCACGGTTGAAGTTCCACTCCTGACGGAATATGTGGAGGTAGCTCTCCTTGACAGACTCCCCATCTATCCGGACAAAGAAAAAGCGCTCGAACCATGTCTTAGGGTGCGAAGTATGCCCCTGAATTATAGCCATGTTCTTCTTTGGCACCATGCGGTATGAGCCATCGATCCCCGTTCCTTTCGTAAAACAAAATCCCTCAAACTCGCCAGTGTTAAGATCCATTCCTAGCTCGTAACCCGAGATCAACACGCCAAGCCAATGCTGCAAGGCCGGAACATTTAGCTGGCTGATCGAAAGCCCAAAGTGGTGAAGCGCACGGACGATGGTGCTGGGGATCGGAAACCAAATGAGGCAATACGCCAGGAAGGCCTCGTAGTAAGTAAAGAAACCTTCCGGAGGGTTCCTCGCGCTCTCGTTGCCACTCGGGATCCGAAATACGATTCCACTTGGAATCTGGTAAAAGTTCCGGAGAGTCATAAGGTAGTCGGGAGTGACCATGCTCGGCGTGAGGGGTGCGTTCGGCGACCTCACGGGTCTCTTAGGGATTGGAATGTCTTGCAGAGGCGGAAGCGAGCCGCAAAGAGCTTTGTAGTACGCATTCTTTGCGTCTTCCTCAACTTCAAACTCTTCTTTCGGGGTGATCACCTCATTAGCAGAAGAGTCACCCGAAGATGAGTGTGAGGAAGAATGCCTCTTTGAAGATCCTTTTCTTGAAGACATTTTCTTTGTATAAGCAAATAGAAAAAGAGAAGAGAAATTCCTATCTTAGAGGTAAGTTCTTGTGAGGATTAAGTAAAGAATGATAAAAAAACTTACTCCACCTATATAGGCAAAAAAGGAGAGTTACTATTCACTCTCGGCTTTCGCAAACGACACGCCTCTACACCTTCCTAATGAGCTATACCGCGAGCTAGGACCTGTTACCAAAACTCCACGGAACCTAGCTAGCTGGGGGGCTAACTGTTGGGGTCAAAATCGGTCACGGCGGAATCGATGCCCGAAAGTCCTCGGAAAAACCAAATCTCGGTCAAAACTTCAAAAGCCGAGAAAACGAATAACCAAAACATATCGCCCGACGAGCACGGGTCTACTCGCCGGCGAGCACGACAGTAGATCGGTCAGCTCGCCCGGCGAGTACGACCACGTTGCGGGTCAACTCGCCGGCGAGCTCGACCTAGGCACGGGTCAACTTGCCCGGCGAGTACGACCGCGTTGTGGGTCAACTCGCTGGCGAGCTCGACCGAGGCACGGGTTAACTCGCCCGACGAGTACGACCGTGTTGCGGGTCAACTCGCCGGCGAGCTTGACCGTGGCACGGGTCAGTTCGCCCGGCGAGTACGAACGTGTTGGTCAACTCGCCGGCGAGCTCGACCGTGGCGCGGGTCAGCTCTCCCGACAAGCGCGGCCAGCCATTCACGGACCATTCCGAACCCGGTCCCATCCCATAACCATGCATCTTCGTCCGAAGTTTCCGTAACTCAGTCCTCTGGTCCGTGGACATGATACCAATCCATCTAAAAACATCGTCGAAAGTCTTCTGGAAATTGGGAAGGTTACGTCTCTCGAACGGTTTCCCACTCTTCGTAATAGAACAGGTTACGGTTAACTTAACATCAACTGGCTCGGCTATGCGAAGAGACGAGTCTCTGTTGGGAAAATCATGCCTATACCAACGGCTACTTCGCGAGTAAAATCGTAAAATCGCTTAAGTCTCGATACGGCCCAAAGAGGGTTCGAATTGCGGACAACAGCCCATCTATGATCCCAAAAGACTTGAGCCCAAAGACTAGTATGACGGTTTATCTCATCCGCGGGAAGAGATAAATGTCAAATTTCCGCGAAGATAAATGTCAAGTTTCCGAAGATAATCCCAAAGAAAAACGAGATATGGAAAAGCCCGCTTCGCGACAAGTCCGGCCCGAGAAGAGGTAAACCGACCTAAAGGAGGAGTATATAAGGAGGACTTAGGACGAAGAGCAAAGGGGAGAGAGATCAGAGCATGTCAGAGCAAACTTAGCACTTAGAGCAATTTAGGCAATTTTCTGTTTTTACTATCGAGTTGCGACTTAACTAGGTTAGAACTTAGGTTGCTAGACTAGCTAACTTACCGACAGCTCTCGTAGCCGAGACTCTCACCTGTTGTTCACGCTCAAACGCAGATTCGGAAATAAGATCTTTTTGCTTTCTTTGTTCTTACGATTCATTATTGCATACTTTTCGTCTTATTGATTGTGTTGTGCGTGGCCCAGCAGATAACCTGGACCTTCAGGGAAAGCTAGGTTAACTTAGCTTTCCTCCGATTAACAAAACTCGACGGTGTGAATCTTGGTTCCCACA
This sequence comes from Brassica nigra, assembly GCA_016432835.1. NCBI lineage: Eukaryota > Viridiplantae > Streptophyta > Magnoliopsida > Brassicales > Brassicaceae > Brassica > Brassica nigra. The sequence goes on from CM028246.1 coordinate 41,574,932, forward strand.
AAAGGTCTATGATTAGAGATACTAATCGATCGATGCACATCCTGTGACATCGATTGACGTTGAATCAAGTAGAAGACGGCCGACTTAAAGCCCAAAACTTCACCAAATTACAAATTGCCTCTGAAGAGTTTTTATCTTAATATATATAGTTTTCCTAAGGGTTCAAGAAAAACAGAGCTTTCTATTCTATTGTTTTTAGGGATTTCTAGAGTTTGAGAGAAGATCCAAAGAGATTTGTGATTGGAACTCCATTATTATCTATTTATCTATCTTTTTTTTTGTCCGCTACCCATGTATGCTAGATCAAGTGGTGGCAGACGAGTCGATTCTCCGAAGAGCGTCTCCGTCTGTCCTAGTCTGATCTATATGGGAAAAGATATATCCTCTAATCCTTGCTTCTTTTGCTAACGCGTCCACTCGACCATTCAGTTAGCTAATCAAACCGATTGGTGAGATCATTAGATCTAGTCAATAGACGAATTTAGAAGGCCAAAGCTGATCAATTTGTTCTTATGAAGTTGAGCTCTATAATATCTATTTATCTATCTATGCAGTTTTCTTTATACCTTGTTGTTATTAACTGCTTAACCATGTCTGAGTAGTTCTTTTGTTAGATTTAGGGTTCAAATAGTTTATGAGGGATTAGCCCCAACTATAGGTTGCTAAGTTGTGATATTCATCATTAGGATGCTCTTAATGCTTGTGTTCTAGATTAGCTAACTAGAACCTTAACCTAGGATATAAGTTATTACTTAACCTTGTCCTGAATCTATCCTAATTGAGCTAGGATTGCTAAAGAAAGACGGAAGCTGATCTAGGAACCCTTAGTGAGCATTCATTCAATCTGAACTCAAAGCTTACTAGAGAGTGTCGATCGATATTCCTATAGAATAATCGATCGACGGTGAAAAAGGTGTATCGACCGATATTCCTCTAGAATAATCGATCTACACTTTCTAATTGATCAAACCGATTCGTGAGATCATTAGATCTAGTCAATAGACGAATCTAGAAGGCAAAAGCTGATCAATTTGTTCTTATGAAGTTGAGCTCTATAATATCATGCAAACAACTGTTAGACATCTATAGGATTATAATCCTGATTACCTGAAGAGAAACCCTAAGTTTAGCTACTTTCCATTTATTGTCAAAACCTCAATCAAACCAATCGAGCAACTACCTTGCTCAAAACGGCCTGCTATTTAAGTTTAATCATAATGAACCTAGCTTAATCACTCTGATTAGATATATTTGGTTCCCTAGCTCCTTGTGGATTCGATCCCTAAGTACTACAACTGAACCTCTTATTTGAGAGAGTAAAGTTGCTCCTAGGGTAATTTGAACATGTATCACACTACTCTTCTAGGCCTATTGATAGTTACCAAATGACCTAGCCAAAAAGTTGTTCCAGCTCCTTTAAAACAGAATTAGTCCATTGCTTGATCTGCGTTCAAAATGCTGCAAAACTCATAGTATGGAACCCCACCATGAGAAAGTTCTTAGCTTTACCCACAGTAGACAAGAGCTGGAAGGGTATAGAATTCTTTTTAGGGTATGATCCAGTCGAGTGTAAGCACAAAATAATGTGCATGCCTTCTTATGAAGAATCCGATGAATGTCGGGTTTTGACATTGGGATCAGGCAAAGAATCATGGAGAAAAATCAAAACCAACTACAAACATCGTCTGTTGGGGTCAAAAACGGTTATCTCGAAATCAACGGCTAAAGATCTTTCCAAACTCAAAGATTTCCCGCACGAACGGTCAACGGAGGAAGGATCGGGCGACGGAGAACCCACGGGCGGCAGAGAATCCCTGGCGCCGGCGGCAGGCGAGACGGAGCCGGCCTGGCGCCGGCGGCAAGCCCCATGGCGCCGGCGGCAGACGCAACGCAGCCGGCCTGGCGCCGGCGGCAAGCCCCCTGGCGCCGGCGGCAAGCGCGACGAGCCGCCTACCGGCAGGTCCCTGGCGCCGGTCGACGGTCCTCGTCCTGGTCTCGGTCCTCGTCCTGGTCTCGGTCCCATCGTGCTCGGTCTGATCCCGTCTTGGCTTGCTTGGATCAATCCTCGTGGGTTTGATACGATCACGGCTACGGAATTAACATCTCTCGATTCGACTCGATTGGAATCATCCTCGATGTTTTACGAAAAAATTAGAAAGGTTGGATTTCTCGTAGAGGATATCGTGTAAAACAAGATCGATTAACTCGAACATCGATCCTTTAGGCTATACGGTTTATTTTACGAGAAAGATAGTCTTTCCGAGAAATCGTATAAAACGTTCAACGACTTAAGACAAGTCCACGGACTTACTTACGATTTTAAGAATTCAGGCCCAATCAGACTATGACGGTTTATCCAATTTCCCGAACATCGGATAAACATCAAGTCACCGAAAAATAGGGGAAAACTCGAGGATAATTACGAAGATCGACGAAAATGGAATATTTCCTGAAGAGATAAACTTGGGCCCAAAGGCGAAGTCCATCATCCTAAGGCAAACCGACCTAGAAGTGGGTATATAAGGAGAGCAAGAGCAGAGGAGAAGGGGATCCGAAAATTAGACTTAGAGCACTTTGCTAGCTTAGAAGAATTAGGGTTTAGGTGGTTAGACTAGCGGAGCAAGGCTTAGGACGTTTGGCTGCCTGCGACTCTATCTTTTTCTTTAATCGCAAATTTCTCTGTCTTTCGGAGAATCCTTGTATTCATATCTTTCATTTAATAAAACGCCTTCGAGCAAATATCACAATTTTTATTTTTGTCATCTGTTAACTTTCTCGATTTCATGTGACAACGCAGAGAATCCGGACCTTCAAGGCAAGTCGGGTTAACTTGGCTTTCCTCCGAAATCTTATTCATTAAAATCGACAGTGCAAATTTCGGTTCCCACAGTTTGGCGCTAAAAGGAGGGGAGGACGGATTCTCTAACTCGAAAACCACCAATCGATCGAAGTTCAGTATGGCTACTTCGTCAGCCCGCAACATCGTATCCTTCGAGGATCGAGCAACGGCCAGCATGGCCAAACCTCACAACAATCTCCTCGTAATAGAACTTAAGATCCAGGAGGACTTAGGACGAAGAGCAAAGGGGAGAGAGATCAGAGCATGTCAGAGCAAACTTAGCACTTAGAGCAATTTAGGCAATTTTCTGTTTTTACTATCGAGTTGCGACTTAACTAGGTTAGAACTTAGGTTGCTAGACTAGCTAACTTACCGACAGCTCTCGTAGCCGAGACTCTCACCTGTTGTTCACGCTCAAACGCAGATTCGGAAATAAGATCTTTTTGCTTTCTTTGTTCTTACGATTCATTATTGCATACTTTTCGTCTTATTGATTGTGTTGTGCGTGGCCCAGCAGATAACCTGGACCTTCAGGGAAAGCTAGGTTAACTTAGCTTTCCTCCGATTAACAAAACTCGACGGTGTGAATCTTGGTTCCCACAAAAGGTCTATGATTAGAGATACTAATCGATCGATGCACATCCTGTGACATCGATTGACGTTGAATCAAGTAGAAGACGGCCGACTTAAAGCCCAAAACTTCACCAAATTACAAATTGCCTCTGAAGAGTTTTTATCTTAATATATATAGTTTTCCTAAGGGTTCAAGAAAAACAGAGCTTTCTATTCTATTGTTTTTAGGGATTTCTAGAGTTTGAGAGAAGATCCAAAGAGATTTGTGATTGAAACTCCATTATTATCTATTTATCTATCTTTTTTTTTGTCCGCTACCCATGTATGCTAGATCAAGTGGTGGCAGACGAGTCGATTCTCCAAGAGCCTCCGTCCTGTCTAGTCTGATCTATATGGGAAAAGATATATCCTCTAATCCTTGCTTCTTTTGCTAACGCGTCCACTCGACCATTCAGTTAGCTAATCAAACCGATTGGTGAGATCATTAGATCTAGTCAATAGACGAATTTAGAAGGCCAAAGCTGATCAATTTGTTCTTATGAAGTTGAGCTCTATAATATCTATTTATCTATCTATGCAGTTTTCTTTATACCTTGTTGTTATTAACTGCTTAACCATGTCTGAGTAGTTCTTTTGTTAGATTTAGGGTTCAAATAGTTTATGAGGGATTAGCCCCAACTATAGGTTGCTAAGTTGTGATATTCATCATTAGGATGCTCTTAATGCTTGTGTTCTAGATTAGCTAACTAGAACCTTAACCTAGGATATAAGTTATTACTTAACCTTGTCCTGAATCTATCCTAATTGAGCTAGGATTGCTAAAGAAAGACGGAAGCTGATCTAGGAACCCTTAGTGAGCATTCATTCAATCTGAACTCAAAGCTTACTAGAGAGTGTCGATCGATATTCCTATAGAATAATCGATCGACGGTGAAAAAGGTGTATCGACCGATATTCCTCTAGAATAATCGATCTACACTTTCTAATTGATCAAACCGATTCGTGAGATCATTAGATCTAGTCAATAGACGAATCTAGAAGGCAAAAGCTGATCAATTTGTTCTTATGAAGTTGAGCTCTATAATATCATGCAAACAACTGTTAGACATCTATAGGATTATAATCCTGATTACCTGAAGAGAAACCCTAAGTTTAGCTACTTTCCATTTATTGTCAAAACCTCAATCAAACCAATCGAGCAACTACCTTGCTCAAAACCTGCTATTTAAGTTTAATCATAATGAACCTAGCTTAATCACTCTGATTAGATATATTTGGTTCCCTAGCTCCTTGTGGATTCGATCCCTAAGTACTACAACTGAACCTCTTATTTGAGAGAGTAAAGTTGCTCCTAGGGTAATTTGAACATGTATCACACTACTCTTCTAGGCCTATTGATAGTTACCAAATGACCTAGCCAAAAAGTTGTTCCAGCTCCTTTAAAACAGAATTAGTCCATTGCTTGATCTGCGTTCAAAATGCTGCAAAACTCATAGTATGGAACCCCACCATGAGAAAGTTCTTAGCTTTACCCACAGTAGACAAGAGCTGGAAGGGTATAGAATTCTTTTTAGGGTATGATCCAGTCGAGTGTAAGCACAAAATAATGTGCATGCCTTCTTATGAAGAATCCGATGAATGTCGGGTTTTGACATTGGGATCAGGCAAAGAATCATGGAGAAAAATCAAAACCAACTACAAACATCGTCTCTGGGGTCAAAACGGTTATCTCGAAATCAACGGCTAAAGATCTTTCCAAACTCAAAGATTTCCGCATCTAACGGTCAACGGAGGAAGGATCGGGCGACGGAGAACCCACGGGCGCAGAGAATCCCTGGCGCCGGTGGCAGGCGAGACGGAGCCGCCTGACGCCGGGCAAGCCCCATGGCGCCGACGGCAGACGAACGCAGCCGCCTGGCGCCGGCGTAAGCTCCCTGGGCGCGTAAGCGACGAAGCGGGCTGGCGCCGGCGGCAGGTCCCTGGCCGTCGATGGTCCTCGTCCTGGTCTCGGTCCTCGTCCTGGTCTCGGTCCCATCGTGCTCGGTCTGATCCCGTCTTGGCTTGCTTGGATCAATCCTCGTGGGTTTGATACGATCACGGCTACGGAATTAACATCTCTCGATTCGACTCGATTGGAATCATCCTCGATGTTTTACGACAAAATTAGAAAGGTTGGATTTCGTAGAGGATATCGTAAAACAAGATCGATTAACTCGAACATCAATCCTTTAGGCTATACGGTTTATTTTACGAGAAGGATAGTCTTTCCGAGAAATCGTATAAAACGTTCAACGACCTAAGGCAAGTCCACGGACTTACTTACGATTTTAAGAATTCAGGCCCAATCAGACTATGACGGTTTATCCAATTTCCCGAACATCGGATAAACATCAAGTCACCGAAAAATAGGGGAAAACTCGAGGATAATTACGAAGATCGACGAAAATGGAATATTTCCTGAAGAGATAAACTTGGGCCCAAAGGCGAAGTCCATCATCCTAAGGCAAACCGACCTAGAAGTGGGTATATAAGGAGAGCAAGAGCAGAGGAGAAGGGGATCCGAAAATTAGACTTAGAGCACTTTGCTAGCTTAGAAGAATTAGGGTTTAGGTGGTTAGACTAGCGGAGCAAGGCTTAGGACGTTGGCTGCCTACGACTCTATCTTTTTCTTTAATCGCAAATTTCTCTGTCTTTTGGAGAATCCTTGTATTCATATCTTTCATTTAATAAAACGCCGAGCAAATATCACAATTTTTATTTTTGTCATCTGTTAACTTTCTCGATTTCATGTGACAACGCAGAGAATCCGGACCTTCAAGGCAAGTCGGGTTAACTTGGCTTTCCTCCGAAATCTTATTCATTAAAATCGACAGTGCAAATTTCGGTTCCCACAGTTTGGCGCTAAAAGGAGGGGAGGACGGATTCTCTAACTCGAAAACCACCAATCGATCGAAGTTCAGTATGGCTACTTCGTCAGCCCGCAACATCGTATCCTTCGAGGATCGAGCAATGGCCAGCATGGCCAAACCTCACAACAATCTCCTCGTAATAGAACTTAAGATCCAGGATATTGACGTAGCAAGGGTATTAGTCGACACCGGATGCTCGGCTAATATTATCTATAAAAGCACCCTCGAGAGGATGGGCGTCGATCTAAGCATCCTTACAGATGACCCCAGTCCAGTATTCGGACTCTCTAGAAAAGTTATGACCCTCGGTTCGACTACCCTCTCAGTCAGAGCCGGGAGCGTCGCCAAAAAAAAGGAATTCCTGGTGATCGATGGTCCAACATCCTACAACGCGATAGTTGGAACTCCTTGGCTAAATTCCATGAGAGCGATCCCATCAACATTCCACCTATGCCTCAAGTTCCCGACACCTTTCGGGGTCGAAACGATACATGGTAGTCACGGAGCAGCGCAGGTCTACCTCGCTACCGAACTAAAACGGAAAAATTCCTAAATCGAGACCTCTCGGAAAAAGCAAACGATTCACGACTCGCCGGAAACCTTCTGGCAGTCCCAAAGAGCTGAGGCCCTAGAAGGGAAGCGTGAACCAACCTGCGAACCGGTGGTCTCGATCTGCCTCGACGATTCCTTCCCGGAACGGTGCGTCGAAATCGGAGCTAACCTCCGCGAACCAATAAAAGCAGAGCTCATCGCATGCCTCAAAAAGAACCTCGCACGCTCGGCTGCGAGGATATGCCGGAATCAACATTAGCGTAATATGTCACGAACTTAACATCGACCCGACTCACAAACCCGTAAAACAAAAGAGACGAAAGCTGGGACCTGAGCATGCCACTGCAGTCAACGAGGAAGTCGAAAGACTCCTCAAAGTAGGGTCGATAACAGAAGTTAGGTATCCAGACTGGCTTGCCAACCCTGTCGTGGTAAAAAAGAAGAACGGCAAGTGGCGAGTCTGTGTCGATTTCACGGATCTGAATAAAGCCTGTCCAAAGGACTGCTTCCCGCTCCCACACATCGACCGGCTGGTCGAAGCAACTGCGGGAAACAAGCTCCTATTATTCATGGACACTTTTCCGGATATAATCAGATCATGATGAATCCCGACGACCGCGAAAAAACTGCGTTCATCACAGACCGCGGAACGTATTGCTACAAGGTAATGCCTTTCGGTCTTAAAACGCTGGTGCAACGTATCAGCGACTTCGTCAACAAAATTTTACCGAGCAACTCGGAAAACTATGGAAGTATACATCGATGATATGCTCGTAAAAACTCTTGACGAACACGATCATGTAACCCACCTAGAGGAATGTTTTGCACGACTCAACCAGCATAACATGAAACTCAACCCGGCGAAATGCAGATTCGCAGTGGCATCGGGAGAATTCCTCGGATACCTCGAACGATCGCTGAATCGAGGCCAATCCTAAACAAATCGACACACTGATAGAGATGGCCTCCCGAGAACCAAGCGAGAAGTCCAAAGGTTAACTGGAAGAGTCGTGGCTTTGAACCGTTTCATCTCGCGCTCCACGGATAAGTGCCTACCGTTTTACGAAACGTTGAAGGGAAACAAGAAGTTCGAATGGTCCGAGCAATGTGAAAACGCTTTCCAACAGTTGAAACATTACCTGGCCACTCCACCAGTTCTCGCAAAAGCGGTGGAAGGTGAACCTCTTTTCCTCTATATCGCAGTTTCCGCAACAGCAGTCAGTGGCGTCCTGATACGAGAAGAACGCGGCGAACAAAAGCCAATCTTTTACGTACGCAAGACATTGCTGGATGCGGAAAATCGATACCCGCTAATGGAAAAATTAGCATTCGTGATGAAAGAACTTTTCTAAGGTTCTAATCAAATGATGTAGTATATAAGATTGTCGAACCAGTCTTAAGTGACAATGAAACAGAGGGAATGCAAGTCTATGCTTAATCTAAATGCAATCATTAGAGAGGAAGATGATTAAACTAAGACAATAAGTAAAGTGCAACAAAAAGTAAAACTTTATTTCTTATGAGGAGAATGAGACCCATGGGTGTAGGGACTTGATATCAAATGATTAAGATTCAATCCAAGATGCTAACTTTTCAATCAATCTAATTTCTTATGCCTAGACAACAAAACTAAGCAAGCTCTATCTCTAGATGGATGCTCTTTTGCAATGAACACCCAAGTACACCAAATCTCTTTGGCTGCAATGATCAAAGCAAACATAGAGAACGAGTCTAATAGCAATCCTAGCTTCTTTGACAACTAATCTCTTAGGCAAAGCAAGCTAAAAGCATAGATGAGTTGGTTCAGGCATTTCATAGAACACCTTTCGGGCATGAAATGCCTATGACTCTATCTTTGAGAGGCCAACTCAAATATAGCTTTAAGAACACCAAATCAATGCAAGGAAATGATAGATCTAACACTAAACACCTTGGATCTACACTTAATCATTCTCCATCACCCTAACCCATGGATCTAAGATGGATCTACTCACTAATCCACATGCTTCCTCTTAAACCCATAAGAGATTCAAGCTTAAACATATAGAGAAAGAAAGGAGATGAAATAAACAATCAAGAACACAAGATGAGATGAGATAATAAATCAAAGATGAAGCTTTACTCAAAAGGTTTTGTTCTTAGATCATAAATAACATCCCATCCCCCATTAGGGATAACAAGGGTACTTATAGTTAGGCTTAAAAGCCCTAGAAACATAGAATAAAATTACTAAAAGCCCTTAGAAACAATAGGTCTCACCAATGGGAAGACAGTATAAAACGCTCAGGGTCGTGGCGGACGCTCCGGTCAGCGCATGCTTGGCAGCAGTTCTGTCTGGCCGTTGCTCGTCTCCGCTGGTGTGCTGGCATGGTCGCCCGTCCCGCTGCATGTACAACTTCGTCTTGTCTTGTCCCGCGGGTACTACGCGACCGCACAGCTTAGGCCGCGATCCGGCTGGTCTTGTTCGCCTTCGCCGCTGGTACTACGCGACCGCACAACTCAGGCGCGCGACCGGATGCTTTAGTCCACCCGTATGGTATGTCCTGACCCGCGCGGGTAAGGTGGCCCGAGCAGATCAGGCCGCTCATCCGTATGTTCGTTGGGCTCTCATGCGCGGGTGATCTTGGCCGAGCATGTCCGTCCGGGTGCGGCATCGTCCAGCATCATCCCTGCGTCCCGCGCGGCCTGGTCAGGCCACGTGTGCTGACCCGGGTGTACTGACATGCCTTCACTCAAATAATCATAACTCCTCCAATATTGCTTCAAATGGCTTGAAACCACTCCCAATGGAAAGCTAACTCAAAATACTATTTCCCACCAAATCTTAGCACAGAAAGACTTCTTTATGGCCATCGTCCATGTCCATCTTTCACCCTTCCTTTTTTGTAACAAAGTACCCCCAAACACCTTCAAATGCTCCAAAGTACACTCCAAGACCTGATAAAGACTTATGAATGCAAAATGAACCTAAATATGCCTAATGCCTAAACTAGAAGGGATAAAATGCATAAAATAGAAAGCTAAAACAATGAAAATATGCAAGACATCAACTCCCCCACACTAGTCCTTTACTTGTCCACAAGTAAACTAGCAAGGACTAAGGAGGAGAGGTTTGAAGGAGGGGACTCATAGCCAAAGGAAATCGCTCTTCTTAGTTCTCAAATTGATAACCTTGCAAAATCATACCAACTAGCTAGAGCAAGTACTCAATCCAACTCTAACTTCTCAAGGCCTATTTCAACTCTTTTGATCCCTACACTTACTCATCATGAATCCACAACCCTCAAATCTACTTGCTCTCTAACAATCATTAAACAAACTCAAAAGATCTATTGCAAATGGTCCAATGGTCCAAATCATTTGGTTTGGTTAGAAGGAGGCTTTAGTGCAAAGTGAATCAAGAGGTTCAAAATCATCTTTCAAGGTGGTTTCCTCTCAAAACAAAGTAGCTTTGACATTGCACATAATATATCTAAGAAAGGGATCAATTCATGCATACAATGCTCAATCTCCATTATCCTACCCTTTTCCTAAACATGAAAGCAAATTTTACTCTACTCCCCAATGTCAAAATACCACTCACATCTCTCACCCAAAGGTTCCCCCAAAATACTCAAAGACACTTTCTCACTAGGAACTCTTTCTTATTGAAGTCTACAAGGGATTTTTCACATTTTAAATTTTATCAGCTCTTTCTAAACATTGCTAGCCCCTTTTCATTATTCTTTTTTTTTCTTTATGGGGCCAAGACTTCCTTATTAACTTAGAGCTTACAATTTTAATTTCTCTTATCCCTTCTAGACTTAATCACTTATAACTTTTAGAGCTCCATGAGTCAACCTTTTCTTTCATAAACCTTTCTCACTTCCCAAGATCACACCATACAACACTCACCCCCATCCTAGAAGCTAGACAATATGAGTGTCTAATCTAGCTAAAATGGAGATCAAGCATTGTCGTTCCCAATACTCTCAACATTATGCACATGTAAAGCTTTCCAAAGAAGGCCTCACTCAACAAACAATGAAGGCTTGAAAGGAGGAAAGGGTTTAAGGTGTGGAATGCCACTTGAGTATGTCCAAAAGATAGGCAAACAATGGGAGGGACAACTCAAGTGTTCTATCCATGACTTAGTACACAAGGGACCATGAGCAAGAGACTTAGAGTCTAAATATGACAGGAGCAAACTTCAAAGAGAGAGCATCAATCAATCAAATAAGCTTTAGGAAGAGATTTCAAGGCACAAAGTTTACAAGTTATCCTAAGATTGCTCAAGCTAGTTACTATGGTTATGAAGGTTATCACTTTAAGAACTTAGCATGAGCATCCTTACAAGGCAGCTATCATCCTTGTCCCCTTATGCATGATGCAACCTATATGATGATTTTTCTTTTTTTTATGCAAGTGAATGATCTAGACTCAATCCTAATGCAACTACATGATTCTTTTGTGCTTTTCGAATTTTTCAAACTTTTTGGTTTTTCTATGCAATAACTATCTACAAGTGCATGCAAATGTCATAAAACACAAGACTATTAGAAACTTGACACCTCCCCCACACTTAATTCACACAGTCTCTGTGTTTGTTAAATGTAGAGAAGGGTCGAAAAGAAAATAAAAGAAATGTAAATGCAAAGATGAATGGTATATACAATGATCAGGAAGTGGAGTACCTCATGGAGCGTGGGATGAGGCTGATGCCTCACCCTCAGAATCATCTTCATCAGCAGTGGTGCTTAGGCTTGGTGACTTGTTTCCGGACGCGGATGGGGCGATGTAGGGGTTCCTCAAACGGCGGAGAGCTTGTTTCTTTGTCCGTGGCTCAGAAGGGTCATGAATTGGCTGAGGAGGCGGGGAAGTGAAAGCATCAAGATCAAAATCCTCAGCTCTACAACCATCTACAGCTCCCCTGGCTAGAACATCAGCCACCTGCTTCATGAAGTGAGCCGAAGCTTCGGCTTGCCGCTTGACAGTTCTTCTCAGCTCTTTGCACTTGTTGGTGAGCTTGAAGATAGTCCTATCTTGAGCTCTGTTCCACCTCTGAAGGGTACTGATCTGGTCATGAGCCTGCCGAATAGGACCAAGAGGTAAAGCACCGGTGCATTGGTCAAACTTGTAAGCAAGCAATGGTGTTATCAAGCCACCAATCCCAATCTGAGCTCCCGGGTCTCTGTTTGTCCAGCTCCAACTCTTGTAATACATGAGGCGCTTCACAAAGAATCCCACGATGCCAAAATCCTTGTAGAAGTCACTAAGAACCAAGGGGAGATGAGGCTGTAATGCATAGTGCTGGACAGCTTGGTGCAGGAATTTCACTTCATCTCCAAAGACTGTTCCTACTTCCTTCCTGGGGAACAATGTATGCACAAGCAATCTGTGGAGATATCGCACTGAAGGGTGTCGGATGGAGGCATTCTTGTCGCGGTTGGAACTCCTTGTCTTGCCTGTTAACAACCTCCAAGTAAGGTGTGTGATGTTCATCTCTCTTTTGAACCTGGCAAGCTTGGGAAAAGAAGGATTTTTCTGGTCTTGAAACCCAAGCACTTCCTCAATTTCCTTGAATGACATTGAGTAGGCTCTCCCATCAATCTTGAAGTGTATCATACCCCATCCTTGCTCCACATTCTTGGAGGTGTGAAAGGTGGCTTCAAGAGATGATAGGAATTGGCAAGGGACTTCTTTATAAGTTGGATAGGCCATAGTGTAAAAACTGCTCATACTCATGTAGCCTAGCATCTCCTGGATATCATCTTCAATTGACAACTCCTTGAGGGTCCTTTTATCAGCAAATCTGGTTGGTGGCCAAGAGACACCTTTTCTCATTTGCTCTAACAGCTCCTCTTCAGTGGGTGTCTTCTGCCTGTCCCTTTTATCATTGAAGGGCTCTGTTGAGTTAGGGTCATACTCAGCCTCACTGTCGTCTTCAGAATGTTCCTCTTCAGCATTTGCACCCTCTTGCTCCATGGGAGGAGGTTCTATAATCTTTCTTGGCCTTGGCTCTTATGGTGGGAGCTGGTTCATTTGCACCTTCTTGCTCCATGGGGAGGTTCAATAGTCTTTCTGGCGCCTTGGTTCTTATGGTGGGAGCTGGTTCATTTGCACCTTCTTTGGTGCCTTTCTCCAAAACCAAAGCTCTCAACTTGGTGCTCCTAGGCTCTTGCTCTCTTTGGAGGGGCTTGCTTGTGAGCAATGTCAGCCACACTCTCATCAACCATAACTCTTTTGCCATCTCTCTTGGCCAGTGCTTTCTTTCTTAGCATGGCCAAAGTTTGCTGCCTACGCTCCTCTTCTGATTCAGGCATGGAGCCAAGTTCTTTCCCAATCTGACCAGTCACCCTCCTTGCAGCCTGCTCTTTCTCTTCCACTATTTGAGCTTCGTTCTTTCTCCCCATTGTTCCTTGGGTCGGCTGGGTGCATCGGTTGGGACGCGGGTCGGCGCTGGTCGAGTGAGTGGAGAGAGTTACCGCGTGGTCTTGCCGCGCTGTTTCGTATCCGTGACGCTTGGCCCCGCGTGAAAGTGTCCCGCACGTATGCATCCGCGATATTGCCGTCCGTCCGTCCGCGACCTACCCGCGGTACATCCATCCCGCGCATTCGGTCCCGCGCGTTCCGGATCATCCGACTGGTACGTCCGTCCGTCCGTCCGCACCTACCCACGCGGTACCTCCGACTTAGCATCTGACGCGCATCTCACGTCCTGATTGGTCCGTCCGGCGGGTAACACGGGCGCATCTCAGACCGCTGCTGGATCTAAGGCAGTCCGGCTCTCAAACCGACCCCTTTATTATTTTTTTATTTTTTTATTTTTTTATTCTTCCCACTCATGCACACCATCTGCATCCCACTGATCTCCCATCATCCAAAAGCTTCGAAAAATAAATCCTAATGCAATATTTACAAGGATAACCATGGGACTTCCTCCCAAGTGAGCTTGTTAAAGTCACTAGCTTGACTTTGCCTCCTTTCAGGTTAGGCAAGGGGAGCATCAGAGAGTTGGGTTGATGTCCCATCCTCCTTTGGTATTGTGGCCATGTATTCTTTGAGTCTCTGGCCATTCACTGTGAAGTCATTACCCTGCTTATCCCAAAGCACAATGGCTCCATAAGGTCTCACTTCTTTGATCACAAATGGACCGGACCACCTTGACTTTAACTTTCCTGGAAACAACTTCAGTTTAGAATTGTAAAGAAGCACTTGATCTTCTGCCTTGAACTCTCTCTTGAGGATGTGCCTGTCATGGAAAGCCTTAGTCTTTTCCTTGTATATCCTTGAGTTCTCAAAGGCATCCATCCTTATCTCATCCAGTTCATTGAGTTGAAGAAGTCTCTTCTCCTTTGCATCCTTGATGTCGAAGTTTAGAAGCTTCACAGCCCACAATGCCTTGTATTCAAGCTCAACTGGCAGGTGGCAAGACTTTCCATAGACAAGGTTGAAGGGAGTGGTACCTAGAGGAGTCTTGAATGCTGTTCTATATGTCCAAAGAGCATCATCAAGCTTGGCTGACCAATCCTTCCTCTTGGTTCCTACAACCTTCTCCAAGATCCCCTTGATTTGCTTGTTGGAGACCTCCACTTGGCCACTTGTTTGAGGGTGATAGGGTGTTGCAACCTTGTGCTTCACTCCATTCCTCTTGAGAAGACTCTCAAATACCTTGTTGATGAAGTGTGAACCTCCATCACTTATGACCACTCTTGGAACTCCAAACCTTGGGAAAATAGTGCTCTTGAACATTTTGACCACTACTCTTGAATCATTTGTAGGACTTGCTATTGCTTCCACCCACTTTGATACATAGTTCACAGCCACCAAGATGTATTTGTTGCCATAAGAAGAGGGGAAGGGTCCCATGAAATCAATCCCCCAAACATCAAACACTTCTACTTCAAGGATTGGGTTTTGAGGCATCTCATTCCGTTAAGTAATGTTCCCACTCCTTTGGCAAGAGTCACATCTTGAAATGAAGTCTTGTGAGTCCCTGAACATGTGTGGCCACCAAAATCCAGCTTGTAGCACCTTTGAGACAGTCTTGAATGGAGCAAAATGGCCTCCATAGGAAGATCCATGGCAATGTGAGAGGATTCCTTCAACTTCTTCTTCAGCCACCACCCTTCTATAACTATGATCCTTGCATAGGGTATAGAGGTATGGTTCATCCCAATAGTATCTCTTCAAATCTTTGTAGAACTTCTTCTTCTCATACCCTGCAAGCCCCAATGGTTCCTTTCCAGCGGCTAAGTAGTTAACCAAATCAGCATACCAAGGTCCCTTCTCTTCAGCTGCCTTAACCTCTTCAATCTTTTTTCCAGTCTCAATGACTGCTACCACTGACATGATGGCCATGACATGCTCTTCCCTGAGGCCCTCATCAATAGGGATTCCACCTTCAATTCTCAACCTGGACAAGTGATCAGCAACTCCATTCTCAATCCCTGGCTTGTCTCTAATCTCCAAGTCAAACTCTTAAAGCAAAAGGATCCACCTTAGTAGTCTTGGCTTGGCATCCTTCTTTGCTAGGAGGTGTGTCAAAGCTGCATGATCAGTATACACAATGACCTTAGAGCCCACCAGGTAGCTTCTGAATTTCTCAAAGGCGAAGACAATGGCCAGCATCTCTTTCTCTGTTGTGGCATACTTCATCTGTGCATCATTCAAGGTTTGGCTAGCATAATAAATCACATGAGTTTTGCCATCCTTCTTCTGCCCCAGGAAAGCCCCAACAGCAAAATCACTAGCATCACACATTATCTCAAAGGGAGGTCCCAATCAGGTGGCTGAACAATGGGAGCACTAACAAGGTCACCCTTTATCTTCTTGAAAGCCTCAAGACAATCTTCATCAAAGCTGAAAGCAGCCTCCTTGCACAGCAACTTGGTCATTGGTCTAGCAATCTTTGAGAAGTCCTTGATGAATCTTCTATAGAACCCAGCATGGCCAAGGAAGCTCCTGATGTCTTTCACTGTCTTTGGTGGTGGCAAGCTGACCATCACCTCAATCTTAGCCTTGTCCACTTCAATGCCCTTTTCTGAAATCTTGTGTCCAAGCACAATCCCTCTTTGACCATGAAATGACACTTTTCCCAATTCAGCACTAGGTTGGTGTCTTCACATCTCTGTAGGACCCTGCACAAGTTGGACAAACAAGCAGAAAACGAAGATCCGTAGACAGAGAAATCATCCATGAATACCTCCACTATATCCTCAATGAGATCCGAGAAGATAGACATCATGCACCTTTGAAAGGTTGCTGGAGCATTACATAACCCAAATGGCATCCTTCGATAAGCAAAGGTGCCATAGGGGCATGTGAATGTTGTCTTCTCTTGATCATTGGGATGTATGGAGATTTGGAAGAACCCTGAATACCCATCAAGAAAACAATAGAAAGGATGGTTTGCAAGTCTCTCAAGCATTTGATCAATGAATGGCAATGGAAAATGATCCTTTCTAGATGCTGAGTTGAGCTTTCTATAATCAATACACATCCTATGGCCAGTTATGGTTCTAGTTGGTATCAATTCATCCTTGTCATTTTTAACCACAGTGATACCACCCTTCTTTGGAACTACGTGCACAGGAGATACCCATTTAGAATCTGAAATAGGTTAGATAACACCAGCATCTAAGAGCTTAAGAATCTCCTTCTTTACAACATCTTTAAGGTTAGGATTCAACCTCCTTTGATGCTCTATAGAAGTCATTGATTCATCATCTAGATGTATCCTATGCATGCACAAAGAAAGTGCATTTAAAAGTTGAGAAAGCTCAAGTTCAGTAAGTTCACTACTCACAATGACAGGATATGACTCATTACGGCCTAGAAATGCGTACCTTACACCATGGGGAAGAGGTTTTAGCTCAACTTTTGGTGCCTTGAGCTCACTCCAATCCCCTTGTTGGGTGTCCTCTTGTGGAGTGGCTGAAACAGCTTGGTGCACCTCTTGTTTGAGTTCCTCATACTGACCTCTATCAACAATCTTCTTGCTAGAATCCAGCATGGCTGCAATAGCATCACTCTCTTTGTTCTCAACCACTTGGACCTCTTTATCCACTGTCAAAGCATGCTGCAAAGGGTCCTCTATTGTCAACTCTCCTAGTGCCAATTCCTCAAGGAGCTCATCAGCAAGAACTTCCATCTCCTCTATGTAAAACACTTGGCCTAGCATAGTTGACCTCTTCATTACCTCATTGACATCAAAATGGAGAGTGTGCTCTTTCCCCTAATGAAGATCAATCTTGCCTTCCTTCACATTGATAAGGGCTCCTGCTGTGGCTAAGAATGGTCTTCCAAGGATCAAGGGGTCTCTAGCTTCTTCATCCATCTCAAGAACAACAAAATCAGTGGGAATTTCACAATTTCCAACCATCACAGGGAGGTCTTCAAGGATACCAATGGGGAATTTGACTGAGCGGTCAGCAAGCACCAAAGAGAGTTTGCACTTCTTGTATTGGCTGAACCCAAGCTTCTTGGAAACAGATAGAGGCATGAGACTGACACTAGCTCCCAAATCACATAGACATCTCTCAAACATCAAAGGACCAATGGCACAAGGTAGGGTAAAGCAGCCTGGATCCTCTAGCTTCTTAGGGATTGTCAATCTCTGGATGATGGCACTGCACTCATGAGTAAGAACCATCATGCCTTCCATTTCCTTCTTCTTGGCAGCCACAGCATCCTTCAAGAACTTGCTGTATTGAGGGACAAGCATGAAGGCATCAATGATTGGCATTGTGACTTGAACTTCACTCAATTGCTTCTCAAAGAGTGCTTTGTACTTCTCCAAAAGTTGCCTCTTGAATCTTCCAGGAAATGGCAGCTTAGGTTCATAGGGAGGAGGAACAAAGAAGACTCTTTTGTTGGAGTAGCAACTTCACCATGCTTTGGTGTTTTCTTCTTCTCCAACCTTTCCTTTACCCTTAGCTTCAACAATCTTTTCTAGAATCTCCTCATCAACTTTCTCATCCACAATCACAACATCATCATCAATGTTGATAGCCACCCCCCCCCAACTTAGTTTCTTACCATCCTTGGGGAGAGTTCTTGGAGGTAGCTCTCTACCACTTCACAAAGTGATTGCCTTCATTGGTTCTTTGGGGTTTTGCTCAGCCTTTCCTGGTAATGTTCCTTGTTGGCGACTTGGCTGAGAGTTCATAGAAGCAAACTGATTCTCCAAAGCTCTAATCTTGTTGTTTAGCTCAGTGTAGCTGCTGTCAATCTTGGAGTGAACAGTCTTGAACTCATGGCCAATGTCTTTGGCTGGTCTAGCTTGACCTTCCAACAATTGTTTGAACATAGCTTCCATAGATGAATCTGGAGCTTTAGCTTGGGAAGAGCTAGCTTGAGCTTGAGTAGATTGATTGCCATGGTTTGCAAAACCAGGAGGAGGATTCTGCCTAGGCTGGTAGTTCCCTTGCTGAGTGTTTTGCTTTGGTTGATAGCCTCCTTGCTGGTTGTTGGGGTAAGACCTTTGCTGGTAATTGTTGTACTGAAAGTTAGGCTCCTTCCTGTACCAAGAACCATTGTTGTTGATGAAGCAAAGCTCTTCTTGCCCTTCTAACCCTTCAACTTCATTAACCTTAGGAGGAGTTTCTTGATTTGGACCACCCACAAAGTGAATCTGCTCCTGCTTGGCTTGGTTAGCAATCAGCAAGTCTATCTTCTCTTGCAAGGATTTGATTTCCTTCTTGGTCTGGTTGTCATCAGCTCTGGTTGTTCTATCAGCTCTGTCATGTTCTCCACTGTAAACTGAATCACTCTTGACCATGTTGTCCACCAGCTCCTCAGCATCTTCTTCAGACCTGCCCAGGAAGAAACCATTGCTTGTTGTATCCAATCTTGCTCTAAACTCAGGAAGGGCACCTCTATAGAATGTGCTCAGCAAACTCTCCTTTGAGAAGCCATGGTGTGGGCACTTAGCTTGATACCCCTTGAACCTTTCCCATGCTTCACTAAAGCTTTCCAAGTTCTTCTGCTGGAAACTAGAGATCTCATTCCTCAGTTTGGATGTCCTTGATGTGGAGAAGAATTTCTCCAAGAAGGCCTTCTTACAATCATCCCAAATAGTGATGGAGACACTAGGTAGAGATTTCTCCCATTGGCGTGCCTTGTCTCCTAGAGAGAATGGAAACAACTTGAGCTTGAAGGCATCTTCTGACACACCATTGGTTTTGGATAAGCCAATAGCTATCAAACTTATCCAAGTGATCGAATGGGTCTTCTACAGCCAAGCCATGGTACTTGTTGTTCTCAATCACACTCAACAAGCCTGACTTGATCTCAAAATTGTTAGCTTCCACAGCTGGTGCGCGGATGCCCGTCCTGTTGCCATGAATGTGAGGACGGTCATATGTGCCAATGGCTCTAGCTGGCCGCTGTGGGTGTTGTTGTTGCTGGCGCTGTGGTCTAAGGTTGTCAGCTCCTTGACCATTGCCATCTTGGGGTTGATGCTGGTGATCATCCATCTCAAACCCCAACCTCTGAATGTGAGCCTGTTGCTCTTCTTCTCTTCTCCTTCTTGCTATTTCCCTCTCAAGTGTAGCTATCTCTTCAACAGTGGGAACCAGGTTAGTTGCACCCCTGCTTCTTGTGTTCATACACCTGAAAATCAAAGGAAGATGCATAAGGAGAATCAATATCACAAGAAAAGAAAAATGATTTAGTCTCAAGCAAGTGACTAAATCCCAATGTCACAATCAACTTAGAATTTGGCAACGGCCAATTTGATGAAAGAACTTTTCTAAGGTTCTAATCAAATGATGTAGTATATAAGATTGTCGAACCAGTCCTAAGTGACAATGAAACAGAGGGAATGCAAGTCTATGCTTAATCTAAATGCAATCATTAGAGAGGAAGATGATTAAACTAAGACAATAACTAAAGTGCAACAAAAAGTAAAACTTTCTTTCTTATGAGGAGAATGAGACCCATGGGTGTAGGGACTTGATATCAAATGATTAAGATTCAATCCAAGATGCTAACTTTTCAATCAATCTAATTCCTTATGCCTAGACAACAAAACTAAGCAAGCTCTATCTCTAGATGGATGCTCTTTGCAATGAACACCCAAGTACACCAAATCTCTTTGGCTGCAATGATCAAGGCAAACATGGAGAACGAGTCTAATAGCAATCCTAGCTTCTTTGACAACTAATCTCTTAGGCAAAGCAAGCTAAAAGCATAGATGAGTTGGTTCAGGCATTTCATAGAACACCTTTCGGGCATGAAATGCCTATGACTCTATCTTTGAGAGGCCAACTCAAATATAGCTTTAAGAACACCAAATCAATGCAAGGAAATGATAGATCTAACACTAAACACCTTGGATCTACACTTAATCATTCTCCATCACCCTAACCCATGGATCTAAGATGGATCTACTGATGTCTTGCATATTTACATGTTTTAAGCATCCATATCTTATGCATTTTGATCATATAAGTTAGGCATTAGGCATCTTTAGGTCCATTTTGCATTCATTTGTCCTTATCAGGTGTTGGAGTATGCTTTGGTGTGATTTGAGGTGTTTGGAAGCCTTATGGCCCAAAAAAGGTGAAGAATCAAGTTTGGCCATGAAAAGAGAAGTCAATCCATGATCTGGTCAAGACAAAGATGAGCATGGACGGAGGCCTTAGACATATCTTCTGATGTTAAGATTTTGTGGAGATACAGTATTTTGAGTTAGCTTTCTAATGGAAGTGGTTTCAAGTCATTTGGAGCCATATTGGAGAAGTTATGATCGATTCATTAGAAGCATGTCAAGACACCCGACCTGGACACCCGACCTAACCTACCCGCACGGGTTGGGCGAGAGATGATGGACGCCAGGGAGTGTACCCGGCCTCACACACCCGGGATGAGAACCCCGCACGGCTCCACACACCCGGCCTGGCATACGCGGCCTGAAGGACCCGCACGGCTCACATACGCTGGCATACGGCCTGAAGGACCCGCACGGCTCACATACGGCCAGCACAGCGCCTGAAGCACCCGCGCGGCTGGAAGGCTGGACGAGAGTCTGGTACGCGGGTCAGCATACGCGGGTCGGGACTCGACCACCTTACCCGGGTATCGGCCAGTTTCTTTCTTCTTTCTGGATTCTGATTGGCTGAAGACTTAATGACCTCAAGGACTTTTTAGACTTTCTCCTTTATGTTGTTAAGGGTTTCCAAGCCCCATATAAATACTCTTGTATCCCCTTTGAGGGACTTATCTCATTTTCTCTCAAGACTTTGCCTCATATTGTAAAAGCTTGAATCTTTTTATCAATCTAAGAAAGTTCTTCATCTTATATCTTGTTACTCCTTCTCACAAACATGACTAGCCTTGAATCTCACATAGATTTAAGGTTTTTCATGGAGATTAGAGAGTAGACAGACTTTGGATTCATGGGCTAGGGTGATTAAAGGTGATTAGTGAAGATCTAGGGTGATTAAGTGAAGATCTAGGGTGTTTTAGTGTAGATCTATCTTGTTCCTTGCTAGTAGAGTGCTTTTAATGCTTCTTTTGAGTTGGCCTCTCAAAGGTTGAGTTCTAGACATTTCTCACCCACAAGGTGTTCTGTGGGAACCGAAATTCACACCGTCAATTTCCGATAAAGATTTATGGAGGAAAACCGAGTTAACCCGATCTTCCTTGAAGGTACCGGATATCTGCTGGGCCGCACACAAAACAATCAAATAAAGTTGCGAAAATAGAAATTGTAAAAGTTGAGCGAAAGAGATCTTATTTCTGAATTCTCGTTTGAGCGTGTACAACAAGAAAAGAAACCGGCCGTAAGGGCTGTCGAGGAGTCCGCTAGTCTGGTCGCCTAAGTCTATCCTAGTTGAGTCGCAGCTCGCTAGTGAAAACAGAAAAGAATGCTAAATCGCTCTAACTGCTAAGTGCTTGAAAGCTTGTGATCTGGTTTGCTTCTTTCTCAAAGCTCTCCTTATATACTTCTCCTAAGACGGTCTATCTTCTCGTGGGCTGAGTCGGGCTTTTTCCATTTTCGTCCATCTTCGTGTTTATCGGGAAACTTGACATTTATCTTCGGAAATCTTGACATTTATCTTCTGGAAACTTGACATTTATCTCCTGAAACTTGACATTTATCTCTTATGTGAGGATAAAGATAAATCGTCATAGTTATCCTCCTTTTGGAAAATCGTCGTGGGCGTTTTGGCCACGTTGGGCCGTTTAGGCGTTTTTACGGTGTTTCGAAAGGATGGTCTTTGAAGGTTTCTGTGTTTCCGAAGGAATCTTAATTCCTCGTATAGTTGAGATAGTGGTGTTCCAAAATAACCGTGATCGTATTCAAACTTGTGTAGATTGATCCAACAAGCTAAGACGGGATCGAACCGGCACGATAGGACCGAGTCCGACGAGGGCGCTGGACCGACGCCAGGCCGACCGCTGACGAAAGCCGCCGGCGCCAGCCGGTGCCGCGCGCAGGCCGCCCGCTGGGGCGCCAGGCGGTGCCGCCGGCGCCAGGCGCCCGCGATGACGGTGCCGCCGGCGCCAGGCGGTGCCGCCGGCGCCAGTGCTGCCGGGCGCCAGGGCCGCCCCGCATGCCGCCGCGCCAGGCGGTGCCGCTGGCGCCAGGCCAGCCTCCAGCGCTGCCGGCGCCAGGCACCCCCCGCTGCGCCGGGCGCCGGTGCCGCCGCGCCAGGCCAGACCGGCGTCCATGCCGCCGGGCCAGGCCGGTGTTGCAGCCAGCCCGCCGCTGGCCAGCGGTGCCTGGCGCCAGGCGTGCCCGGTCGCTGGCGCCAGTCGGTGCGGCGCCAGGCCTGGCGTCCGCATGCCGCCGGCGCCAGGCGGTGCCGGCGCAGCCAGCCAGCGCGCGCCGCCGGCACCTGGCCAGCCCGCTCCCCGCTGCCGCCGCCAGGCTGGCCCCGCCAGGCTGGGTGCCGCCGCCAGGCCAGACCGTGCGCCGCCAGGCCAGACCGCGCGCCGGCGCCAGGCGCCAGGCGGGCGCCAGGCCAGCCCGTCCCCGTGCTGGCGCCAGGCCGGTGCCGCCAGCCAGGCCGCCTTGCCGTCTGTGGGTCTTTCGTTGTTCGATCTTTCCCTCGCCGCTTGGGAAATCTTTGAGTTTGGGAAGGTCTTTAGCCGTAGATTTCAAGATAATCGCTTCTAATCCAACGAGATTCCGCGAGTATCGGATTTGAGATGTACTTGGATTCGTAGATTTTCCGTCGTCGAGGATGCGAGCAATGCTTCGAAGCTTTAGATGTGTTAAAAGATGAATCTTTTAAACAATCGGGAAGGCTTTACGGAAGACTCATTGTAGATCTCGACGATCCGACATGGGTTTCAAGGGACCAAGATGCTGCCATTGCCCGAGATCATGAGATGATCGCACCGATGGGCGCCAGGACCCTCGCCTGGCGCAGATGGGAGTGGACGAGCCTTCCGTGAGTTTTATCGGCGACGAATCGCTTTAGATTTGATCGCCGCTGGCTTTTCTTTCGAGGATTTTCGGTGACGATTTCGTCATTGACCGATTTTGACCCCAACAGTTAGCCCCAGCTAGCTAGGAACCAGAGCCTGTTGGATCCTAGCTTGCGGTATAGCCGTGGGAAGGTGTTGAGACGTAATCGTTTGCGAAAATCGGGTAAATAGTGATTTTACCTCCTTTATATGGATGGAGTAAGAAATCTCATTCTTACTTCATCACAAGATTTTACTCTCTCTCAAGAATTCTTTCTCTCTTTAAGAACAATGTCTTCAAGATCCTCAAAGAGAAACTCTTCTTCCCATTCATCCTCGGATGACTCTCCTGCCCATGTGACGGTGAAGCGGAGGAGTCGGTCGAGGAGGAAAAGAAGAATGCGTATACCGAAGCCCTTGTAGGTTCGCCCCAACACCGCCAGAGATCCCTGTTCCGAGGAGGCCTCGAGGCAGCCCGGTGCTCCTTTGCGCCGAAGCTCGGTTTCTCGTAAATATCTCAAGGTTCTTCGAGATTTTACCAGGTTCCTGAAGGAGTCAACTTCCGATTCCCGCTGGTAACGAGTGCAAGGAATCCTCCGCAAGGTTTCTTTACATGTTACTAAGCTTTTACGCATCGCCGTATGTGGTTCCCGATCCCTGGTGCCATTTTTCGTGCGATTCACCGCTTGAACTTTCGATCAGCCAACTCAGCGTTCCTGCCTTGGAGATGGCTTGCGCATTGATCGCTAGCTACTTAACTCGGATTGATCTTGGTCCCGATGATTTGAAGGTCTTTGGGGCACTCGGCCGACGAGGAGTGACATTTACTACTCCATGCTGCCTAAGAAAGATATGGCCGTGATTCAGGGACTACTTAATCCCAAATCGTGGCAGGAGCGCTTCTTCGTCCAAATAGATGGCGAGTCTGTCGAGGAGAGCTGCCTCCATCTATTTCCGCGAGCATGGAACTTCAACCGAGGTAATACGACGAAAACCCTGTTGCCTATTTCACCTTTTCCGAAGTGCGAGTTTTAGTGAAAAATTTTCGTTTTGTAGGGAACAACCCTACTGCGCATTTGCCTGGTGACGTCTTTGTCAAGAGAGATCTTCTTCGCCAAAGGCCGCTGAAATCCTTCACCCTCGAACGGATTCGAGATGCGGTTAGACTTTATCGGTCCCGAGATCCTGTCCCGTCGTATGATGCCGAACCTGTCACCGCAGCTCCTACTCGGAGGCGCAGACAGAGGTCTCGTAAGGGGAAGGAAATTGATGATGGGGAAGGCTCGGAAAGTCCTTCACCGCTGGGGGAAAAACCTAGTTTTACTCCAACGGAACAAGGCGGAGCCAGCGGTTTTCCACCTAACAACTTCTTTGATGGCCTTCCTCCGGAGTTTACTACTGATGAGTCGCTGGAGGATGAGGAGAAACAACGGGTTTTTGCCGAGGGCTCCCAACGTGTCAACGAGGTTTGGCCCTTCGAACTTCTTAACCTTGCGTTCGAATCTGTATATAAGGCATGCTTGCTGATCTTGAGTTTTATGCAGGGACTAAGAGTGTTTAGCGAGGCGCTTGACTCGAGTTTCCGCAAATCCAGGATTGCTAACTTCATGACCACATAAGCGGAGCGAGAGCTTTTCTGGTTCCGACAAGAGGTGAAGGCAGAGAATGGCAAGCTGAGCTTCATGCTCGGGCTCTCGTTCGGGCGGAAAGGAGAGGAAGAAGGATGGTCGCAGCGGAGGTGGCAAGACGGGCGGAATCGTTTGCTGCTGAGTTTCAATGTTTTAAAGAAGCTCAGGAGTTTGTTGGTGATTTCCGCGAGTGCCGGGGTTCGGTCGTAAACCTTTACAAGTCTCAGAACCCGGATTTCTCCTTCGATTCCGAGATTGCTGAAATGAAGGATTTCATGGCCGAGTGTGCTCACGCTGAGTCCTTGGTTCCTCCGGGGAAGAAAGAGTCCGGAGACTATGGGAACCTATCGAGGTTCCGAGGATACGGTGGAGGCCGGAGCCGATGAGAACGCCGAGGATGGTGGGAATGCTCGAGGCGTGAATGAGGAAGTGGACCAGCCTGCTAGTTCATTTGGGATTTCCGCATCCGGATTTCTTAATGTTGACTTTTTGTGAATTGAATTTTGGCGTGTATGGCCGCTTTTAGTAATTTTATTCTAATCGTTGGAGATTGCATTCTTATGTTTTGGGACTGGCCGTTGGTGGCTTTGAATCCTGCTGTTTTTTGCGGCTTTTATGAATATGAAAATTTGCGAGATTTCGTCTTTTGTTTTGATTTATACTTTCTGATGTCTTGCATATTTACATGTTTTTAGCTATCATATCTTATGCATTTTTGCTCATTTAGATTAGGCATTAGGCATCTTTAGGCTCATTTTGCATTCATAAGTCCTTATTAGGTGTTGGAGCACACTTTGGAGATATTGAAGATGTTTGGGAGTCTTATGATGAAAAAGAAGGGTTTAAAGATGGACATGGACAGAGGCCTTAGGAATACCTTCTGATGCTAATATTTGGTGGAGACATGGAATTCTGAGTTAGCTTTCCAATGGAAGTGGTTTCAAGACATTTGGAGCCATATTGGAGGAGTTATGATCAATTGAGTGGAAGCATGTCAAGCAACCCGGGTGAGCACACCCGAGTCCAACCATAAAACCTCGCCTGGACAAGCTCAGGACGCGGCCAAGAAGACCCGGGGACAAGCACCCGACGTCCTGATTGTGCTGAACGCCTTGAACGGACGCGTCCATTCCACCCAAGCACAAGCACCCGCACGGGACGGACGGACTGGACGCAGCTCAGACGCACCGACCTTGCCTCACCCGCGTGCCAGCAGACACCGACAGCACCTGCCCGACCTGGACGACCCGCGACGCTCTGATGCTAGACGAAGCGGACACGCCCAGCACCACCGGACCAGGACACTCGGACGTCCCACAGTCCCTCCTACCCGCGTACCAGCCTGCACACCGACTAGTATCACCCGCCAGCACCACCCGCACGCCCTGCCACCAGCTGGACGCCCACCACGAACACACCCGCCTAGAGAGGCCGCACGGCCTGGACGCCGGACGAGCAAGCCATACCCGACCTGGGCATACCCGCCTGGACAGGCACTAACTGACCGGGTGGCTGAGTTTCTTCCTTTCTCCTTGTTCTCATTGGTCGAAAATCACTTGGCCAAGGGCTTTTAGACTTTCTCCTTTTATGTGTTTAGGGCTTTTAAGCCTACTATAAATACTCTCATTAACCCAAGTTTGGGGATTATGTTATTTATGATCTAAGAACAAAACCTTTGAGTAAAACTTCATCTTTGAATTATTAATCTCATCTCATCTTGTGTTCTTGATTGTTTATCTCATCTCCTTTCTTTCTATTATGTTTATGCTTGAATCTCTCATGGGTTTAAGAATAAGCATGTGGATTAGTGAGTAGATTCTTCTAAGATCCATGGGTTAGGGTGATAGAGAGTGATTAAGTTAGATCCAAGGTGTCTATTGTTAGATCTATCATTTCCTTGCATAGATTTGGTGTTTTAAAGCTATATTTGAGTTGGCCTCTCAAGCATAGAGCTATAGGCATTTCATGCCCGAAGGTGTTCTATGAAATGCCTGAACCAACTCATCTATGCTTTTAGCTTGCTTTGCCTAAGGGATTAGTTGTCAAAGGAGCTAGGATTGCTATTAGACTCATTCTCCATGTTTGCTTTGATCATTACAGCCAAAGGGATTTGGTGTACTTGGGTGATCATTGCAAAAGAGCATTCATCTAGGGATAGAGCTTGCTTAGTTTTGTTGTCTAGGCATAAGGATTAGATTGATTGAAAAGTTAGCATCTTGGATTGAAGCTTAATCATTTGATATCAAGTCCCTATACCCATGGGTCTCACTCTCCTCATAAGAAAGAAAGTTCAATCTTTTATTGCATTTTAATATTGTCTTAGTTTCACAATCATCCTCTCAACTTGTTTAGACTTAGATTAAGCATGAACTTGCATTCCCTTTGCATTAGAATCTCTTAGAATTGGATTGACATCTTGTATTCTACAACATTTGATTAGGACTTTAAAAGGCCTGTCATCAAATTAGCCAACTTCTAAGTTGATTTTGACATTGGGATTTAGTTATTTGCTTGAGACTAAGTCATTTTTCTTTTATTGTATCTTGTGATATTGGTTCTTGCCTCTTGTATCTTTGACTTTCAGGTGTATGATCACAAGAAGCAGAGGGCATCCAACTTGGTTCCTACTGTTGAAGAGATTGCTGCACTTGAGAGGGAGATAGCTAGACAAAGAAGAGAAGTAGAGCAACAGGCTCATCTTCAAAGGTTGGGGTTTGAGATGGAGAATCTGCCTCAAGATGGTAATGTCCAAGGGACAATGGTCCAAGAGCTGACAATCCTAGACCACCACGCCAGCAACATCACCAACCACGCCAAGCAAGAGCCATTGGAGCCTATGACCAACCTCACATTCATGGTCATAGGTTGGGGATAAGGGCACCAGCTGTGGAGAACAACAACTTTGAGATCAAAGCAGGCCTGCTGCATTTGATTGAGAACAACAAGTTCCATGGCCTTGCTGTGGAGGATCCCTTGATCACTTGGACACATTTGATAGCTACTGTAGCTTGTCCAAGATTAATGGAGTTTCTGAAGATGCTTTCAAGCTGAGGTTGTTTCCATTCTCTTTGGGAGACAAGGCACATCTATGGGAGAAGGCTGTTCCAAGTGACTCTATCACTACTTGGAATGAGTGCAAGAGAGCATTCCTAGAGAAATTCTCTACCTCAAGAACAGCCAAGATCAGAAATGAGATCTCTAGCTTTCAGCAGAAGAACCTTGAGAGCTTTAGTGAAGCATGGGAGAGGTTCAAGGGCTATTGGTCTCAATGCCCACATCATGGCTTCACCAAGGAGAGTTTGCTTAGTACCTTCTACAGAGGTGCTCTACCAGAGTTCAGGAGCAGATTGGACACAGCCAGCAATGGGTTCTTCTTGGGCAGAACTGAGCAGGATGCTGAGGAGCTAGTGGAAAACATGGCCAGGAGTGACTCAGTCTACAGTGAGGAGCATGATAGGGCCAACAGAGGCACTGATGAAGATGATCAGCACACAAGAAAGACCCTGAAATCTCCAAGAAAAGTTGGACAAGCTTCTTAGAGAAGGCTAAGCAAGAGCAGCTTAACTCCATTGGGAACCAGCAACAGCAACAGCCTGCTAGGACTACTGAAGTTCATGGTGTAGAAGGTCAAGAGGAGCTGTGCTTCATCAATTCTAATGGCACATGGTATAGAAAGAGCCCAACTTCCAATACCAAAACAACTACCAGCAAAGACCTTACTACAACAATCACCAAGGAGGTTACCAAGCAAACCAGCCTACTCAGCCCCAAGGAAGCTCTTCTCCAGCTCAGGCTCCAAGTTCAAACTTGGAGTCCATGTTCAAACAACTCTTAGAAGCTCAAGAGAAGAATGCTAGAGCATTGGAGATGAGTTCAAGAATATCCATGCCAAGATTGATGGAACCTATTCTGACCTCAACAACAAGTACAGCAACTTGCCTCTCACCTCAAGGCTTTGAGAGCCAAGTTACATCCATGTCTTCATCATCCAAGAATCCAATGGGATCTCTACCAGGAAACCAGAGAAGAACCCTAAGGACACTTGCAATGTTATCATCTCCACTTCTTCAGGGATTGCTTTGAGTGATCATAAGAATGATGTTGATGAGATTGAGAGGCTAGTGCTTGGAAATCAGATTGAACATGATAAGAGACTGGTTGTGGCCACAGCTGAAGCTAGAGTTGTGAAGAGAGCTGATAAGAAGGTTCAAGGAAAGATTGATGAACCTAAGGTTGAGACACAAGTTGAGAAGAATGCCAACCCCAAGCTGAAAGAAGTGAAGGAAGAAGACAATGAGTTTGAGCTATCACCCTATGATAAGCTCCCTTACCCTCAAAGGTTCCTCACCAAAGCTCAGAAAAAGTGGTCTCCAAATCCAGAAAAGACCTCAGTGATATTGGAGTCAAGCTTCCAGAGATCAGCAATATGCATGCTGCTCATGTCCAAATGATGCTCATAAAGGACATTCTCACCCACCAAGCTGAAGTGGCTGAACTTTTGGACATCTCACTTCTGAAGATTGATCCACCAATCCCTCCCAAGTCCCTCCCTAAGCTTGAGTCTCAAGGGAAGTTCACATTGTCTTGCTCTCTTGGTAAACTAACTATGGATGATGCTCTTGTTGATAGTGGAGCTAGTGTGAATGTCATCTCCTTGGATATGGTGCAGAGTATTGGGATTGAAAGCATGGAAACAGATACTCCTCCTCTCACCTTTGGGGATTCCTCTTCTACCACCCCACTTGGCATAATCAAGGACTTTCCCTTGAAGATTGGATCCTGCACCATACCTATTGACCTCACTGTTTTGAATATGGCATCTGCAGAAAGAGTCCCTTTGATCCTTGGCACTCCTTTCCTCACCACAGTTGGAGCTTGCATTGACTTTCCCAACAAGAAGGTCACTCTCATGCATGTCAACAAAGCTGTCTCCTATCCTCTCCAGCCCCCACTGAATCAGACTATTGTGGGACAATAACTCGTGCTGCACAAGCTGTTGAGAGGCCCCAAGATGAAGAGGTTGTTGGTAAGAAAGAAAGTCTTGATGGAGAGTGTTCTAAGGAGTTGTGTGTTGAGCACTTGGAAAGTGCTAAAAGAGAGGGATGGGTGGAGCCTCAAAGGCCACTCATGGCAAGAAGAAGATAGTGAAAGAGCCTCATCCTCCACCTCTTGATTTGCTCTCACACACTCTCACTCTCCATCCAAAGAAGCTCAAGGATGGAGCCATTGAGTACAAGATCAAGCATAAGGGCAGGTCCACACCATTCTCAAATGCTAGAGCCATCATCACTCCTCAGCTCCAAGATGACCCAATCAAGCTTCAAGAGCTTCTCTCAGGTCCTCACCATCACACTTGACGGTGGGAAGGATCCTCCTTCTCACTAGTCAAAGAGAAAAGGTAGTCAAGCTAAGTGACTCAAAACAAGCTCACTTGGGAGGAAGTCCCATGGTTATCCTTGTATATAGCTTTGCAATTTCAATTTCCTTTTAGTTTTTAATAAAAGTGGTCAAGATTTTCAGGTTGAGCAAAGCACTAGAGGAGAGAAGAATGGTGGTTAACCACTTGAGCCCCATGATCCATGTAGCAGCCTCCTCTAGTTGCTATGAACCAAGCCAGCTTCTAGTCATGACACAAGCACCATGCCCAAATCTCCTTGTGTGGTATTACTCCAACCCTTCTTGTATATACATTTGATTTTGCCTTGTTGAGGTATCTCTTACTCTCTTACTCACACAGGAGACTGTGTGATTTAAGTGTGGGGGAGGTACCGGATATTTGATCATGTTTGCTTTGTGATTTTGAGTCTCATGCATTGCATTGTACATTCATAAGTGCATAGAAAATCCAAAAAATTTTAAATTTTTGAACCATGTAGATTGCATCACTTGCATCCTTAAGATTGAGTCTAGAGCATATAGGTTGCATTCATTTGCATATGGAGCATTGCCTTGTAAAGAACACTCGTTTGCACTGAATTTGACACCTAGTTAAACATATCAAGTAGCTTAAGCATCTTTTGAAAAGCTTGCATGCTTTGAGCCTTGAAAACTCTTCTTGAAACTTGCTTGCTTGCTTGATATTGGCATTGTTCTTAAGACCAGCTCCATCCTGAACTTAGACTTGAATGAACTTAATCTCTCTTGCATATGGGCATTTGAATACTTGATCATGGATCTCATACACATTTGGGTTATCTTTTTCCATTGTACCACCCTTTGTTAACCCAAATGGCACTCCCTTACCCTTGAACCTTATCCATTCTTTGAAGCCTACATTGATTTGCTTGAGTGAGGCCTCTTTGATAGCTTGTCATGTGCAAAATCTTGAGAGTATTGGGAGCGACATGGATTTGTTCTCATCTCTTGCTAGCATAGGGTCATCATTTGAGCTAGCTTCTAGGATGGTGAGTGAAGTGCTTGTTACCTAATTGTTTACATTTTGGGTTTGGGGATGTGACAAAGTTGAGATTGATGAACAAAAGTTTTGATAAAGAAAAGCCCTAGGGACCTAGAAATAATAAAAAATGAAAAGCTCTTAGTTGAAGTCTTTGACCTTCCCCTCATGCATATAAAAAAAAAAAAAAAAAAAAAAATGGGAAAGAAACCAGAAAAGAAAAAGAAAAAAAAAGAAGAGATTCAATAAGATAGTGGGGAAGGAAAGATTTAAGAGTTAGAGCTTAGAATGTGAATAGAGGTCCTTAGAGGTAGCACCATGAGAAAGAAAATGTTCATTGGGTGAGTGATGTGAGTATGTCTTCATTTTGGGTTATGGGATGAATTAAGAGGGTGTAGAATTTGTAATCATTTAGGATTTGGGTAGAATGATGAGGATGGATCCATGTATGCATGAATTGCTCCTAGTCTTAGATAAATTTTGCATAATGATCAAGCTCCTTGATTTTTGAGTGATTGCCACCTTGAAATGATGCATTGAACCCTCCTTTTCATCCATATTAGACCATTTGATCACCTAGCCAAATGATTGAGATCATGTGCCCATTTGTGAGACTTCACCTTGTGTGTGTGTATGTGAATCAATGTGAGGGCTGGTTAAGAGAACATGTTGGTTGATAGGCATTGCATCTTGTGTAGAGGCATAAGAGTCATTGATAGGCCTTGTGAAGCTAGAGCATAATAAGAAAGTTTTGCTCATGCTATTTGCTATGTTTCTTTAGGATGTCAGGTTGAGTGCTATGAGTGTTTCCTGTGGCTTTGTTCCCATCCTTGCATCCACCCCCCTTGTGTTTGAAAAGTTTACTTGAGGACAAGCAAAGGTCTAGTGTGGGGAGTTGATGTCTTGCATATTTACATGTTTTTAGCTATCATATCTTATGCATTTTTGCTCATTTAGATTAGGCATTAGGCATCTTTAGGCTCATTTTGCATTCATAAGTCCTTACTAGGTGTTGGAGCACACTTTGGAGATATTGAAGATGTTTGGGAGTCTTATGATGAAAAGAAGGGTTTAAAGATGGACATGGACAGAGGCCTTAGGAATACCTTCTGATGCTAATATTTGGTGGAGACATGGCATTCTGAGTTAGCTTTCCAATGGAAGTGGTTTCAAGACATTTGGAGCCATATTGGAGGAGTTATGATCAATTGAGTGGAAGCATGTCAAGCAACCCGGGTGAGCACACCCGAGTCCAACCATAAAACCTCGCCTGGACAAGCTCAGGGCGGCCAAGAAGACCGGGACAAGCACCCGCACGTCCTGATTGTGCTGAACGCCTTGAACGGACGCGTCCATTCCACCCGAGCACAAGCACCCGCGGGACGGACGGACTGGACGCGAGCTCAGGACGCACCCGACCTTGCCTCACCCGTGCCAGCAGACACCGACAGCACCTGCCCGACCTGGACGACCCGCGCGTTCTGATGCTAGACGAAGCTCGGACACGTCCAGCACCACCGGACCAGGACACTCGGACGTCCCACAGTCCCTCCTACCCGCGTACCAGCCTGCACCCGACTAGTATCACCCGCCAGCACCACCCGCACGCCCTGCCACCAGCTGGACGCCCACCACGTGCCGAACACCCGCCTAGAGGGCCGCGGCCTGGACGCCGGACGAGCAAGCCATACCCGACCTGGGCATACCCGCCTGGACAGGCACTAACTGACCCGGTGGCTGAGTTTCTTCCTTTCTCCTTGTTCTCATTGGTCGAAAATCACTTGGCCAAGGGCTTTTAGACTTTCTCCTTTTATGTGTTTAGGGCTTTAAGCCTACTATAAATACTCTCATTAACCCAAGTTTGGGAATTATGTTATTTATGATCTAAGAACAAAACCTTTGAGTAAAACTTCATCTTTGAATTATTAATCTCATCTCATCTTGTGTTCTTGATTGTTTATCTCATCTCCTTTCTTTCTATTATGTTTATGCTTGAATCTCTCATGGGTTTAAGAATAAGCATGTGGATTAGTGAGTAGATTCTTCTAAGATCCATGGGTTAGGGTGATAGAGAGTGATTAAGTTAGATCCAAGGTGTCTATTGTAAGATCTATCATTTCCTTGCATAGATTTGGTGTTTTAAAGCTATATTTGAGTTGGCCTCTCAAGCATAGAGCTATAGGCATTTCATGCCGGAAGGTGTTCTATGAAATGCCTGAACCAACTCATCTATGCTTTTAGCTTGCTTTGCCTAAGGGATTAGTTGTCAAAGGAGCTAGGATTGCTATTAGACTCATTCTCCATGTTTGCTTTGATCATTACAGCCAAAGGGATTTGGTGTACTTGGGTGATCATTGAAAAGAGCATTCATCTAGGGATAGAGCTTGCTTAGTTTTGTTGTCTAGGCATAAGGATTAGATTGATTGAAAAGTTAGCATCTTGGATTGAAGCTTAATCATTTGATATCAAGTCCCTATACCCATGGGTCTCACTCTCCTCATAAGAAAGAAAGTTCAATCTTTTATTGCATTTTAATATTGTCTTAGTTTCACAATCATCCTCTCAACTTGTTTAGACTTAGATTAAGCATGAACTTGCATTCCCTTTGCATTAGAATCTCTTAGAATTGGATTGACATCTTGTATTCTACAACATTTGATTAGGACTTTAAAAAGGCCTGTCATCACTTTCGTCAAGTGTAGAGGGAAGGATGCGAGTAGTCACTTCGTATCCTAACTCTTTTTTTGTCGGTCCTATGCTACTTTTTTAGCGTTTTAGGTGTGCGATAAGAGACATGTTTTGGGATCTTATACGATACTATGTCTGTGAGATGTCAAGATCCAGCAAGACTGGGTTTAGGGCAAGACCTAGGTTTACTCTCAGCTTTGAGGCTGTGCGATGACTGATCGGCTTTCGTTTTGCCTGTTAGTGATTTCTTCCTGATTCTTTTCGTTTAAAGTCCGCGACTAGTCGCCGGCTTATATGACTTGTGTTAAAATAATCGAGCTATCTTCGAGTTTATCCGAGATGCTAAACCAAAATTTTGGGTTTCTTGTATAGCGCTATGATATCCTTGTCGGATGTAAGAGGACCTTGTAGGTCTGACTACGAGTTTGTATTGAGTGAAAGCGTTTCTTGTGTCGTCCGGGGCCAATCGACGGGCGGAGTTATTTTAAGTCGCTGGTGGACTGTCTTTGTGGATAATACGAGTTTTGTTATCTTTTAAGAAGTTGCGACGTCTCGCGTTTCTTTTGAAGATATGATTTTCGTTTTCCGCTGATGCGTTTAAGTGAGCATGAAAGATAGAAAGAATTTTATTAAAAATTTGAAGTTCGAGTACATGTGCGGATTTTTCGCGTTTTGTGGGAGTATAGAGTATCGCGTCCCCCTTTTGGAGAGGGATAGCTGAACTCGCCGGTTTCGACGAGCTGCCTACGATACCTCTTCGAGGATCAAGCCATCTCAGTAGTTCTGATAGTTGCCGCAGACGTTTTACTCCCGTGCGTTGCCGTTTCGACCGTGCTGGTCGGATCGGTGGTTTGTGCGGAGGTCGAGCTCTGCTTTCGCGGTGGACTCGAGGCTTTGTCGCTGTCTTTAATCGTTGTCTGTTTGGATGATTCTGGATCATCTTTCTTTGAGTCCTCGGAATGTTATGTGATTCCTTTGCTCGTTTAGGTTGGCGCAGGGCGCCCGATCTTTTCGCAGTTTGAACTCGGCTAGGTAACAGAGTCTCGATTGTTTCTGACTACCCAGATGGCTGCGGTTCCGGTCGGAGTCGGAAACTTGATACCGAGGTGATATGTGGATGGTACTGCCTTCATGGAGTTGATCCAGGGGTTCCCATGATGGCGTTGTAGATGGCGGGTTGTCGACTACTGCAAACTCGGCGATCTTTGTAACTTCCTTTGCCATGACTGGGAGTTTAATTCTCCGAGGGTCATGGTAGTGACGCCAAAACCCCGCCAAAGGTTTTGGCTCGGGATGACTTCCCAAGTGGGATCTTCATCCTGTAGTGGGTGTCGCGGAAGATGACGTTGACCGTGCTTCCTGTATCGACGAGAATGCGGCCGACTTGAGATCCTGGATGACCAGGTCGATTACCAAAGGATCGCAGTGAGGTTTGTCGATTCCGACGGTCTCCTGTTCCTCAGCGATCGTGTCGTTAGGAACATCGCTGTCCGGGAACCAGTTGGAACTTGTCGGCTTTTCGCCCGTAGGCTTTTATCGATGAGACAGAGTCTTGGTAGAACTGTGATCCTCCGATGATCATGTTTACCCTCGCGACTGCTGTTGTTCCTTGGTCGTCTGTCTTCTTCCGCTTTTCCCCGATTGGTTTTCGGTCGCGGTCCTCGGAGACAGTTTTGTTGGTCTTTGGCGGTCGGAGTCCAGGAGCAAGTCCTTTATACTCTTGACCTTTGATAGTTCGCGGTGGGAGTTTTGCGGCGAGCGGGCCGAACCTTGCAGTTCGCAGTGGACTGACCTCGGTCTCGTGGAACTCGCAGTAGGAGTTATCCTTGTACTGGTTCCTGGTCCAGGTGTTTCCGGAGGTTTTGCCTTGCTCGAGTTGATGGCGTAGTTATGCTCGCCTTGGCGTCTTCGCGTGATGGACGTACTTGTCGTTACGAGAGGGTTGCTTCTTGACGCGGTTTTCTGCGGTCCGTGCTTGCGATAGAAGCTTCATCTCTTCTTCCATGATGATGAAGTCCGTTGCCTTGTGGAGAGTATCCTGGATTGTCCGCGGCTTTCCAGTAGTATCCACTTTCGAACTTCGACTTGTACCAGAGTTTTCCTCGGTCGATTGCGACATTGTCGCTGATGCCCGTTACTCTGGCCATCACCAGTTTGAACCTTCGCATGAAGTCGCGGAGTGACTCGTCTTCCTTCTGAGCTAGACTCCATATATCCACGTCGGACGTTTCTGTGTCCATGAACATGGAGTACTGTTTGAGAAACGCCGAGGCCAGTTGGCGGAAGCTTCGATGGAGTTCCTTTTGAGCGGGTGAACCACTCGGCGCAGCACCTTTGAGGTGCTCGGCGAAGAAGACAATGACCTGCGTCCCGTTCGCTCCGGGAGTTTGCACCTATCCATTGCGATCTGGAAGGACTGCAGGTGCGACTTAGGATCCGTCGTACCGTCATAGACTGGGATTTTGATCTTCCCTGGGTCTGAGATGCGTGTTTCCGTGATCCGAGTGGTGAACGGCGTTTTCCGTGCTTCCTCGAGAAGTCTATCGATCTCGGGGAGGAAGTGGTCGCCTGATGGATTTGTGATTTTACCGCTTTCGCCACGGTCTTTTGAGAGATTCGCGGAGATCATGGATCTCGCTATTGCTGGCGTTCCTCGAACCTGTCGGCTGGTCGCGATAGATCCGAGTTTGATCTTCATGAAGTTCTTCCTGCTCCATCCAGTAGAGTTCTTCTTCCTCTTGTCATGGGCCTATCGAAGGATACCGTCTGCCGCGGGCTGGCTTCGGTTCTCCTGGTGGATGTCAGCGTCTTCATCGGAAGGATCCGATTGGTCGCTGATATCTAGATTGATGCTTCGACGTTGCTTTCCTTGTTTCCGTCGCGGAGTGGAAGGTTCTGCGAGGTCGTTTGCTGTCCTTTCGAGCCGTTTCTCGGAGTGGGCTCTTTCGGGCATCTTTTCGTGCTTCGGAGATCGAAGTCGAGTCTTCTGCCATGGCGTGCCTTGGTGGATCCGCGGCAACTTGCTCCTCGCAGTTAAGGTGTCGACCTGTTTTGCGGCGAGGTTATCAGCTTGTCCTGTTGTTCCGCCGCGCCGGCGGAGGTAAACAGCTCCTTCATCTGCCTGAGCCTCAGTGTTTGCATCAGCAGTGACTGCGGACGCATCTCCAGCTGGAGTCTTCAGCGTTGGCGTCGACGGTGTTCCGTCCGCTGGCTGATCTTTGGTGACGTCGGTAGACATGATCGGCGTGTGCAGTTGCGAGATAGATAGATCCGTAACCCCCCTTCTAGCCAAACTGTGGGAACCAAATTCACACCGTCAATTCCGATAAAGATTTATGGAGGAAAACCGAAGTTAACCCGATCTTCCTTGAAGGTCCGGATATCTGCTGGGCATACCGAAACAATCAAATAAAGTTGCGAAAATAGAAATTGTAAAAGTTGAGCGAAAGAGATCTTATTTCTGAATTCTCGTTTGAGCGTGTACAACAAGAAAAGAAACTGGCCGTAAGGACTGTCGAGGAGTCCGCTAGTCTGGTCGCCTAAGTCTATCCTAGTTGAGTCGCAGCTCGCTAGTGAAAACAGAAAAGAATGCTAAATCGCTCTAAGTGCTAAGTGCTTGAAAGTTTGTGATCTGGTTTGCTTCTTGCTCAAAGCTCTCCTTATATACTTCTCCTAAGACGGTCTATCTTCTCGCGGGCTGAGTCGGGCTTTTTCCATTTTCGTCCATCTTCGTGTTTATCGGGAAACTTGACATTTATCTTCGGAAATCTTGACATTTATCTTCTGGAAACTTGACATTTATCTCCTGGAAACTTGACATTTATCTCTTATGTGAGGATAAAGATAAATCGTCATAGTTATCCTCCTTTTTCGAAAATCGTACGTGGGCCGTTTTTGGCCACGTTGGGCCGTTTAGGCGTTTTTACGGTTTTTCGAAAGGACGGTCTTTGAAGGTTTCTGTGTTTCCAAAGGAACCTTAATTCCTCGTATAGTTGAGATAGTGGTGTTCCAGAATAACCGTGATCGTACCAAACTTGTGTAGATTGATCGAACAAGCTAAGACGGATCAACCGGCACGATAGGACCGAGTCGGGACGAGGGCAGCGGACCGATGCCAGGCCGACCCTCGGGGTGCCGCCCGGCGCCAGGCGGGTGCCGGCGCCAGGCCGCCGCTGGCGAGTGCCAGGCGCCAGCGTGGGGTGCCGCCGGGGGCCGCCAGCGTGATGGGTGCCGCCCGGCAGGCGGCGCCGGCGCCAGGCAGTGCTGCGGCGCCAGGCGGTGCCGCCCGGCGCCAGGCGCCCCGCCAGGCGAGGTGCCGCCGGCGCCAGGCCAGCCAGCGTCGCATGCCGCCGCCAGGCGGTGCGCCCGGCGCCAGGCCGTCTTGCCGTCTGTGGGTTTTTCGTTATTCGATCTTTCCCTCGTCAGTCGTTTGCGGGAAATCTTTTGAGTTTGGGAAGGTCTTTAGCCGTAGATTTCGAGATAATCGTTTCTAATCAAACGAGATTCCGCGAGTATCGGGATTTGAGATGGACTTGGATTTGTAGATTTTCCGTCGTCGAGGATGCGAGCAATGCGGCTTCGAGCTTTAGATGTGTTAAAAGATGAATCTTTTAAACAATCGGGAAGGCTTTACGGAAGACTCATTGTAGATCTCGGACGATCCAGACATGGGTTTCAAGGGACCAAGATGCTGCCATTGCCCGAGATCATGAGATGATCGCACCGATGGGCGCCAGGACCCTCGCCGTTGGCGCCAGATGGGAGTGGACGAGCCTTCCGTGAGTTTTATCGAGCGACGACCCGTTTCTTGGATTTGATCGTCGCTTGGCTTTTCTTTCGAGGATTTTCGGGTGACGATTTCGTCATTGACCGATTTTGACCCCAACATGTTCTATGAAATGTCTGAACCAACTCTACTAAGCTTTTAACATTCTTTACCAAAGACCATTTGTTGTAAAGGTGTTAAGATGGCTAGTAGGCTTGTTCTTAATGATTGCTTGCATGTTATTCAGCCAATGACCATTTGATGTTTGAGATGTGTTAGCAAATGAACATTCTTCTTGACCATAGAGGTTGTTTAGACTTGTGCCTAGGCCTAAGGTTGTTAGATTGATTGAAAGCTGCCACCTTTAGATCGGATCTGCTTGTTTCCTTGCTTGTTGAGGGTTCTTAATGCTATTTTGGTCTTGATCATATCAAAATAGATCTATAGGCATTTCATGCCCGAAAGGTGTTCTATGAAATGCCTGAACCAACTCATCAATGCTTTTAGCTTGCTTTGCCTAAGAGATTAGTTGTCAAAGAAGCTAGGATTGCTATTAGACTCATTCTCCATGCTTGCTTTGATCATTACAGCCAAAGAGATTTGGTGTACTTGGGTGATCATTGCAAAAGAGCATTCGTCTAGAGATAGAGCTTGCTTAGTTTTGTTGTTTAGGCATAAGGAAAATGTTTGATTGATTGCTTGCCACCTTTAGATTGGATCTTAATCATCTAAAGTCAAGTCCCTAGTCCCATGGATCCTACCTTAGCATTTGATTGAGTTCTTGCACTTATTTCTTGATTGGATTTGAGATCACCTTGTTTATATTTTTAGGATCTTAGCTTGTTACCTTCATCTATCTTCTTGTTTGCTTAGATTAAGGAAGCTTGTGTATTCTTGGTGCTATAGATCACTAGTTCTCTGTGGGTTCGACAACCTTTCTATACTATCATTTGACTTGGGAGCCTTGAAAACTTCCACCATCAAATTGGCCGTTGCGAACTAGTAGATTTTTCATTAGGATTTCAATCTTTCTTGAGACTAAGCTTTATTTTCTTATGCTTTCTTTTGATTTTGTATAGTTACTAACCTTTACTTCTAGTTTTGTTCTTGCAGTGATGGCTTCAAACTGCCTTGAAAAGCCACAAGAAGAGGAAGATCACATTGAAGATGAGCCATATGTGTATGTGGAGCCACCACCCTTTGATATCGCATACTCACACCAGACCAAAGGGTGGAGTTGCATCGGCTTCAGAGAATGAAAGAGAATAGGGGCAAGCCAATGAGATCCCTGGCACGAATGATCCGGGTACACCTCATTAGGGATCGAGCAGAGTTTGAAGAAAGGGAGGTTACACAACATGAGTTTGATGTTGCTTATGACCTTAAAGAGGTAATGTATTGGGTTCCACCATTCCAACTGGAAGGTACAAGCATTTCCACTTTAGAACTTCAACTTGAGGAAATTTGCTTGCCTTGTGGTGAGAATATTGCCCATGATCTTGATTCTCATGTGCTCATAAATGAATGTCTTGATCTGATATGTGAAACTAGGAAACTAGATGAGTTGAGAATAGAAAAGCTTGTTAGAGATCATATGGAAGTTTGTTTTGACAAGAGTTATCTATGTGCTTCATTTGATCTTGAATCTGAGTTTTTCATTCTTAATGAACCTAGACCTCTTCTTGCACTTGCTGATCTAGGGGATGAACTTGATGTGGATAAGCTCTTGCTTGAGATAGAAAACCCCCATGCTGAAAATTATCATGCGAATGTGAACATTGTGTATTATTTGGTTGATGGAGATAGAGTTGACTACTTTGTTAAAACTTCGTTTGAGCCTGTAGTTGACTTTGTGTTTCCACCAAATGCTTTTGATTCTCATGACCATTTTAACCTCAAAGAGCATCTCATGATTCATGATGCATCTTTAGTGAAGCTCTTTGATGAAAAATCTGACTATTTTCTATGGACAGTAGTGTGCTCCTTTGCATACTTGGTTCCCTGTTCTCATAGGAGAAGGACCAAAGGTGCATTGGCTCAACCTTTTGATACTTATGATTAGCAAGCACACAAAGTCAAGCTAGAGACTTAAAACAAGCGCGCTTGGGAGGCATTCCCATGTTTATCCATTTTATATATTTCTTTATCTTTCTTTCTTTTAAGCTTTTAATAAGGATAGTTGAGGTTTTCAGGTTGGGTCTAACGCTAGACAAAAGGTGAAAGGCGGCCAAGCATTGCAACTCTAGACACCCGCCTTCACTTATCCGTTTCAGCCTATCTCTCCCGGTGGCACAAATCCGAGGCCAAGGGTCCTTTACCACCCAATTCAGCCAATAACTCCAAGTATGTATCACTCCAACCCTTCTTGTATATACATTTGTTTTGTCTTGTTGGGGTATCTCCTTCTCTCTACTCACACAGACTGTGTGATTTAAGTGTGGGGAGGTACCAAGTATTTGATCATGTTTGCTTTGTGATTTTGTGTCTCATGCATTGCATTGTTCATTCATATTTGCATAAAATTTTTT
The DNA here is from genome assembly GCA_016432835.1 of Brassica nigra. Lineage (NCBI taxonomy): Eukaryota > Viridiplantae > Streptophyta > Magnoliopsida > Brassicales > Brassicaceae > Brassica > Brassica nigra. The sequence goes on from CM028246.1 coordinate 41,616,209, forward strand.
TTAATTTTTGAATCATGTAGATTGCATCACTTGCATCCTTAAGATTGAGTCTAGAGCATATAGGTTGCATTCATTTGCATATGGAGCATTGCCTTGTAAAGAACACTTGTTTGCACTGAATTTGGCACCCTAGTTAAACATATCAAGTAGTTTAAGCATCTTTTGAAAGGCTTGCATGCTTTGAGCCTTGAAAAACTCTTCTTGAAACTTGCTTGCTTGCTTGATATTGGCATTGTTCTTGAAACCAGCTCCCTGAACTTAGACTTGAATGAACTTAATTTCTCTTGCATATGGGCATTTTCATACTTGATCATGGGTCTCATACACATTTGGGTTATCTTTCCCATTATACCACTCTTTGTTAACCCAAATGGCACTTCCATACCCTTGAACCCTAGCCATTCTTTGAAGCCTACATTGATTTGCATGAGTGAGGCCTTTTCTGATAGTTTGTCATGTGCAAAATCTTGAGAGTATTGGGGGCGACATGGATTTGTTCTCATCTCTTGCTAGCATAGGGTCCTCATTTGAGCTAGCTTCTAGGATGGTGAGTGGGGTTTTTGTTCCTTAATGGTCTATATCTTGGGTTTGGAATGTAACATTGTTGAGATTGATGAACAAATGAGTATCATAATAAAGAAGAACCCTAGGGACCTAAAATAAAAGATAAGAAGCTCTTGATTGATGTTTTGACCTTCCCCTTCATGTATATAAAAAAAAAAAAAAAGGAAAAGAAAATGAAATATTCAATAAGATAGTGGGGAAGGAAAAACTTAAGAGTTAGAGCTTAGAAAAGTGATTTGAGGTCCTTAGTGGTTGAATCTAAAAGAAAGAAAGTTGTTAATTTGGGTAAGTGATGTGAGAATGTTTTCATTTTGGGTTATGGGATGAATAAAGGGAGTAGATCTTGTAATCACTTAGGAATTGGGTAGAATGATGAGGATGGATCCATGTATGCATGAATTGCTCCTAGTCTTAGATAAATTTTGCATAATGATCAAGCTCCTTGATTTTCGAGTGATTGCCACCTTGAAATGATGCATTGAACCCTCCTTTTCATCCTTATTAGACCATTTGATCACCTAGCCAAATGATTGAGATCATGTGCCCATTTGTGAGACTTCACCTTGTGTGTGTGTGTGTGAATCAATGTGAGGGCTGGTTAAGAGAACTTGTTGGTTGATAAGCATTGCATCTTGTGTAGAGGCTTAAGAGTCATTGATAGGCCTTGTGAAGCTAGAGCATAATAGGAAGTTTTGCTCATGCTATTTGCTATGTTTCTTTAGGATGTCAAGTTGAGTGCTATGAGTGTTTCTTTTGGCTTTGCTCCCATCTCTATGTCTCTCCTCCTTGTGTTTTGAAAAGATTACTTGAGGACAAGTAAAGGTCTAGTGTGGGGGAGTTGATGTCTTGCATATTTACATGTTTTAAGCATCCATATCTTATGCATTTTGATCATATAAGTTAGGCATTAGGCATCTTTAGGTCCATTTTGCATTCATTTGTCCTTATCAGGTGTTGGAGTATGCTTTGGTGTGATTTGAGGTGTTTGGAAGCCTTATGGCCCAAAAGTTGAAGAATCAAGTTTGGCCATGAAAAGAGAAGTCAATCCATGAACTGGTCAAGACAAAGATGAGCATGGACGGAGGCCTTAGACATATCTTCTGATGCCAAGATTTGGTGGAGATACAGCATTTTGAGTTAGCTTTCCAATGGAAGTGGTTCAAGTCATTTGGAGCCATATTGGAGAAGTTATGATCGATTCATTAGAAGCATGTCAAGACACCCGACCTGGACACGACCTAACCTACCGCGCGGGTTGGCGAGATGATGGACGCCAGGGAGTGTACCCGGCCTCACACACCCGGGATGAGAACCCCGCACGGCTCCACACACCCGGCCTGGCATACGCGGCCTGAAGGACCCGCACGGCTCACATACGCGGCCTGGCATACGCGGCCTGAAGGACCCGCACGGCTCACATACGCGGCCAGCACACGCGTCCTGAAGCACCCGCACGGCTGGAAGGCTGGACGAGAGTCTGGTACGCGGGTCAGCATACGCTGGTCGGGACTCGACCACCTTACCGGTATCGGCCAGTTTCTTCCTTCTTGCTGGATTCTGATTGGCTGAAGACTTAATGACCTCAAGGACTTTTTAGACTTTCTCCTTTATGTTTTTAAGGGTTTCCAAGCCCCATATAAATACTCTTGTATCCCCTTTGAGGGACTTATCTCATTTTCTCTCAAGACTTTGCCTCATATTGTAAAAGCTTGAATCTTTTATCAATCTAAGAAAGTTCTTCATCTTATATCTTGTTACTCCTTCTCACAAACATGATTAGCCTTGAATCTCACATAGATTTAAGGTTTTCATGGAGATTAGAGAGTAGACACACTTTGGATTCATGGGCTAGGGTGATTAAAGGTGATTAGTGAAGATCTAGGGTAATTAAGTGAAGATCTAGGGTGTTTTAGTTTAGATCTATCTTGTTCCTTGCTAGTAGAGTGCTTTTAATGCTTCTTTTGACTTGGTCTCTCAAAGGTTGAGTTCTAGACATTTCTCACCCACAAGGTGTTCTATGAAATGTCTGAACCAACTCTACTAAGCTTTTAACATTCTTTACCAAAGACCATTTGTTGTAAAGGTGTTAAGATGGCTAGTAGGCTTGTTCTTAATGATTGCTTGCATGTTATTCAGCCAATGACCATTTGATGTTTGAGATGTGTTAGCAAATGAACATTCTTCTTGACCATAGAGTTTGTTTAGACTTGTGCCTAGGCCTAAGGTTGTTAGATTGATTGAAAGCTGCCACCTTTAGATCGGATCTGCTTGTTTCCTTGCTTGTTGAGGGTTCTTAATGCTATTTTGGTCTTGATCATATCAAAATAGATCTCTAGGCATTTCATGCCCGAAAGGTGTTCTATGAAATGCCTGAACCAACTCATCAATGCTTTTAGCTTGCTTTGCCTAAGAGATTAGTTGTCAAAGAAGCTAGGATTGCTGTTAGACTCATTCTCCATTCTTTCTTTGATCATTACTATCATTGCAAAAGAGCATTCGTCTAGAGATAGAGCTTGCTTAGTTTTGTTGTTTAGGCATAAGGAAAATGTTTGATTGATTGCTTGCCACCTTTAGATTGGATCTTAATCATCTAAAGTCAAGTCCCTAGTCCCATGGATCCTACCTTAGCATTTGATTGAGTTCTTGCACTTATTTCTTGATTGGATTTGAGATCACCTTGTTTATATTTTTAGGATCTTAGCTTGTTACCTTCATCTATCTTCTTGTTTGCTTAGATTTAGGAAGCTTGTGTATTCTTGATGCTATAGATCACTAGTTCTCTGTGGGTTCGACAACCTTTCTATACTATCATTTGACTTGGGAGCCTTGAAAACTTCCACTATCATCTACTCACTAATCCACATGCTTACTCTTAAACCCATAAGAGATTCAAGCTTAAACATATAGAGAAAGAAAGGAGATGAAATAAACAATCAAGAACACAAGATGAGATGAGATAATAAATCAAAGATGAAGCTTTACTCAAAAGGTTTTGTTCTTAGATCATAAATAACATCCCATCCCCCATTAGGGATAACAAGGGTACTTATAGTTAGGCTTAAAAGCCCTAGAAACATAGAATAAAATTACTAAAAAGCCCTTAGAAACAATAGGTCTCGACCAATGGGAAGACAGTATAAAAAACGCTCAGGGTCGTGGCCGGACGCTCCGGGCCGCGCATGCTTGTCCGCGCAGTTCTGTCTGGCCGTTGCTCGTCCCAGCGGGTGTGCTGGCATGGTCGTCCGTCCAGCGTATGTACAACTTCGTCTGGTCTCGTCCCGCGCAGGTACTACGCACCACACAGCTTAGGCCGCGCATCCGGCTGGTCTTGTTCGCCTTGTCCCGCGCGGGTACTACGCACTGCACAACTCAGGCCGCGCATCCGGATTCTTTAGTCCACCCGTATGGTATGTCCTGACCCGCGCGGGTAAGGTGGCCCGAGCAGATCAGGCCACTCATCCGTATGTTCGTTGGGTTCTCATGCGCGGGTGATCTTGGCCGAGCATGTCCGTCCGGGTGCTGCATCGTCCAACATCATCCCTGCGTCCCGTGCGGCCTGGTCAGGCCACGTGTGCTGACCCGGGTGTACTGACATGCCTTCACTCAAATAATCTTAACTCCTCCAATATTGCTTCAAATGGCTTGAAACCACTCCCAATGGAAAGCTAACTCAAAATACTATTTCCCCACCAAATCTAAGCACAGACAGACTTCTTTATGGCCATCTTCCATGTCCATCTTTCACCCTTCCTTTTTTGTAACCATGTAGCCCCAAACACCTTCAAATTCTCCAAAGTACACTCCAAGACCTGATAAAGACTTATGAATGCAAAATGAACCTAAATTTGCCTAATGCCTAAACTAGAAGGGATAAAATGCATAAAATGGAAAGCTAAAATAATGAAAATATGCAAGACATCAATTCGCCGTCATAACCTCGGCAAGGAAACTAAGACCATATTTCCAATCTCATACTATAGTGGTTCTCACCACATTCCCTCTGCGGATAATCCTGCACAGTCCGAGCCAATCCGGTAGGCTCGCGAAATGGGCAATCGAACTAAGTGAATACGACGCCGAGTATTGCCCAAGGACATGTGCAAAGTCCCAGGTGCTTGCGGATTTCTTGGTAGAATTACCCATTGGAGACATGACTAACGAGGAGCCGAACTCAACTTGGGTCCTCCACGTCGACGGATCCTCGTCCAAACAAGGATCCGAAATCGGAATTCGACTCACCTCTCCTAACGGGGAAATCCTAGAACAGTCATTCCGATTGGCTTTTCATGCTTCAAATAATGAGGCAGAATACGAGGCACTCGTCGCAGGCTTGCGGCTAGCCCATGGATTAAAAATCCGTAATATTCACGCTTACTGCGATTCTCAGTTAGTCGCCAACCAATACAGTGGAGAGTATGAAGCAAGGGACGAAAGGATGGACGCATATCTGAAACTCGTCCAAGAACTGGCTCGTAGTTTCGACCAGTTCGCCCTGACCAGAATCCCTCGCTCGGAAAACGTCAAGGCCGACGCCTTGGCTGCCCTCGCCTCAAGCTCAGATCCAGGGCTCAAAAGGATAATCCCCGTCGAATTCATCGAACATCCGAGCATCGGACCATCAGTGGTCGTCAATCTAATCCAAGGAGAGATTGAAGATGCGGAAGAAGTCGAGGATCAACCGGAAGCGTATGCGGACCAAACCGAGTATGGCTGCGACAGCCCTTGGTTAGAACCAATCCGAGCCTATATCGTGAATGGAACCTTACCCGCCGAAAAATGGGCGGCCCGTAAAGTGAAAACCCAAGCGGCACGGTATGTCACGATAGAGGGAGAAATTTATAAGTGGCGTTTCTCCGGTCCTCTCATGACATGCGCAGAAGGAGAAAGGGCAAGAAGAATCATGGAAGAGGTCCATTCTGGATCATGCGGAAATCATTCTGGCGGAAGATCTCTCGCAGTCAAAATCAAACGCCACGGTTATTATTGGCCAACCATGATAAAAGACTGCGAGAAATTCGCCCGGAAGTGCGAGAAATGCCAAAGGCATGCTCCAACAATCCATCAACCCGCGGAAATCCTCTCCTCGGTCTCGTCCCCCTATCCTTTCATGCGATGGTCCATGGACATTGTCGGACCTATGATTCCATCAAAACAAAAACGCTTCCTCCTAGTCCTCACGTATTTCTTTTCCAAATGGGTAGAAGCAGAATCCTACGCAAGTATCAAAGACACACAAGTCGAGAACTTCGTCTGGAAATATATCATAACTAGACATGGGGTCCCGTACGAAATCGTAACAGACAACGGATCTCAGTTTATCTCTGCTCGATTCGAAGCATTCTGCAAAAAGTGGAAAATACGACTTACAAAGTCAACTCCCAGGTATCCGCAATGCAACGGACAGGCTGAAACTATAAACAAAACTATCCTAGACGGATTGAAAAAGCGCTTAGAAGCCAAGAAGGGTCGATGGGCGAAGAACTTCGAAGGAGTTCTCTGGTCTCACCGAGCGACTCTAGGCGGCAGCGGGAGAAACTCCCTTTGCCCTGGTCGGAACAGAATGTATGATCCCAGCGAGTAGAATTTCCGATGCGGAAGATTTCTCGAGCGGAAGATCTGAACAACGCCATGCTGCTGGATAATCTTGACCTGATCAACAAGCGTCGCGACCAAGCTCATCAGGATACAAAATTACCAGCACGCTTCTGCCAGATACTACAATGCAAGCGTCGCCATCGCGGGTTCAAGGAAGGCGATTTAGTCTTCGTAAAGTCTTCAAAACACTGCCCAAGCAGCGGAAAGCGGGGACGAACTGGGAAGGACCTTACAAAGTAATAAAGTAGTCCGATCAGGCTCATACCAAATCGTAAACATGCAAGACGTCAAAATCCGAGAACTTGGAATGCGATGCACCTCAAAAATACTACCACTAAGCGATAAAGCGTGGTACAAAGAACTACGAGATGGCTTGATCCCTAGACAAGGGTGCGTAGGCAACTTCGCCAACGGTGAGTTCAGCTATCCCCAATTAAAAGGGGTGCGTATATCCCACAAATTTCGAAGACTCTAAAACTTTGAAACTGTTTCATGACTTTTCAAATCAGCGAAGCGGCCGCGACAACGGATCCAGTATCCACAAAGCGATTACCACATCCAAAATTCACCTGAAATAATTGCGGACTTCTCCTACAAAGCCCATAGAGCTTACTATGGCATAAAGAAAATTTTTCGCAGCACCACGAGGCGCCGCTTCCGCTCGAACAAACATTTTCCCAAACTTTTCACACCTCCAAGCGGTATCATTTCGTTGTTGCTGATCACAACAAGCGAACTCTAGCGTCTAAGCGGACAAATAGCAGCCCTTCAAGGGTAGGCTCTCTTGCATCCGACAAGGATAAACATAGCGCTATACAAGAAATCAAATTTTGGTTTAGCTCTTAAGTAAAGTAGCTTCGACTCACGCCAGACAAATCATATAAGCCGACAATAATTAGCGGATTTTAAGCGGTGCGAGTCAGGTTAAAATCAAAGCAGGCAAAATAAGCGATTTGTCATCATAAAGCCTCAGTCGAGTAAACCTAGGTCTTTCCTAAACCCAGCCACGCTGGATCTTGACATCTCACAGACATAGTATGGTATACGATATCAAAAATTTGTCTCTTCACTTAAGCCTATTCGTTTCACAAACTTTTATAAATCGGTAAACCGCAGAAAATCTCGCTTTATGCAAACAATAGGTACGGTGATCATCAGGGAACTAGGAATGAGGCGACAACTCACACCCTCTTTCTCATACTTGAAAAACTGAAGTTCATAAATAATCGAAAAAGCGTTTCATAGATTGAGACCGCAAAAGTTCAAACAAAGCCCCAAAAGGGGCAGGGATTGAATCCACCAGCGGCCAGTCCTGGTAAATACATCATGGCCTCTTAGCGGCGAAACACATATAAAACAAAATTCCGAAGGGATTGATAAACCTAGGCGCTCCCGGGGCGTCACCTTCATCCTCAAACTCAACAGCGATAGGGACAGCCTGCCGTCGCCTCCCTCGGTCGCACCGCCACTACCCGCCTCGTCCGCCAGCCTCGCAATCCTCTCCCGGCGCTCTGATCTTCTGAGTCCTCGGAGGTCGGCGCAGGTGCATTCGCCTGCAGGCGGCAAGGATCGAATCGAAGTCTCCCTCGGAGGTCGCCCACTCTCCTTTACAGGGCGATAGTCTGGCTTCCTCCGAGTCCAAAGCGGGGCCTCGTTACCCGAAGCAACTTCGAGCTCGCTCAGACTCCCCTCGATCCCCGCTAAAGCCAAGTCCCTCTTGCGGAAAGCTATCAAGGACTCAAGCAGGATGGCCATCCTCGTCAGACGACCAAAGAAGTCGTCACAAGCATCGGCAACCTCCGAGGATCTATGGGCGTCCATCTCCTCATGAGTCTGGATCTTCTGCTGAAGGCGGCGGACTTCCGAGGATTTGCTCTTCTTCTCCTTCTTCACCTTGAGTAGTGAACTCGCGGTCTTCCCAAGGTCACGCTCAAGGTCGCTGATACGAACCTCAAGCTGGGACGTCTGGGCAGCATGGGTGTCCTCGACGGTCTATAGTGCAGCCTCAGTACGCTTCAGCGCTTCCTGTGACGACTCCAGCTCCTTCGATAGACAAATGACTTCTGACCCACACTCGCCAAGCATTCCGTCAATCAGCGACACAAACTGTCCGCAAAAGAAGGGGTAAGTATCATCATAAAAAAAGTGATGTAAGAATTGCAGATAGATCGAAATCGAACCTTGGAACGATGACGCGCCAACGGCTCTGAAAGTTCGCCCTCCTCGCTCTTAGCACCCCGCTTCCTTTTCACTCCGGATGCCGCACCAGCCCTTGCCCTTCCCTTGTGCAACAGCGCGGCACCAGCCGCTGGCAGTCCCAAGACAAGTTCCCTCTTCGCCGGGGGAAGAGGTGTAGATTCTATCGCATCCTCTCTCTCCCAGAGATCACGATTGGAGCAGTCGAAGAACCCGATGGATGGACCTGAACATCAGGAACCTGTTCAGGAATCTGTTCAGGAACAATAACCCCTTCCGCAGGCAGGAGGGCATCGGATGGGACTTCGGGGTTGGAAACCGGAAGAACAGGCGAAGGTGCCAAAGGAGCAGGCAAAGAGATCGGAGAAACATGCAAAGGAGTCGGAGCCGTAGAAGGAACATCGGGCGTCTCAGTCCTCGCCCGCTTTGAGCCTTTCGCAGCACTGCGCCGGGATAGCTTAGCCTTGAAGGAGTCAAACCCATCAATGAGGGACGGAGTAAGCGTCTGAGCGGCAGGAACCAACGACCTGGCTGGCCTCGCCCATCTCAACATCAGAATCATTCTTTTCAACTTGGGAGGAAGACATTTTCTTTTCTTTTTTGAGAGAAGAAGAGAATTTAAAAGATGTGAAGAATGAGAAGGGATGGCTGGCTATTTAAAAAAAAAGGGATGATGATGTAGAATTCTGCGGAAAAGAATCCTTAGCGAAAATTTCGATTTTCAGAAAACTCGAATCATTCCGCCAAAATCGTCTCGGTCTTACGAGCTGGGGGCTAACTGTTGGGCAGCGGTTATCTCGAAATCAGCGGCTAAAGATCTTTCCAAACTCAAAGATTTCCCGCCCGAGCGGTCAGCGGAGGAAGGATCGGCGACGGAGAACCCACGAGAGAATCCCTGGCGGCGGGCGAGCGAACGGCCTAGCACCGGCAAGCCCCAGCGCCCGGCGAAGCGACTCAGCCGGCATGGCGCCGGCGGCAAGTGCGACGCAGCCGGTCTGGTGCCGGTGGCAGGTCCCCTGGCGCCAGTCGACGGTCCTCGTCCTGGTCTCGGTCCAATCGTGCTCGGTCTGATCCCGTCTTGGCTTGCTTGGATCAATCCTCGTGGGTTTGATACGATCCGGCTCTGGAATTAACATCTCTGGATTAGACTTCGATTGGAATCATCCTCGATGTTTTACGACAAAATTAGAAAGGTTGGATTTCTCCTAGAGGATATCGTGTAAAACAAGATCGATTAACTCGAACATCAATCCGTTAGGCTATACGGTTTATTTTACGAGAAAGATAGTCTTTCCGAGAAATCGTATAAAACGTTCAACGACTTAAGACAAGTCCACAGACTTACTTACGATTTTAAGAATTCAGGCCCAATCAGACTATGACGGTTTATCCAATTTCGAACATCGGATAAACATCAAGTCACCGAAAAATAGGGAAAACTTCGAGGATAATTACGAAGATCGACGAAAATGGAATATTTCCTGAAGAGATAAACTTGGGCCCAAAGGCGAAGTCCATCATCCTAAGGCAAACCGACCTAGAAGTGAGTATATAAGGAGAGCAAGAGCAGAAGAGAAGGGGATCCGAAAATTAGACTTAGAGCACTTTGCTAGCTTAGAAGAATTAGGGTTTAGGTGGTTAGACTAGCGGAGCAAGGCTTAGGACGTTTGGCTGCCTGCGACTCTATCTTTTTCTTTAATCGCAAATTTCTCTGTCTTTCGGAGAATCCTTGTATTCATATCTTTCATTTAATAAAACGCCTTCGAGCAAATATCACAATTTTATTTTTGTCATCTGTTAACTTTCGATTTAGTGTAACAGAGAATCGGACCTTCAAGGAAAGTCGGGTTAACTTGGCTTTCCTCCGCAATCTTATTCATTAAAATCGACAGTGCGAATTTCGGTTCCCACATCGTCCTTTCAGTCACTACAAGAAAAAGAAGATATTGTGACTTGATATCACTCAAATTACCCGAAGGAGTGACTTTACTCTCTCAAATAAGAGGTTCGGTTGTAGTACTTAGGGATCGAATCCACGAGAGCTAGTGTACAAATAAGATGCAATCTTAATGACTATGCTAGGTTGAAAATGGTTTAAAGTAAATTGCAGGTTTGCTGAGTAAGGATAAGATTACTCAGTTGAAAGGATTTGGTTTTAAAACAATAAAGAAAAGTAGTTAGATTCAGGGTAGATATTCAGGAATTCAGGATTATAAATACTATAAAGGCTAACAAGTTGCTTGCATGATATGTCAGAGCTCAACACTTATTAAATGAATCCATCAGCTCTCGCATTATTTAGACCATATATTACTTAGATGCTAAATGGTGTTGCGGTCGGCTACTCTGCCGATGGTATCGATCGATGTTTCGATAGGAATATTGAGCGATACACCTCTACATCGATCGATTACTCTATAGGAGTATCGATCGATCTGACTCTAAGCAAGCTTTATCTTGCGAGTTGATACAATGCTCACCATGATCTTAGATCAGCTTTCGCATATCTCAAGAGGGTCATAGCATGTTTAGGATGTTGTCAGGTATTGCATGTAATAAACAATGCAATCCAAGTTCATGTTCTAGGTAGCTAAGCTAGAAAAAGCATTAGTGAACAATCCTAACAAAAATATCACAACTATAGCAATTATAGGTTGGGGCTAATCCCTCATATCCTATTTAAACCCTAAATCTAACAAATGAATCTACTCAGACATGGCTAAGTAGTTCATAGCAACAAGGTAATAATAGAAATTAATAGATCTATTAGAGGGTGAACACTTAGGTCCCAATCACAAATATCTTTGGATCTCTCCTCTAGTTCTAGAATTCTATAACATTTTGTTAACAAATAAAGAACTGAATAGAACTTTATTTAGAACTTGCAAGTAAGGAAAACAGAACTAAGTAGAAGAAGAAGAAACTCTTTTAGAACTTAGAAACTATTAAAACTTATGAAAAACTTGTGTATCTCTGCCAAAACACTTATGCATATAAATATGAGTTCATTAGGTTAAAAAACTCGTCAGGGGCATTCTTGTAAAATGTGATATCTTGGGCTTCAAGTTCGGCCAAGTCCAACTTGTCTTTCTGCCGCCTCAGTATCGATCGATAGTACAGGGTGTACATCGATCGATTATTGTCACGATGTATCGTCCTTCGGCTAATGTGTGTCGATCGATTGCACTGAGTGTGCATCGATCGATGTGTAACTCTGGTGTCGACCTCTGGTCTTGATCACGAGTGAACTCTTCTTTAAGCTCCAAAAAGGCACCTAAAACATCACTTTTCTCCAAAATGCTTCTGAACCAGAAAACATACCCAATAGACTCCAAAACATAGATAATAGTAGTAAAAACACTCATATACCATGGATAAAAACGGGTAAAATCCATGGTATATCAACTCCCCCAGACTTAACATTTTGCTTGTCCTCAAGCAAACACACAGGCAGTCTTTATGAAAGAGGATTTGAAAAGCAGGGACTAAATCAAATTCAAACTTAGAATCATAACCATCTACTTTGTTGCAAACCACATCTAGAGTATGTCAATCACAGAAGCACATTATGCAATATCCTAATTAAACAACCTTGATCATCTAGCCAACAACTTAGCAATCATGTCTGACTAACCCCTCTACTGATTTCATTTCTGTACATAAAAATAAAAGTGCAGGCTTTACCTTCGGAGTATCGATCACAGGATGCAAGGTTGCCTAAACAAGTATCTGGACCTGCAGGTAAAAATTAGTTCCTATCCTCTCTCTCTACTATTTCTCTCCTAGTCAAGTCTGCTTTCATTCGCAAGACATTGACCAAGATTGGACAGGCTTCCATGAATCAAGCCTTAATGGTTGCAGCCACCAAGTCCTGTTCACTTCTTTTTGACCTATATCCTAGGATTCATTGCGAAGCAAGTCTTGAAGGGGGTAACCACCAAGCCCTACTCGAACCCTTTACCTATAGAATTCTTATGAATCAAGTCTTGAGGGGGGTAACTGCCAAGCCCTGTTCGAATTCCTTCTTAGTTAATAACTAACTAGTCCTAGAACATAAATTTAAGACAATTTTAGATTTTTTTTTTTAACTGAAGAAAATTAAATCTAATTTCGAAAATGAGAGAGAGAGGTGATAAAATTATCTACACAAGGCTTTACCTTCCAGACTTGTTTGAAGCATCCGATCACATGTATACCAAGCCCCAAGACAAGCAAAGAATGTCAGGTTAGGTTGGAAATCAGCTTTGGTTCCTCCCAGACAATCAATGAAAGTGTTGTCATAGCTGATAGATGATCAACTTTAGCATCTATAGTACATTCTGCATCAACAAATCTAAGAATGGTGCCTAAAAGATTGGTTAGATAAAAAGTGAAAATCTAAATTATCATTATCCCTTTCTTGACTCAATAAAAATCATTTTGAAAACATTTTTAGATGAAATCAAAAGGTAAACAGCATTAGTAATCATCCCCCCAGACTTAAATCATACACTGTCCCCAGTGTATAACCAGTCCAGGTGAAGGCATAGGCAATAATAAAGTACACTGATATCAAAAAATTAGAGCGATATACTTGACCGTGATGTGTATCGATCGATGTTGAGTCGCATTTGTCGATCGTTTATGTGTGGTTCATGTCGATCGATATCGACTGTGTCATGTTGGTCGATTTCAGTGGCAATCGTCTAGTCGTAACTGCAAAGAAAACAAATGCGAAAAATAAAATCCTAAAGATAAAATAAAATGAAAAACTACCTAAAAGTGGTTTGCCTCCCACTCAGCGCTTTGATTATAGTCATCTAGCTTGACTTTGGATGGAATGAGCTAATGAGATGAAGTCCAGGTACTTGTTGAGAAACAAGTATCCTCTGTATCTTTCTTCTCACTGAACCATGCGTCAAATAGGCTTCTTGTTGCTTCATATTCTCTGGTTCGTTTCTTCTTTATCTCAATCAACTCACCAGTGATCCTTTGAATCCTTTCTTCATGACCTTCAATGCTGAACTCGTGCCATCCTAATTTCTTGTAGGTATGTTCTGAAAGATCATTGAGTTCCGCTTGCATTGAATCAAGGCGTTGGATCATTTTGTAGTGGATGGAGCTGGTATCGATCGATTCCTTTGTTGAAATATTGGTCGATGGCTATTGAAGTCCATCGATCGATGCGCTGGATCCTCTATCGATCGATGCTAAGGGTGCAGGTCTGCTCGCAAGCTGCCTCTGAATGGCTTTGATTTCTTTCTACATCCCTTCTATGCTAGATTCCATGCTTCCAACCTCGTTAATAAGCGGGAAATACGTTTGGTCTAGACGTCTATCTTGTGAATCATCCACGCTTGTTATTGCCGTGTAGACTTCATCAGCTAATTTATCCAAATCAGCTCTGGTACAGATCTCTGAAGTTTGTATATCGATCTATGCAACATGTTGTTCATCGGTTGATTTTTGCTTCTGCAGATTCTCGTGAAGCTTCTCGGCAAAGAGCTTCATCTGGCCGTCGATTTCAGTCAAACGCCTATCGATCGATGTGAGGTTGAACTCGTCGATCGATGCAATCGATGCAGCCTGATAATCAAGTTGACGCTGGAACTTCTCAGCCTCCTGCTGCATAGTATCCATTCGTAGTGCGAGTTCCTCCACTTCTTTGTCTACTAAGAAGTGTATATCAGCAATTTTCCTCTCAACTGCTTTCAGACGAGTCAATCCTCCAAAAGGATTGCAAGGTGCAGCGGGGTTCATATCTGCATGTGCTTCATTGATAAGGCGGATAGATCTCTTCATCTCTTATGTGCAGATGCTTAGATCCCCTAGGTTGTGGAAGATAGGTTCACAGGTTTTGGTGAGTTTGCTGCTGAGACGAGCCTCTGCTTTCTTCAATTCTTTCCAGATATCTCCAAGAGACTCATCAACCTCATGTTTTGAGTAAGTGGTCGATGGTGCAGGCTTTGTATCGATCGATGTGGATGTTACTCCGTTGATCGATATTGATCTTTTCTGGCTATGGATCTGTGCGTTGCGTAGATCTTCAAGTTCCAGCTCAAGACGTTTAACCTTCTTGAGTAATGCCTGGTCAGCACTGAACATCCAGTTCATCTCACTGCGAAGCTTGTCTGTGGCCTCTTCTAAATCCTTTTCCATGGAGAGCTTTTCCCATTTGCGTTCTCCAAGTAAGCCAGTGAACATCTCATTGATCTCGTCTTTGGTGTAGGTTTCTTGCACCAATTCTCTTCTTGTAAATGAACTAGCGTGCTCTGGTAGACAGATGTAGGAGCGCTCGTCCATTGAAGTTCTTTGAAGCAGTTTCTTGATGTCGTCTTTAGAAATTCTGATGACGTCACCATCTATTCCTCTAGCAAACCCTTCTCGTCTCTGTAGACCCCATACTCATCTCTCTGCTCCCAAAAGAATTTTCGAACTCCATATCAAAAGGCTCTCTTTCCGAATTCGGGATGCTTATCGATCGATGCGACACACTCTGTATCGATCGATTTCCGTTGATAATATGGATCTTTTCTGTTGAGATGGTTATCCTCAGCTTCCTTTGGCTCGGTTGTTGTGTCTGCCTCCTGGTGCTGATAATGGTGGTCTGGTCCGTAGCGTTGTTTCTGGAATAGGTTGTGGGATCCGTTGGCTAACTGTAGGACGTCTGCAATGTCTTCTCTGGATATGTGGAGTGCTCGTCCATCCATTGAGCGTGCAAAACCTTGTGAATCCCTGAAAATACCAAATTCATCCGGGATTAGGTTACCGAAATTAAGTACATTTGAATTTGTTACCTCAGATGGTTGGATGTATGTATCGGTCGATGGCACAGGTTCTGAATCGGTCGATGGTTGTTCAGGCATATCGGTCGATTGTGCTGGTGCCGTGTCGATCGATGAGACTTCTTCGGGTTGGGTGATGTATGTTGGTGTGGCGGTCTCGACCGCGAAGCTCTCGTACTGGTAGTCGCTTGCCCAGCTCCCGATTGAGTAGTCTCCGTCTCGCTTGTTGTTGACTGTGTTGTCGAATGATGCGAGGAAAGTAGTATCGATCGATGGGGATGTGGCCCTGTCGATCGATGTCGTGATTCTGAGGTTGTGGTGGAGAAGTCGATCTTCATCTTCTCGAAGGTTTTGACATTCTATAGCTCTCTCCTCCTCGTAATCATCAGTATACTCCTCGATATGAGTAGTATTTGCAGCATATGGTGGGATGTAGTAGTCGTTCTCCCACGTGTTTACTTCGAAATCACCTTCTGGAAAATCCTCCTCGATCTGATTGAATAGTGAATCGATCGATGACCATGTGTGGCTGTCGATCGATGTCAGTTCGCCAGAGATGATCGATGAGACAGTGCTACTATCGATCGATTCTGCGGTCTCTGTCTCGTATTCGCCTTGTGAATCATATTCATCTCCACAATAGCAAACAGCTACAAGGTCTGAGCCGTCTTGGATCTTCTTAGGGACCTTGATGACTCGTACTGGATCATAGTAGACCGTAGGGTTGATCAGGGTTAAGCACAGTTTGTTTGTCTGAAGGTTG
This sequence comes from Brassica nigra, assembly GCA_016432835.1. Lineage (NCBI taxonomy): Eukaryota > Viridiplantae > Streptophyta > Magnoliopsida > Brassicales > Brassicaceae > Brassica > Brassica nigra. The sequence goes on from CM028246.1 coordinate 41,632,091, forward strand.
GACTGCTCAATGGCTAGGAAGGCTCTTCAAGTAGCAAAGAAGTAGGTAGGGTTATCTTGGCGTCCAAGACATGGAAGTCTACGGAATTAGGGCTTCTCCTATGGTAACCTCAAGGTTTCTCACAATTCCTCCAGAGTTCTGCTGAGAACAATCCACAAAGATTAATGATTCTTCAGTAGGCTCTACCTTCAGACCTAGATGGTCTGCTATCACCTTGGGTAAGATTCTAACTCCAGATCCTGTGTCACATAGGGCACGTGGGAAGTTGATCCCATGTACTGAGCAAGGAACAACAAACTTCCCTGGATCACCCTTCTTCTCAAGTTTGATCCTCTTCTTCATACTTTCTCTGACTTGGTTGAACATCCTCTTGATGTCTTCTTCTGTCTCATTAGTTTCTCTGAAAAACATCCACAATCTGTGTGAAAAGTAGGCTTCTTCAAAGGGTTTCTCAGTACGTTTCCTTAGAACTCTCTTTCTGAAACTTGCCAACTCTTTCTCATTAACTCCTCTTTTAAGGTGTTTAGGAACCTTCTCTTTTCTTTTTCTGAGAACTCTGCCATCTTTTTCCTTTTCTATCTCCATTGGATCAATAATATCCGTGGGTTTCTTCATTATGGCGGTTGGTGGGTTTCTGGAACGCTTAGCTCCTGGAGTGCATTAAGTCGTGCAACATCTATCTTGGGAAGTTGCACTCGGCGTGTGATAACTGAATATCGATCGACAACTTCTGGAGTGTGTCGATCAATTTCTTTATCATTTGGTCGATCGATGGGACCTCTGTCCTATAGGTCGATGTTGTAAGGGTTGGGCAGATGTGGGTGCTTTGCTGCGAACTCCTCGTGAGTAAGTATCTTCACGGCGTTGCACTCGTTGGTGGATTCTTCAAGATCCATCGGTCGATGCTCGTCTGGTTCCATCGATCGATTAGTGTTGGCGTACATCGATCGATGTGGATGTCCTGACATCGGTCGATTCCAGTGGTTGCCGCCAATACTCATGGAACTTTTGATTTGGAAGTCTCCCTCTTGCAGCTTCTCTTGCTTAACCACTCTCCAAAAATCATCCTCTATGATAGCACTGACGTTGTGGCCTGTTGTTTCTTCTCCAGTCCCTTTTCCTAAAGCTTCCTGCTTCTTAACAGCTTCTCCTGTCTGAATCACCTGAGTCTCTAGTTTCTTCACATGGGTACTCAAAGCATCAAGCTTTGTGTTCAAAGTGGTGTAGACAGCGTCGATCTTTCCATTGAAGTTCACCTCTAACTGCTGCTGGCTTTCAAGAACTTTGCTGAGCATGTCTTCTAGCTTTCCTTCTGGGGTTGGTGTGGGTGGCTTCATGTAAGATGAGTTTCCATAACTCTTGTTGTTGTTGGGGTTGCTGCTGTTGAAGTTTCCTCTCTGTCCTGCGAAGTTTCTGTTTCCTTGGTTTCCAGATCTCTGAAATCGGTTCCACTGATCCAGTTGACTTCTGCTTCTATGTAGTCATCTTCTTCATCAGCTTCTGCATCCTCCACTGAGAAAATTTGCTTGTTTAGCAGTTTCTGAGCATTGTCAAGTGTAGCTTGTACCTCATTTATATGTTCCTTTCCAAGGAACGCTGCAGATCTTGCTCTTACAATGTTCTTCGTGCTGTTGCTGGATGCTAGGTTCTCTATTAGCTTTACAGCATTTTCAGGATTCTTTGTGGTGAAGTTGCCTTCACTCGCAGTGTCCAGAGCCATCTGATATTTCAGTGCGATGCCTCTGAAGAAAGTGCAGAGCAGTTGCACTTTGTTGAATCCATGGTGTGGGCAGTCTCGCTGGTAAGACTTGAATCTGATCCAGGTATCCTTGAATGACTCTCCAGGCTCCTGGTTGAATGTGGCAATTTTCCTCCTTAAGTCTTCAGTGCGCGCATCATCAAAGAAGTTACGCAAAAATGTGTTTTTGATGTCGCTAGCTGCTTAAGCCACTGTAAAGCTTCTCCAGACAAAGAGTGTTTGAAGAGCTTACAGAGAAGGTAGTCCACATGGACTCCATTGCCTTTGATAGCAGATATGAGATCCTCGAACCTCTCCAGATGGTCCATGGGCTCATTGGACAGCCATAGTAAGGTGTCTGTCCCACAAGGGTGTAGTACTGCGGCTTGAGCTCGAAATCGCCTCTCTGAATAGCAGGGGGACGAATGGCTGATCTGTTGGTCTAGAACTGATCTGGACGGTTGTAGTCAGCCTCATCTACAGGTTGACCAGCTCCTGTAGGTGCAGTTTCTGGCTCAGGGATTACTTCATTCTGAGCGTTGAGTTTCTGATCTGCTTCATTACGAAGGTGACCTTCTTGGTCACGTAAGTCTCCATTCTCATCTCGTGTGAGAATAATAAAGCAACCATGACTCGCGGAACAGTATCGATCGATATACGGTTAAGGGTATCGATCGATGTCGGATGAGAGATGTCGATCGACGGTGAAGTAGTGTCGGTCGACGTGAAGGTGCGAGTATCAGTCGACGAAGACGGTGTCTCGGTCGGCAGGGGTGCGTCTGTATCGGTCGACAGGCAGTTGATGGCGTCGATCGATGCGGAACGGATTTCCTTCGGATTGGACGTTCCAAGCTAGCAGGGTCTTCTGAGAACAAAAGTTGAGATTCTTTGTTGCTTCTGGTGCTGCTGGGCATGTACCAGAAAAGACAAGAAAAAATTTTGTGTCAGAAAACAAATTAAAATAAAAATAGAAATAATCTAGACCTAATCAGATTAAATCTTGTTGTATCAAAGCTCCCTGGCAACGGCGCCAAATTTGATATCACTCAAATTACCCTAAGGAGTGACTTTACTCTCTCAAATAAGAGGTTCAATTGTAGTACTTAGGATCGAATCCACGAGAGCTAGTGTACAAATAAGATGCAATCTTAATGACTATGCTAGGTTGAAAATGGTTTAAAGTAAATTGCAGGTTTGCTGAGTAAGGATAAGATTACTCAGTTGAAAGGATTTGATTTTAAAACAATAAAGAAAAGTAGTTAGATTCAGGGTAGGTATTCAGGAATTCAGGATTATAAATACTATAAAGGCTAACAAGTTGCTTGTATGATATGTCAGAGCTCAACACTTATTAAATGAATCCATCAGCTCTGCATTATTTAGACCATCTATTACTTAGATGCTAAATGGTGTTGCGGTCGGCTACTCTGCCGATGGTATCGATCGATGTTTCGATAGGAATATTGACCGATACACATCTAGCTACGTCGATCGATTACTCTATAGAGTATCGATCGATACGGCTCTAAGCAAGCTTTATGCGCGAGTTGATACAATGCTCACCATTATCTTAGATCAGCTTTCGCATATCTCAAGAGGGTCATAGCATGTTTAGGATGTTGTCAGGTATTGCATGTAATAAACAATGCAATCCAAGTTCATGTTCTAGGTAGCTAAGCTAGAAAAAGCATTAGTGAACAATCCTAACAATAAATATCACAACTATAGCAATTATAGGTTGGGGCTAATCCCTCATATCCTATTTAAACCCTAAATCTAACAAATGAATCTACTCAGACATGGCTAAGTAGTTCATAGCAACAAGGTAATAATAGAAATTAATAGATCTATTAGAGGATGAACACTTAGGTCCCAATCACAAATATCTTTGGATCTCTCCTCTAGATCTAGAATTATATAACCTTTTGTTAACAAATAAAGAACTGAATAGAACTTTATTTAGAACTTGCAAGTAATGAAAACAGAAATAAGTAGAAGAAGAAGAAACTCTTTTAGAACTTAGAAACTATTAAAACTTATGAAAAACTTGTATATCTCTGCCAAAACACTTATGCATATAAATATGAGTTCATTAGGTTAAAAACTTGTCAGGGGCATTCTTGTAAAATGTGATATCTTGGGCTTCAAGTTCGGCCAAGTCCAACTTGTCTTTCTGCCGCCTCAGTATCGATCGATAGTACAGGGTGTACATCGATCGATTATTTTCTCGATGTATCGTCCTTCGGCTAATGTGTGTCGATCGATGTGTAACTCTGGTGTCGACCTCTGGTCTTGATCACGAGTGAACTCTTTTTTAAGCTCCAAAAAGGCACCTAAAACATCACTTTTCTCCAAAATACTTCTGAACCTGAAAACATACCTAATAGACTCCAAAACATAGATAATAGTAGTAAAAACACTCATATACCATGGGTAAAAACGGGTAAAATCCATGGTATATCATGACTACATCTTGAGACCAACTGTTTTCGTCACAATTTAGTTACGCTATTGTGACTATGTTTCTTCGTCTTAATTATGTAGTTTTTTGTCACAATATTGTGACGATGTAAGTCGTTGCAAGATTTCGTCACAACTAAAGACGTAATTGTTACTATAGTATTAAATGTAACGGTCGTGACAGTATGGTGACTATATGCAGCATCACAAATTGGATATGAAACTGCGACAGAAATATGAGTCTCTGTTTGTAACGTAACTGTGACTCTCTTGTTCCTTAGTTTAAAATATGTTTTTATATAAAAATATAAAGGGATAATTTGTCGAAAAACCAAGGAAAACATAGAAACTAAATAAGTACCAATAATAGTGAAACAGGGAGATGGCCTGATTACGTGGAGGGATTGATTTGTCGAGACTACCCTTCTTACAAATCGATTTTCCTGTAATATAGGGCGTATGCAAGTAACAATAAAATCTTCCAATATCTACATAAGTACAATAAAATTTATAGGAAATATTGGATTAGATATCTCAAGTATGCCTCGTTCAAAGAGATGAACTGTGCTCTCCTGCAGGTGTAACCCTCTCCACTCACAATCTGACAGATTCAGCGCCCAAGGGAAAAAAGAAGAGAATCCAGCTAAGATATTTACATTGATAACACACACAACTTGGGTAATGGAAAACTTGTACTGTTCATAAAGCATTGGGAGTCTATAAAAAGTGGTGTCTGGTTAACACTTTTAAATGATGTCTAGAAAACACTTTGGATGGTTAATATAAGCATTGGACATGTTGGTGCATGTGTTAAAAGGATAAGTACTTCTTTGAGGAATAAGTTGTTGTTTAGACGAACTGGTGAAAATCATTGAATTAGGATACATGATTGCGTATTGGTTGAAAATTGGTCGGGACTACTAGGAAGTGTATTGAATCATATAAGGTTAAAAAGGCTTGTGGAAAAGCAATTTAAATGGCGTCAACAATAAAAGTTAGCTTGAAACTTGGGACAAAGAGAATTGAGATAGTAGCTTTTTGAGATGGAAGCTTTTCAGGACAGGCATGGGAATGTATATTGAGAAAGCGATTTGTTTGACGATATTGTTTGGATGGTTAATATTGTAAAAGACATCTCTTCGATAATAGGGTTAATAATAATAATGGACCTAGTGGTGAACATGTTAAATAATAGCTACTTCATTCTTGTGGGATGTTTGTTGCATGGTTAACACTTTTATATGAGCTCTACAAAACACTCTGGACGGTTAATATTAATATTGAAAATGTTGGTGCACATGTTAAACGGATAAGCAGTTCTTCGGCATGGGCATGTATGATTGTTTATGTGTTGATTAGTAATTGGGGATATAAGTAGGATGGTTAATAGGTTTAAATTACGGCTACAAAAAACTTTATACGGGTTATGTGGATTAGTTCCAAATTAAGGCAAATATGGTTGGGGGTATTTAGTTGCATGGTTAGCCCATTTTAAATGAGTTCGACAATACACTTTGGTTGATTGTTAAAAAACATCTATTCGATAAGTTCTAGGGTTAATAATAATAATGGGCGTAGTCAGGGGCGGACCCAGGATAAAATTGACCGGAATCTGGTGGGAGTAGAACCCGGATTTTAGAGGGGTCAGAACCATAAGTTTACCAACTCAGCTACTGATTCTTTAACACTTTTCCATAGAAAACAACATTTTATCATATTTTTGTGGTGTCAAGTGACCCCACATCTCTCCATGTGGGTCCGCCCCTGGACGTAATGGTGAACATGTTAAATAATAGCTACTCCATGCTTGTGGGATGTTTGTTGCATGGTTAACACTTTTATATGAGCTCTACAAAACACTTTGGACGGTTAATATTAATATTGGAAATGTTGGTGCACATGTTAAACGGATAAGCAGTTCTTTGGCATGGGCTTGTATGATTGTCTATGCGTTGATTAGTAATTGGGGATATAAGTAGGATGGTTAATAGGTTTAAATTACGACTACAACAAACTTTATAGGGTAATGTGGATGAGTTCCAAATTAAGGCAAATATGTTTGGGGGAATTTAGTTGCATGGTTAGCCATTTTAAATGAGTTCCACAATACCCTTTGGAGGGTTAATAGTAATATTGGACTTGTTGTTACAGTATATTGAAATGTTACTGTGATTTGGATAGTTAGCATGTATCAATAGCTAGCTAATAGTTTTAAGGAAATCCAAATATATATAAGACGCATAAGAGTTTGCTAGGCAGTACCATGGTCCGTTTACATAGATTGAGACTTAAGAGCGAAAACAAAACGCAGGTGCTTGAAATAAAAGAGTAACGGTCGAATGAGTTAGAGCATTCCCACGGTGGCATCGTAAAACATAACAGCCAGCCTCTCGACTTCGCTACTCATTACGTCGGCGGTGATGCATTTGAAGACGTCGACACCTGCGATGGCGGATGACGACCTCTGTTAGAGCGGGGATGGCTTCAACCATTACAATTGCTGTAGTGAAAGCAAAAAATCTTTCAAAGCAATGGTGTTTTGAGACAGTGAAACCTCATTCCTCTTTTTGGTACTGCTCATGAGCATGTCAAAGGATATTCTGCCCCATGGATATGCTCAATCGCGAAAAATACGATCTGGGATTCGGAGAGGTGGAGCTGAGTGTTCGTCTCCTTCCATTTTCTTAGTGGATTCGTAGAAACTGGGCTTTATCTCTAGATTTCGAAGATATTGAGAAGGGAGAGAGAGATGATGGAAGAAGGAAATTTTGGAAAAGTGAAGATACTTTACGAAAAGAGGAAGATTTGGGAAATCTACTAGGTCCGTTTTAGATTTTAGGACTGACACCATACTAAGTACTTCATATCTTTTATCTGGATTTTGTATTCTCACGCCAAATGAGACCATGTAGGGGCAGCAGTGTCTAAGAGAATTGTAAACAGTGACGAAAAATATGGCTTTTGGTATGGTGTTAAATATAGTAAAGATCTTTGGTAGACATCCTAATTTCTCAAATATAAATACTAATAAATTTTGGATTTTTGTTGGTTTTAGTTGAAATATTTAAACGGGTAAAAAATATTATGTTAATTAACCTAATGAATAGATAAATTTAAATAAAATTTAATCATTTAAGTATTTACAAAATTTTATTTTATTATTATTTCTTTATTTTTGTAGTATTTGTTAATGTAAGATGACAATTAATATTGTTATATATATATATATATATATATATATATATTTATAAAAATATGATATATAAGTTGATGTAAAAGTAATTTTATTATATTTAATTTATTTTAGTAATGTGATATATATTTATTTTAATATTGATATATGAGTTATTAGTTATTAATATATTTAAAATATTTTCCAAAAATATATATGTTAATGGAAAATATACTTTAAATTGATATAAAAATTATTAGTTATTATCATAGTAAAAACATTTCTTGTTGAGAATGAATGTGATGATGACAAATATACAAATCGCTTTGCAAATAATGTTTAGGATATTCATTTAAATTTCTAATAAGAAAAAGGCAAAAAAGGCAGATAAATGTGTTTTTTTTTTTGATAAAAATGATAAATGTGTTCTTCGTGCTTAACAAAATTTAAAGAGGTGCAGAGAGGGAACAATTAGGGTTTTGACTTTTGAGCAGTGATGGAGCAACAAGAAGAGAAGACCGAGAATATCAACACAAAAAGAAGAAGAAAACAATCTCCATCGTCGTCAAAATTATCATCATCATCAATTCCTCTCGACCTCACCTTAGAGATACTCTCAAAGCTTCCTGTACAATCTGTCATGAGGTTTCGTTGTGTTTCAAAGCTTTGGTCATCAATCACCACCGACCCATATTTCATCAGCTCTTTCAAAACACGTCCTAGGCTTCTGATGTTCTACAGAAAAGGAGCCAAACTGTTTGTTTTCTCCTTGTCACAGAATCCAAACAAGAACGAGGGTTTTTCTTATTCTTCTTCTCAGCCTATTGATAGTTACCATATAACCTATCCCGAAAACTGTTGCTTTTCGGATTCAACCGAGTCAGTCCATGGCTTGATATGCTTACAAATATCAACAAATCCCATAATCTGGAGCCCTAGCATGAGACAGTTCTTAGCCATACGCAAACCGCAAGTCGAAAGCTGGAAGGAAACAACAGTTTTTTTGGGATACGATCCAAACGTGGGAAAACACAAGCTAGTATGCATGTCTAGTCTTAAAACTTGCGATCACTGTCGGGTTTTAACGTTAGGATCAGATGAAAAATCATGGAGAATGGTCAAAACCGAACATACTCACCGCCCTTTCAATGGCCATGGCACCGGTTTCAATGGACGTTGCATTAACGGCGTTCTATATTATCAAGCTATTTGTGGTTACTATCGGTTTATAATGAGTTTCGATGTAAGATCTGAAACTTCCAGTGTCATAACATGTCCATGGGGCGGTGACTATAAGGTTTGGAAAATGCTGATGATGATATCTTATGAAGGAAAGCTAGCTTTTGTTGGAAATATTAGGAGTGGAAAACGTATTATAATGTGGGTTTTGGAGGATGCAATGAAAAGCCAATGGCCACCGTCATTATTTACCTCTTTCTCACTATTTTGGTCAGGATTTGCATAAGCAGTTCAAACTCATTGGTATCACTGATGATGGTGAGTTGATTTAGTCACCAAAAGCGGTTTTCGATAATTTATATATTATATATGTTGATCCCAAGAGAAAGACGTTTAGAAGAGTCGAAGACAAAAGAATTGTGGTAGATGAAGGCAGTTCACTTGATCACAGACCTCAGTATATCCCAAATCACATTGAAACTCTTTTGTCTTTTTAACTTTCTCTCTTTTCTCTAATGTCAGTTGATTTATGCAAGTTTATGGTTTTTTATTTGTTAATGTCTTTGTAACGGTACTCTCTGTGTTTTTTTTTCAATCTTCCTAATTGTGTAATCCGCTGGCTTTCTCATAATCTTATCATTCCTTAATTTGATTTTGTTCTTGTCTTATTGGGTTAGCATAGTCCTTTGCAGTTTAATATATCAGTCTGATCAGATGTATTGTAGGCTGTCACAAAAGAATCATAATTCATCAAAGAACATTAGAACAATTTTTTGCACGAGTGAAAGAATCATCATTACATCTGTACAGTGTAATGTGTTTTAAAAACATTCTATTGGTCGAAATGTTGGAGCTCGATGTTCCAGTTAGATGCTAATTGCAACAAAAGATGGTCAGGAGGTAGACCTTCCCAGTCCTCAGGAGGATCCATTGTTAAAGAAGCTTCATGTAGATTCAACAGAATCTCCTTCTTTAACTCCAATGGTATTCCCATAAAGTCTGCTCCGTTTTCTACACTTACTTCAAGCAGCTGGAAATTATTTAAACAAAGAAGAAAACATTAAGATGGAATGGTTCATTCAAATATATTTGAAGAAGGAAGGATTTTGTTTTACCTGTTGAATCCAAGATAGACATATATCAAACAGAGTATGATCCGGAAGAAACTGTGCAACAGAATCGAGAACCTCGTTTCCAATATCACACGAGAGTTGATCAAGAACAGGACCGGTTTTGTCCATTAACTTTACAAGTAACAGATCGTCCCCGGTTGATAACACCTCAGCAAATGCAGAATCTGTATCACCAACTCGGAGTGCGTGAATTGCATTGCTCCAACAAGTCCAGACAGGGTCCCACTCTTGTCCTCTACGGTCATCATCATCATCGTCTTCCATTATTGCTTCTGCTTGGGGAATAGATACTCTCCTTGTCCTTGACGTTCCTCCACCGTCTTCTCCAGCCACACGTATAGCTTCAAGAGTAGCTTCATCTTTTGAAGCTTGCCATACGCTTCTGGCAGAAGGTCCTTCACCTAGTCTAATTTGTACAGAGCTTTTATCCCATGCTCTTCTGCTGTTACCTGACTGCTCAGAGTCCATAGGGCCGGTGCCACGTGTCCTTCTCGAGCTGGTCTGAGCGTTTCTCGAAGAAGTATAGCTAGGACCATCCCATCCATCTACATCAGACCTCCGTGGTGCAGCCGCTTTTCCCCTCGCACCTTCATTTTTGGGAACTAATAAACATCTTTCTTCAAAACGGATGCTACGAATTGTAGTTTCTTAACATCGCATATCAATCAGTTACTTTATACTTACCTGATTGTATAGACATTTCTCTTGACATCTCTTCAACGATCCTCTCAAGGCCTCTAACACGGTTCTCCAAACTTCTCATGCCGTCATGTGAACCACCCATGAAATCCTGCAACGGTAAGGAACGTACCTTTTAAGAGTGACACTTCTTCAAAAGGAATATAGATTTTAAAAACGAAACAGAACCTGCAACATGTTCATTATATGAGTTTGTTGTCTCTCCAAGTGCAATAACTGTCTCTGTAAAGGTGGCCAATTCACTCTGCTTTCAGATGCCTCCGCCTGGATTACTTCGGTCTCATCTCCCTCAGATCCTCTTGCAAAATCTCCAAAATGTCTTTGTTTGGGATGTGCACCTGCTATTCTGCACAAACCTTTTGACCTACTTCTCGATTCAGCACAAACCTTTTGGTCTGATTCATCCTCTGTGTTTGAGTTCGACGAGTTATTTTGCCTAGGGGGAAGAATAACTTCAACAGGAATATCGCCAGAACCTCCTTTTTCCAGTTTTTGGAAAAACTCTGGGTTAAGATCTTTGCCAGTCAACCTAGGTGACTTCTTACTCAAGATGAGAACTGCTTTTGAAATGGAATCTGAGTTACTGCTCAAGTCATCTGAAGAGCCTTGCATCACCGGATCGGTTTCTCCATTTGTTTCCAACATACATTGCTCAGATGACACATCCTTCTGGTCGACAGATGTTCCAGATTCTCCTTTCCCGGCAATGTTCTTCCAGACGTTTAGTGCTTCGGACAAGCTCTCTCTAACAGGTTTTATCTGCAAGCCAAAGCAAATACAGCCACATATTATGGAAATTCGTTCGCACATAGGAACTACAATGTACAACGAACATCTGCTATAGGCCTATAGCTTCCTATAAGCTAAGATGGTAAATCGTTAAAAAGGTACGGAGCCGTTTCTTTAAAGAGATGCACACGACTGTAGAACTAGGAGCTTAGTTTTACAGATTGAAATAAAAACCGAGAGTCACCTTATCAAAACGACAGGCCTCTAGAGCTGTAAGAGTGGAATCCGTTTTGTCTGCAACCAAACTGGTAGAATGTACGGCCAAGGCTATCAATACATCAGAGGCTGCCTTACGAGTAACCCAATCCGTACATCGAAGGCACTCATGGATGCTGTGCAGCAATGATTCCACGCTCTGGGGTGCAATAGCTCCAACCTGCAAGAATTTAAGACACCCAGTAGATTTGACCATCAAGCAGATCACAGATGACCAAGACAAACCAATCTACTTTCACCTCATCCCTCTAAAAATTAAGACCAGAACATAGCTTCTCTCCAGTCCAATGCCACAAAAAACATTACATAAAAAAAAAATCAAGATTCCAGAACTCTAAGCAAAAAGTAGAACCGCCAAGCAGATCAGAGACGACCAATGAGATTGAAACACACACTAATCTAGTTTCGTGCGATTCCTCTAGAAAATGAGTCTAGAACATAGCTTATCTGCAGTCCACTGACACCGTACCGAAACATAAACCAAGACTCCAAAACTCGGAGCATATCACACAGAGAAGCCAATCCAAATTCCAAATACAAGTAGCAAAAACTAGAGACCAAGCACAAACAAGTTGATTGCACAAACCTGAGACAAGCTTCCAACAACAGGCAAGAGAGAAGCCTTAGTAAGGTAATTAGGGCTATTCAAAAGCTTAGAGATTCGAGGGCACAGCTTCTGAAAAGCCGCGACGAGAGGCTCCGTCGCTGAATCCACCATCTTCCCCATACATACGGCAGCACCAGACTGCATGCTCTTGTTCTGCTCCGCCATAGCCTCGAACAAAGGCTTAGCAAAGAGTCCCACCATCGAAGAAGAACCACCAGCGTTCAGAAACTTCTCCGAGAGGGAGCCAATGGCGTCGCGGCACGCGTCCCGGACCCCGTTGTCGGCGTCCTTGAGGCGCTTGACGATGTGGGAGATGATCTTGGCGAGCTGCGAGGAGGTGAGATCGGAGTAGGTGAGGCAGAGGAAGGAGAGGAGACGCGTTGATTCTCTCTTGACGGGGGGTTTAGGATCCGCGGAGGAGTCGAAGAGGCAGTGGAGGAGGACCGGGAGGGTTTCGGGGGAGTCGGAGACGGAGAGGACGAGTTTCTCGAGGTCGTCGACTGCGATCTGGTAAGTGTCCCGATCGCCAATTCGGGAGAGGGAGGTTAGGATCCTCTGTTTCTGTTCCACCATTGCTGAGTGAGACGAGGATCTGAAGGAAGGTTTCATCGTAGTTGGTTATGGTGTCAAGAGAGATTGGTGAGACATTGCAAATGGCTGATGATGGAGACGAGAAATAAAGGGAGGAGGTCAGAGAAGGAAGAATAACGGACGTCTGGGTTTTTTTTGTTTTCCGGCGAGAGTGGAGACCACGTCTTTGCCATCTCATGCTTCATGCTTATTTGTTCTTTTTATCTGTTTGTTTTTTCGCAAATTGAATTATTTACAAACAAATATTCTCCTAGATTTTGAATTATGGAATTTTTCTTAATCCTAATTTTCTTGTTTGACTTTTCAGATAATTAATAAATTGTAAATAGGGCAATTCTCATAAATAGGTTTATTTCTCTAAACTAGAATTTCAAGTTGGAAATTAAGATAATAGCATCCTTCTATATATTAAAAGAGAAGTATATTTGACACGTGGCACTCACACAGTCCTTCTTAGTCGAAATAACGCGATTCTATTGGTTGATTTTTTAGAAATTCATTTTTGATTTATTTTTCTCATCGACACAACTAAAATGGGAAGCCCTATAAATACTTATCTTATTTTGTATTCTCGGTTGAAAGAACATCCTTTTCCGATAATTTATCTATTTAATGCATTGAATTCTTAGTAATAAAACAGACTAAAGGGAAACAACTGTAATTGTCGAGAAAATTTGTAGATCATTTGGTCTATTATTAATTATTTGTAGATCATTTGGTCCATTATTAATTATTAATATATATAATATGTATTTTACCTATTTATGTTGTGTATATCTAAGATATTTAAGTAAAAATTCTTAAAATGATATCCAAAGTTGATATGCCAATCAACTTTAGCTTTTTTAGATATATTAGTAGGGACGATGATGCATACTATTTTGGATGTTAGCTACTTGTTGTGATATAAAGTTGATGTATCAATGACACAACGAGTCATACTTGTGCATATCAAGAGGCATGCTCAACAATCCGAGCTTCATCAACCTTTTTCACCTCTATAAAAAGCATGTCTCACTAACAGTTCCTCATAGCTTATATTCTACAGAGAGAATATCGCACTAAACACTCATACTTCTTCTACTTTCACATTCTACTCAACAAAGACACACTATTAGCGATGGGTTCCGACACTTCTGTGAACAACTACGACATGAACAACACCAGTGATGGCGATGACTACGACGATTACTTAAACCCCAAGCATGAGAGCTATTTCAAAAACATGAGCTTTCGTTATTTTGCATGCATGCCACTCGAAATGGCCATTGATCATGCCCCATTAAAGGAGCTTTGCTTCGCCAATGGCAATCCCCAGGCCTACTATATCGAAGGCATACTTAAATACTTCTTCCACCAAGACGAACACTGATGACATGCCTTTTCAGGTCTTAATCAAATGTTGTAGAATACAAGATGTCAATCCAATTCTAAGAGATTCTAATGCAAAGGGAATGCAAGTTCATGCTTAATCTAAGTGCAATCAAGATGAGAGGATGATTATGAAACTAAGGCAATATTAAAAATGCAATAAAAGATTGAACTTTCTTTCTCAATGAGGCAAGGAGGTTCTTGGGACAAGGGAACTGACTTTGGGTGATCAAGATTCAATCCAAGATGCTAAATTTTCAATCAATCTAATTCCTTATGCCTAGACAACAAAACTAAGCAAGCTCTATCTCTAGATGGATGCTCCTTTGCTATGATCACCCAAGTACACCAAATCTCTTTGGCTGTAATGATCAAAGGAAGCATGGAGAATGAGTCTAATAGCAATCCTAGCTCTTTTGACAACTAATCTCTTAGGCAAAACAACCTAAAGGATAGATGAGTTGGTTCAGGCATTTCATAGAACACCTTTCGGGCATGAAATGCCTATGGCTCTATGTTTGAGAGGCCAGCCCAAATATAGCAAGAAGAACACCAAATCAATGCAAGGAGATGATAGATCTAACACTAAGCACCTTGGATCTACACCTAATCACCCTTAGTCTCCCAAGCCCATGAACCCTAGATAGATCTACTCACTAATACCCATGGAAAACCTCAAAATCAATGATGATTCAAGGCTAAACATGATTAGAGAATAAGATAATCTATTAAACACAAAAGAAATGAGATAAAAAGGATCAAAGATCCAAACTTTCTTCAAGTTCTTATTATGTTTTAGAGAGAAAAGAAGTTAGATCTCTTAATGAGATCACAAGAGTATTTATACATAGGCTTGAAAGCCCTTGGAAACATAAAACAAAAATACTAAAATGCCCTTGGCCAAGTGATTTTCGACCAATGAGAAGCAAGGAGAAAGGAAGAAGCTGAGCCACCCGGGTCAGGCAGTGTGATCCTTGGCCGGGTGTGTGCTGGCCGGGTGTGCTGGCGTCCTGAGATTGCAGCCGTGCGGTCTCTCTAGGCCGGGTGTGTTCGGCCGCGTGGTCCGTGTCCAGCAGCTAGCAGGACGTGCGGGTGCTGTTGGCCGGGTAGTCCTGTTCGGGTGTCTTCATGCGCGGCTTCATCGTCCGGGTGGTACTGGCCGCGTGTCTTGGCGTCCAGCAGCATCAGGACGTGCGGGTGGAAGCAGCCGGGTGAGGGAGGTCTGGTATCTGCTGGTACGCGGGTAGGAACGGACGGGTGTGCTAGGTTGGTTGTCCTGATCAGCTCGTCCATCAGTTCGTACGCGGGTGAGGCAAGGTCGGGTGCGTCCTTGGTCGCGTCCAGTCCGTTCGTCCCTTGTCCGTCCCGTGCGGGTGAGTCTCCCCGGGTGTTTGCACCCGCGTGTCGTCTATGCTCCCATCCCGTGCGGGTCCTCGTGCTCGGGTGGTACTGGCCGCGTACTGAGCTCATCCAGCATGACCTGATGGTCTGGCTCGGGTATGGTAACCCGGGTGGCTTGACGTGCTTCCATTCAATTGACCATAACTTCTCCAATATGACTCCAAATGTCTTGAAATCACTTCCATTGGAAAGCTAACTCAAAATGCCATGCCTCCACCAAATCTTAGCATCAGATGATATTCCTAAGGCCTCTGTCCATGTTCATCTTTAAACCCCTTTTTTCATCACAAAACTCCCAAACATCTTCAATATCTCCAAAGTGTGCTCCAACACCTAATAGGGACATATGAATGCAAAATGAGCATAAAGATGCCTAATGCCTAATCTAAATGAGCAAAAATGCATAAGATATGATAGCTAAAAACATGTAAATATGCAAGACATCAACTCCCCCACACTAGACATTTGCTTGTCCTCAAGTAAACTTTTCAAACACAAGGGGGGTGGATGCAAGGATGGGAACAAAGCCAAAGGAAACACTCATAGCACTCAACCTGACATCCTAAAGAAACATATCAAATAGCATGAGCAAACTCTTTTATTATGCTCTAGCTTCACAAGGCCTATCAGTTACTCTTATATCTACACAAGATGCAATGCCTATCAACCAACATGTTCTCTTAACCAGCCCTCACATTGATTCACATACACACACAAGGTGAAGTCTCACAAATGGGCACATGATCTCAATCATTTGGCTTGGTGATCAAATGGTCTAATATGGATGAAAAGGAGGGTTCAATGCATCATTTCAAGGTGGCAATCACTCAAAAATCAAGGAGCTTGATCATTATGCAAAATTTATCTAAGACTAGGAGCAATTCATGCATACATGGATCCATCCTCATCATTCTACCCAAATCCTAAATGATTACAAGTTCTACACCCCTTTTAATTCATCCCGTAACCCAAAATGAAAACATACTCACATCACTCACCCAATGAACATTTTCTTTCTCATGATTCAACCTCTAAGGACCTCTATTCACATTCTAAGCTCTAACTCTTAAGTCTTTCCTTCCCCACTATCTTATTGAATCTTTTTTTTTTTTTTTTTTTTTTATATATATTCATGAGGGGAAAGTCAAAGACTTCAACTAAGAGCTTTTCATTTTTTTATTTCTAGGTCCCTAGGGTTTTCTTTCTCAAAACTTTCTTTGTTCATAAATCTCAACATTGTCATATCCCCAAACCCAAAATGTAAACCATTAGGTAACAAACACTTCACTCGCCATCCTAGAAGCTAGCTCAAATGATGACCCCATGCTAGCAAGAGATGAGAACAAATCCATGTCGCTCCCAATACTCTCAAGATTTTGCACATGACAAGCTATCAAAAGAGGCCTCACTCAAGCAAATCAATGTAGGCTTCAAAGAATGGATAGGGTTCAAGGGTAAGGGAGTGCCATTTGGGTTAACAAAGGGTGGTACAATGGAAAAAGATAACCCAAATGTGTATGAGATCCATGATCAAGTATGCAAATGCCCATATGCAAGAGAGATTAAGTTCATTCAAGTTTAAGTTCAGGATGGAGCTGGTCTTAAGAACAATGCCAATATCAAGCAAGCAAACAAGTTTCAAGAAGAGCTTTCAAGGCTTAAAGCATGCAAGCTTTTCAAAAGATGCTTAAGCTACTTGATATGTTTAACTAGGGTGTCAAATTCAGTGCAAACGAGTATTCTTTACAAGGCAATGCTCCATATGCAAATGAATGCAACCTATATGCTCTAGACTCAATCTTAAGAATGCAAGTGATGCAATCTACATGATTCAAAAATTTAAAATTTTTTGGATTTTCTATGCACGTATGAATGTACAATGCAATGCATGAGACTCAAAATCACAAAGCAAACATGATCAAATACTTGGTACCTCCCCCACACTTAAATCACACAGTCCCTGTGTGAGTAAGAGAGAAAGAGATACCCCAACAAGACAAAAACAAATGTATATACAAGAAGGGTTGGAGTGATACCTAAGAAGGGTGTTTGGGTGTGGTGTTTGGTGTCGGGGCTAGGAGCTGGCTTGGTTCATAGCAACTAGAGGAGGCTGCTACATGGATCATGGGGCTTAAGTGGTTCACCACCATTCTTCTCTCCTCTAGTGCTTTGCTCAACCTGAAAATCTTGACCACTTTTATTAAAAACTAAAAAGGAAATTCGAAATTGCAAAGCTATATACAAGGATAACCATGGGATTTCCTCCCAAGTGAGCTTGTTTTGAGTCACTAGCTTGACTACCTTTTCTCTTGGACTAGTGAGAAGGAGGGTCCTTCCCACCTTCAAGAGTGATGGTGAGGACCTGGGAGAGAAGCTCTTGAAGCTTGATTGGGTCATCTTGGAGCTGAGGAGTGATGATGGCTCTATCACTTGAGAATGGTGTGGATCTGCCCTTATGCTTGATCTTGTACTCAAGGACACCATCTCTGAGCTTCTTTGGATGGAGAGTGAGAGTTTGTGAGAGCAAATCAAGAGGTGGAGGATGAGGCTCTTTCACCATCTTCTTCTTGCCATGTGTGGCCCTTAAGGCTCCAGCCATCCCCTCTCTTTTAGCACTTTCCAAGTGCTCAACACACAACTCCTTAGAACACTCTCCATCAAGACCTTCTTTCTTACCTTCAATCTCTTCATCTTGGGGATTCTCAACAGCTTGTACATCACAAGTGATTGTCCCACAATAGTCTGATTCGAGTGGAGGCTGGAGAGGATAGGAGACAGCTTTGTTGACATGCATGAGAGTGACCTTCTTGTTGGGAAAGTCAATGCAAGCTCCAACTGTTGTGAGGAAAGGAGTGCCAAGGATCAAAGGGACTCTTTCTTCAGATGCCATCTTCAAAACAGTGAGGTCAATAGGTATGGTGCAGGATCCAATCTTCAAGGAAAAGTCCTTGATTATGCCAAGTGGGGTTGTAGAAGAGGAATCCCCAAAGGTGAGGGGAGGAGTATATGTTTCCATGCTTTCAATCCCAATACTCTGCACCATGGCTAAGGAGATGACATTCACACTAGCTCCACTATCAACAAGAGCATCATCCATAGTTAGTTTACCAAGAGAGCAAGACAATGTGAATTTCCCTTGAGATTCAAGCTTAGGGAGGGACTTGGGAGGGATTGGTGGATCAATCTTCAGAAGTGAGATGTCCAAAAGTTCAGCCTCTTCAGCTTGGTGAGTGAGAATGTCCTTTATGAGCATCATTTGGACATGAGCAGCATGCATATTGCTGATCTCTGGAAGCTTGACTCCAATATCACTGAGGTCTTTTCTGAATTTGGAGACCACTTTTTTCTGAGCTTTGGTGAGGAACCTTTGAGGGTAAGGGAGCTTATCATAGGGTGATAGCTCAAACTCATTGTCCTCTTCCTTCACTTCTTTCAGCTTGAGGGTAGCACTCTTCTCCACTTGTGTCTCAACCTTAGGCTCATCAATCTTCAGAATCTTTCCTTGTACCTTCGTATCAGTTCTCTTCACAACTCTAGCTTCAGCTGTGGCCACAACCAGTCTCTTATCATTTTCAATCTGATGTCCAAACACTAGCCTCTCAATCTCATCAACATCATTCTTATGATCACTCAATGCAATCCTTGAAGAAGTTGAGAGGATGACATTACAAGTCTCCTTAGGGTTCTTCTCTGGTTTTCCTGGTAGAGATCCCATTGGATTCTTGGAGGATGAAGACATGGATGCAACTTGGCTCTCCAAAGCTTTGAGGTGAGAGGCAAGTTGCATGTACTTGTTGTTGAGGTCAGAATAGGTGCCATCAATCTTAGCATGGATGTTCTTGAACTCATCTCCAATGCTCCTAGCATTCTTCTCTTGAGCTTCTAAGAGTTGTTTGAACATGGACTCCAAGTTTGAACTTGGAGCCTGAGCTTGAGAAGAGCTTCCTTGGGGCTGAGTAGGCTGGTTTGCTTGGTAACCTCCTTGTTGATTGTTGTAGTAAGGTCTTTGCTGGTAGTTGTTTTGGTATTGGAAGTTGGGCTCTTTCCTATACCATGTGCCATTAGAATTGATGAAGTACAGCTCCTCTTGACCTTCTACACCATGAACTTCAGTAGTCCTAGCAGGCTGTTTCTGTTGCTGGTTCCCAATGGAGTTAAGCTGCTCTTGCTTAGCCTTCTCTACAAGAAGCTTGTCTAACTTTTCTTGAGAGATTTGAGGGCTTTTCTTGTGTGCGGATCATCTTCATCAGTTCTTCTGTTTGCTCTATCATGCTCCTCACTGTAGACTGAGTCACTCCTGGCCATGTTCTCCACTAGCTCCTCAGCATCCTGCTCAGTTCTGCCAAGAAGAACCCATTGCTAGCTGTGTCCAATCTGCTCCTGAACTCTGGTAGAGCACCTCTGTAGAAGGTACTAAGCAAACTCTCCTTGGTGAAACCATGATGTGGGCATTGAGACCAGTAGCCTTTGAACCTCTCCCATGCTTCACTAAAGCTCTCAAGGTTCTTTCTGAGCTAGAGATCTCAATCTTGGCTGTTCTAGAGAAGGCCCTCTTGCACTCATTCCAAGTAGTGATAGAGTCACTTGGAACAGCCTTCTCCCATAGATGTGCTTTGTCTCCCAAAGAGAATGGAAACAACCTCAGCTTGAAAGCATCTTCAGAGACTCCATTAATCTTGGACAAGCTACAGTAGCTATCAAATGTGTCCAAGTGATCAAGGGATCCTCCACAGCAAGGCCATGGAACTTGTTGTTCTCAATCAAATGCAGCAGCCCTGATTTGATCTCAAAGTTGTTGTTCTCCACAGCTGGTGCTCTGATTCCCAACCTATGACCATGAATGTGAGGTTGGTCATAGGTTCCAATGGCTCTTGCTTGGCGTGGTTGGTGATGTGGCTGGCGTGGTGGTCTAGGATTGTCAGATTTTGGACCATTGTCCCTTGGACATTACCATCTTGAGGCAGATTCTCCATCTCAAACCCCAACCTTTGAAGATGAGCCTGTTGCTCTACTTCTCTTCTTTGTCTAGCTATCTCCGTCTCAAGTGCAGCAATCTCTTCAACAGTAGGAACCAAGTTGGATGCCCTCTGCTTCTTGTGATCATACACCTGAAAGTCAAAGATAGAAAAGGCAAGAACCAATATCACAAGATAAAAAAATAAAATAAAATGACTTAGTCTCAAGCAAATGACTAAATCCCAATGTCAAAATCAACTTAGAACTTGCAACGCCAATTTGATGACAGGCCTTTTCAGGTCCTAATCAAATGTTGTAGAATACAAGATGTCAATCCAATTCTAAGAGATTCTAATGCAAAGGGAATGCAAGTTCATGCTTAATCTAAGTGCAATCAAGATGAGAGGATGATTATGAAACTAAGGCAATATTAAAATGCAATAAAAGATTGAACTTTCTTTCTCAATGAGACAAGGGGTTCTTGGGACAAGGAACTGACTTTGGGTGATCAAGATTCAATCCAAGATGCTAACTTTTCAATCAATCTAATTCCTTATGCCTAGACAACAAAACTAAGCAAGCTCTATCTCTAGATGGATGCTCCTTTGCTATGATCACCCAAGTACACCAAATCTCTTTGGCTGTAATGATCAAAGCAAGCATGGAGAATGAGTCTAATAGCAATCCTAGCTCTTTTGACAACTAATCTCTTAGGCAAAACAAGCTAAAAGCATAGATGAGTTGGTTCAGGCATTTCATAGAACACCTTTCGGCATGAAATGCCTATGGCTCTATGTTTGAGAGGCTAACCCAAATATAGCAAGAAGAACACCAAATCAATGCAAGGAGATGATAGATCTAACACTAAGCACCTTGGATCTACACCTAATCACCCTTAGTCTCCTAAGCCCATGAAACCTAGATAGATCTACTCACTAATACCCATGGAAAACCTCAAAATCAATGATGATTCAAGGCTAAACATGATTAGAGAATAAGATAATCTATTAAACACAAAAGAAATGAGATAAAAGGATCAAAGATCCAAACTTTCTTCAAGTTCTTATTATGTTTTAGAGAAAGAAGTTAGATCTCTTAATGAGATCACAAGAGTATTTATACATAGGCTTGAAAGCCCTTGGAAACATAAAACAAAATACTAAAATGCCCTTGGCCAAGTGATTTTCACCAATGAGAAGCAAGGAGAAAGGAAGAAGCTGAGCCACCCGGGCAGGCATGTGATCCTTGGCCGGGTGTGGCTGGCCTGTAGGCGTCCTGATTGCAGCCGTGGTCTCTAGGCCGGTGTGTTCGCCGCGCTGGTCTGGTCCAGCAGCCAGCAGGACGGTGTGGGTGCCTGGCGGGTAGTCTCTGCTCCTGTCTTCTGCTCCTTTCATCCCCAGGACGCGCGTTGCCAGCTATATGAAGGATAACCAGGATTTCTCCCTGAGTGAGTGAGTCACTAGCTTGACTACCTTTTTCTTTGATTAGGAGTCCTTGAGTGAGTGATGGTGAGGACCTGGGAGAGAAGCTCTTGAAGCTTGATTGGGTCATCTTGGAGCTGAGAGTGATGATGGCTCTATCACTTGAGAATGGTGTGGATCTGCCTTATGCTTGATCTTGTACTCAAGGACACCATCTCTGAGCTTCTTTGGATGAGAGAGAGTTTGTGAGAGCAAATCAAGAGGTGGAGGATGAGGCTCTTTCACCATCTTCTTCTTGCCATGTGTGGCCCTTAAGGCTCCAGCCATCCCCTCTCTTTTAGCACTTTCCAAGTGCTCAACACACAACTCCTTAGAACACTCTCCATCAAGACCTTCTTTCTTACCTTCAATCTCTTCATCTTGGGATTCTCAACAGCTTGTACATCACAAGTGATTGTCCCACAATAGTCTGATTCGTGGAGGCTGGAGAGGATAGGAGACAGCTTTGTTGACATGCATGAGAGTGACCTTCTTGTTGGGAAAGTCAATGCAAGCTCCAACTGTTGTGAGGAAAGGAGTGCCAAGGATCAAAGGGACTCTTTCTTCAGATGCCATCTTCAAAACAGTGAGGTCAATAGGTATGGTGCAGGATCCAATCTTCAAGGAAAAGTCCTTGATTATGCCAAGTGGGGTTGTAGAAGAGGAATCCCCAAAGGTGAGGGGAGGAGTATATGTTTCCATGCTTTCAATCCCAATACTCTGCACCATGGCTAAGGAGATGACATTCACACTAGCTCCACTATCAACAAGAGCATCATCCATAGTTAGTTTACCAAGAGAGCAAGACAATGTGAATTTCCTTGAGATTCAAGCTTAGGGAGGGACTTGGGAGGGATTGGTGGATCAATCTTCAGAAGTGAGATGTCCAAAAGTTCAGCCTCTTCAGCTTGGTGAGTGAGAATGTCCTTTATGAGCATCATTTGGACATGAGCAGCATGCATATTGCTGATCTCTGGAAGCTTGACTCCAATATCACTGAGGTCTTTTCTGAATTTGGAGACCACTTTTTCTGAGCTTTGGTGAGGAACCTTTGAGGGTAAGGGAGCTTATCATAGGGTGATAGCTCAAACTCATTGTCCTCTTCCTTCACTTCTTTCAGCTTGAGGGTAGCACTCTTCTCCACTTGTGTCTCAACCTTAGGCTCATCAATCTTCAGAATCTTTCCTTGTACCTTCGTATCAGTTCTCTTCACAACTCTAGCTTCAGCTGTGGCCACAACCAGTCTCTTATCATTTTCAATCTGATGTCCAAACACTAGCCTCTCAATCTCATCAACATCATTCTTATGATCACTCAATGCAATCCTTGAAGAAGTTGAGAGGATGACATTACAAGTCTCCTTAGGGTTCTTCTCTGGTTTTCCTGGTAGAGATCCCATTGGATTCTTGGAGGATGAAGACATGGATGCAACTTGGCTCTCCAAAGCTTTGAGGTGAGAGGCAAGTTGCATGTACTTGTTGTTGAGGTCAGAATAGGTGCCATCAATCTTAGCATGGATGTTCTTGAACTCATCTCCAATGCTCCTAGCATTCTTCTCTTGAGCTTCTAAGAGTTGTTTGAACATGGACTCCAAGTTTGAACTTGGAGCCTGAGCTTGAGAAGAGCTTCCTTGGGGCTGAGTAGGCTGGTTTGCTTGGTAACCTCCTTGTTGATTGTTGTAGTAAGGTCTTTGCTGGTAGTTGTTTTGGTATTGGAAGTTGGGCTCTTTCCTATACCATGTGCCATTAGAATTGATGAAGTACAGCTCCTCTTGACCTTCTACACCATGAACTTCAGTAGTCCTAGCAGGCTGTTTCTGTTGCTGGTTCCCAATGGAGTTAAGCTGCTCTTGCTTAGCCTCTCTACAAGAAGCTTGTCTAACTTTTCTTGAGAGATTTGAGGGCTTTTCTTGTGTGCGGATCATCTTCATCAGTTCTTCTGTTTGCTCTATCATGCTCCTCACTGTAGACTGAGTCACTCCTGGCCATGTTCTCCACTAGCTCCTCAGCATCCTGCTCAGTTCTGCCAAGAAGAACCCATTGCTAGCTGTGTCCAATCTGCTCCTGAACTCTGGTAGAGCACCTCTGTAGAAGGTACTAAGCAAACTCTCCTTGGTGAAACCATGATGTGGGCATTGAGACCAGTAGCCTTTGAACCTCTCCCATGCTTCACTAAAGCTCTCAAGGTTCTTCTGCTGAAAGCTAGAGATCTCATTTCTGATCTTGGCTGTTCTTGAGGTAGAGAATAATTTCTCTAGGAATGCCCTCTTGCACTCATTCCAAGTAGTGATAGAGTCACTTGGAACAGCCTTCTCCCATAGATGTGCTTTGTCTCCCAAAGAGAATGGAAACAACCTCAGCTTGAAAGCATCTTCAGAGACTCCATTAATCTTGGACAAGCTACAGTAGCTATCAAATGTGTCCAAGTGATCAAGGGGATCCTCCACAGCAAGGCCATGGAACTTGTTGTTCTCAATCAAATGCAGCAGCCCTGATTTGATCTCAAAGTTGTTGTTCTCCACAGCTGGTGCTCTGATTCCCAACCTATGACCATGAATGTGAGGTTGGTCATAGGTTCCAATGGCTCTTGCTTGGCGTGGTTGGTGATGTGGCTGGCGTGGTGGTCTAGGATTGTCAGATTTTGGACCATTGTCCCCTTGGACATTACCATCTTGAGGCAGATTCTCCATCTCAAACCCCAACCTTTGAAGATGAGCCTGTTGCTCTACTTCTCTTCTTTGTCTAGCTATCTCCGTCTCAAGTGCAGCAATCTCTTCAACAGTAGGAACCAAGTTGGATGCCCTCTGCTTCTTGTGATCATACACCTGAAAGTCAAAGATAGAAAAGGCAAGAACCAATATCACAAGATAAAAAAAATAAAATAAAAATGACTTAGTCTCAAGCAAATGACTAAATCCCAATGTCAAAATCAACTTAGAACTTGGCAACGGCGCCAATTTGATGACAGGCCTTTTCAGGTCCTAATCAAATGTTGTAGAATACAAGATGTCAATCCAATTCTAAGAGATTCTAATGCAAAGGGAATGCAAGTTCATGCTTAATCTAAGTGCAATCAAGATGAGAGGATGATTATGAAACTAAGGCAATATTAAAAATGCAATAAAAGATTGAACTTTCTTTCTCAATGAGACAAGGGGGTTCTTGGGACAAGGGAACTGACTTTGGGTGATCAAGATTCAATCCAAGATGCTAACTTTTCAATCAATCTAATTCCTTATGCCTAGACAACAAAACTAAGCAAGCTCTATCTCTAGATGGATGCTCCTTTGCTATGATCACCCAAGTACACCAAATCTCTTTGGCTGTAATGATCAAAGCAAGCATGGAGAATGAGTCTAATAGCAATCCTAGCTCTTTTGACAACTAATCTCTTAGGCAAAACAAGCTAAAAGCATAGATGAGTTGGTTCAGGCATTTCATAGAACACCTTTGGGCATGAAATGCCTATGGCTCTATGTTTGAGAGGCTAACCCAAATATAGCAAGAAGAACACCAAATCAATGCAAGGAGATGATAGATCTAACACTAAGCACCTTGGATCTACACCTAATCACCCTTAGTCTCCTAAGCCCATGAAACCTAGATAGATCTACTCACTAATACCCATGGAAAACCTCAAAATCAATGATGATTCAAGGCTAAACATGATTAGAGAATAAGATAATCTATTAAACACAAAAGAAATGAGATAAAAAGGATCAAAGATCCAAACTTTCTTCAAGTTCTTATTATGTTTTAGAGAGAAAAGAAGTTAGATCTCTTAATGAGATCACAAGAGTATTTATACATAGGCTTGAAAGCCCTTGGAAACATAAAACAAAAATA
Organism: Brassica nigra; assembly: GCA_016432835.1. Classification (NCBI taxonomy): domain Eukaryota; kingdom Viridiplantae; phylum Streptophyta; class Magnoliopsida; order Brassicales; family Brassicaceae; genus Brassica; species Brassica nigra. Next base: position 41,657,708 of record CM028246.1, read on the forward strand.
CTAAAATGCCCTTGGCCAAGTGATTTTCGACCAATGAGAAGCAAGGAGAAAGGAAGAAGCTGAGCCACCCGGGTCAGGCAGTGTGATCCTTGGCCGGGTGTGTGCTGGCCGGGTGTACTGGCGTCCTGAGATTGCAGCCGTGCGGTCTCTCTAGGCCGGGTGTGTTCGGCCGCGTGGTCTGTGTCCAGCAGCTAGCAGGACGTGTGGGTGCTGTTGGCCGGGTAGTCCTGTCTGGGTGTCTTCATGCGCGGCTTAATCGTCCGGGTGGTACTGGCTGCGTGTGTCTTGGCGTCCAGCAGCATCAGGACGTGCGGGTGGAAGCAGCTGGGTGAGGGAGGTCGGTATCTGCTAGTACGCGGGTAGGAACGGACGGGTGTGCTAGGTCGGGTGTCCTGATCAGCTCGTCCATCAGTTCGTACGCGGGTGAGGCAAGGTCTGGTGCGTCCTTGGTCGCGTCCAGTCCGTTCGTCCCTTGTCCGTCCCGTGCGGGTGAGTCTCCCCGGGTGTGTGCACCCGCGTGTCGTCTATGCTCCCATCCCGTGCGGGTCCTCGTGCTCGGGTGGTACTGGCCGCGTACTGAGCTCATCCAGCATGACCTGATGGTCTGGCTCGGGTATGGTAACCCGGGTGGCTTGACGTGCTTCCATTCAATTGACCATAACTTCTCCAATATGACTCCAAATGTCTTGAAATCACTTCCATTGGAAAGCTAACTCAAAATTCCATGCCTCCACCAAATCTTAGCATCAGAAGATATTCCTAAGGCCTCTGTCCATGTTCATCTTTAAACCCCTCTTTTTCATCACAAAACTCCCAAACATCCTCAATATCTCCAAAGTGTGCTCCAACACCTAATAGGGACATATGAATGCAAAATGAGCCTAAAGATGCCTAATGCCTAATCTAAATGAGCAAAAATGCATAAGATATGATAGCTAAAAACATGTAAATATGCAAGACATCAAACACCAAGGTCTTTATCATCTACGGCAATCGTCCATTGGGAACAACCCGAACGGTACGTATCTTTACGGTTTGTTAATGCTTGCTTTAGGAAACTATCTTAAGGGTAAAAGGTATTTGGATAAACTCCAATGGAAAGAAAAACCCAAAAGGTCCGATCAATGCTGGGAAAGAATCAAGAGCTCACTGCTCTTTATCGATATTGAGGACACACCCCGGTACTATACAAATATGGTTAATCTTTGGCCACGCACACACTGCCATCCTGAAGATAACATGGCCTTAGTATGTGAGCAATGTTACTACTACAAAAGGGTTAACCAATTTTATATCTTTGCTACTAATTAATATGAAAAAAGAGAGGGAGTACTGGTGTGTCTGATGATTCCCTGAAAAATGTTTAAATTTGTAAGTTCAGTTGTTTGTCTATGTAATAAAATTTGCTACTTTTTTCTTGGATTGTTGGTTAGATGTTTAAGTGGTTACACTGTGGTGTCTGTTTATCTATGCAATATAATTTGCTGCTTTGGTCTTGGACGATTGGAAGCACTTTTAAGTGCCTATTTATTGTGAAAATCCTATTTGCATCATTCTTTAGTTTGCAATATGCATGTTCTTTACACTCAGCATGTTTAAGACATCCCGATAATAAAACACGTAAAAAGCTTGTCATTCGGAGGACGTTTTTCTCACGCATTTAAAAATATTTTTTTAAATATTCATTTATTAATTTGATCCTAATTTGATTGAATATTGTAGAATATTCCTTTATATACGATTTTCGAACATGTAATCGACCATCTTATTATACTTGAACATAAAGTTTAGTTATAACTACATTGCCTATTATAATTGTGCTTGAAAATTCTTTAACTGGATTTCCAATAGATCTTCATACTCCGATATAATTTACGATATAGAGCATGCTATCAACTCGATTTTCCAAGAGATCTCTCTTCGACCAAATTTTAGTCTCTTTATATTCTAGCAAGTAAGTTTCTTTCTCCTTAGTTTTCCCTTTTCAATATATTGCATGTAGATCGATCCGTTTGTAGTATATTACGTTTATGGAATCAAGATCTTTTAGGTTTTGTCTTTGAAAGGAGTCATTTGCTTTTGTAACAAATATTTTTTTCGCTAGGGTTATAATAATTCTGATTCTATTTATATAGGGGGATTTTTTTTATTGTTTGTCATCGAGTCTCTGTATCATAGTCTTTGAGAATTTAGACTATCTTATGTAAGCAAATGGTTATTATTGTATGAACAATTTATTTTCACTATCATAATTTTTATTTTCTAATCAAGATTAAATATATTAATATCCAGACTAAGATCTCGCGATGGCATTCAACAAGGACCTCAAACTCAAGGCTCCCATGGTTGAAGATTACGGTTCTTCTCTACAAGAGGCATTCAACAAGGGGAAAGAGGCGAGTACTGAGCATTACCGAGTCAAGCTCTTTCTGTACAAGCAACTACATGATGCCCTCATCAAGAAACATAGAGAAGAGCTTGAAGTCTCGCGCGCAGAAGGTAAACCAGAACTGATTCACGAACTCTTCAATGAGTCTGCATTGAGCGAAGAGAAAGAGAACCTAGAGTCCGAACTGAGGCTTGCTGAGGCCAAGGCGTATGATGTGAAGCTTCCTTACATCGATTGGTACAAGTTGAATGAGCCACAGATGTATGATTAACCTCTTCGGATTCTCAATCTCTTCTACTTCAAAACGTTTAATGTTATTTTGGTATTATGGATCCTTGTCTTTCGGAACATATTTTCTGATTTTTCAAACCAGTTTTAGTGTGTTGTTGGTCGGTTATCAAACTAAGCTACTTATGTTATATTTTATGAAATATTTTTTCGTTTATCTCAATTTGTCTTCTTAGTGTCAAATCTTAAAATTGACATTCGCTTTATATTTACTCATTAGTCACACTTAGTTTCTTTAGTTACAGTAGTATCTATTTCCATAATCATGACTTTGGCATAGGAAGCAGTTGTTACTTATATAGTTAGGGATAGTAGTTTCACAGCTTACATCATATCACATTCTTCTAGGTGATAATGTGAATTATCACAGACTAAATTTTTTAATTCTATGACGTATGTGAGTTGATGTGATTATATGATAGACCATTTCTTTACAAGTTTCGATGTGAAGGTTCCTTGCATAGATTGGTACAAGTTGAATGAGCCACAGATGTTTGATTAACCTCTTCAGTTTCTAGCTTCTCTTGTTGTTATTTGATATTATGGTTATGTATTTCAGAACATATTTTCTGGTTTTCCAAACTAGTTTTACTTTGATGTTGGTCGGTTATTAAACTAAACTACTTATCTTATATGCAATGTTCTTTTTTATTCGTTTATCTCATTTTTTATTGTCTTAGTATCATAGCCTATGATTTATTGTTGTTTATGTTAAATTTATTGTTGTTTATGTTAAATTTCACAAGATATTTGCATGGAGCCTGTTAATATTTTCATATTTTGATTGATCATAATGTGTTTCAATTGTTTGAACTATCTACTATCGGTTATAATTGGTGTTAGTTATAAAACATAACAAAATATGTTCATAATTTTATATCAAAAGCATCAAACCCACTGAATTTCCCACAAAAGTGGGTAGATTTTTATTACTTGAACAAAAGAAACACGAGTTCATTATTGCTATTAACCAAAATTATGAAAACCTTAAATGCTTAAACCGAACACAAAAATACAATTTTTTATACATGTAGTTATACAATATATAATCACGAGTTCTGATAAAACTAAATACTCAAAACCAACTACTATCCAAATGAAACGGGTCTTTTGTTTAGAATCATTAAATTTTTTAAATGATAGTCGTGATTGACTCACCTTATAATTCATGTAACTACACATTAAAATACATTATGATAACGAGTCTTGACATATAAGAATTCAAAACCAACTACTATCCAAATGTCTAAAAGGGTCTATTATTCAGAATCATTACATTTTTAAAATGATAAACCAACCGATCTCCCTTTTTAGGTTTTTATATGCATTAATACAATCACAGCCCATTTGATAGATCGAGCTAAAATAGAACTTATGCCCAAATATAATTAAGACGGCCTTCAAAACTCGAAACCCTAAATTTTTCATGGTGTTATCTAGCACTATATATAAATCAAGAGTCTAAAAATATTTAGGCAAACATAGCGTCTTTAAAATTCTTAGTTTAACATGCAGCCGGGCAAATATAGTTGGTCAATTCATACCCAGGTTTGATCAAACTCGGATCCAAACATTTATATAATTCCTTTTTTTAGTAAATGACTAATGTTTTTGTTTTCCTATAGGAATTATGCACATTTTATCAGGATAAATCTTCACTGTCTTCCTTCTGTCATGTAAGTGATTTTTATCTTATAAAATATATAGTTTATATTATATTTCAGTAGTCCTTAGTTGTGAAAACTGGAAGTGTCTTTTTGTAACAGATTTACGAAAAAGTTCAGAATCATACAGAGAGTAAAATCGATCGGAGGCCTGGATATCACACTATGATGACATTTATACACAGAGATCAACATTCAGTCAAGATCCTCGATGATCAAGATAAATCCAAGTTTGTTGATTGGATGGAGACTAACAAACAAATACCTCAAGGAGTAAATCTAGAGTCTTCATATTCCTGTGCTGTTCGTAACTTTGTTTGGGATCCAAAAGCTAAAACATGGGTACCAATATTTGAGATTTGAAGATTGTTATATTTGTTTTACTATTTAGTTGTTTTTAAGGAATTATTAATTATATTTGTTTTTATTTATTACTTCATTGGGCTTTTTCTAAGGATTCTGTTAGAGATCTTGATTTGTCTTATATCACTTTTTTAAAAATCGATGACATTACTGCTACCATTTATTCAGTCGTCGTAGTATCACTCTATATATTAAAAGAGTAGCACATTTGACACGTGGCACTCACACAGCCCTTCTCAGCCGAAATAACGCGATTCTATTGGTTGATTTTTTAGAAATTCATCTTTGAACAACTTTTTTCTCATCGACACAACTAAAAAGGGAAGCCCTATAAATACTTACCTTATTTTGTATTCTCGGTTGAATGAACATCCTTTTCCGATAATTTATCTGTTTAATGCATTGAATACTTACTAAATAAGACAGATTGAAGGGAAACGACTGTAATTGTCGAGAAAATTTGTAGATCATTTGGTCCATTATTAATTATTTTAGATCATCGACAATACTATAGTACATGTACTATCATCTAGATCATAGTTTTCTTCATTAGAATTTCAATTTTATGTTTATTCAAACCGGCAAAATTATATCACTGATTTGAACGAAGCCTCTTTGATCTTAGAACAACCTAATTCGGTTTATACCCTTATTAGAAATTATTTTAACCTTTATTAAAAATTACTTGCGCAAGAATATTAAGTGATACATGTATTACTTGCGCAAGAATATTAATTAATACATGTATTTACTACTTTCCCTTACTAAAAATACGGTAAATCATATTGATTACTTGCGCAAGTTAAAATCATATCATATGCATTTAATTTTGTTCCAATAAAAATTAACTATCTTTACTTAAACGGTTCCATTATTTATTGTATGAATATTTCCTTGGCATTGTTACAAACCTATATGATTCACTTCATATATATAGAGGTCAATGTCGAAGGATTAAATCATATCATTCTTCTTTTTTTGTCCTACAATGGCAATGGTCCGAGCGTCCAAAAATATTGTTTCTCCAGTTAGAGATTTAAAGTCCCGTAAAGATACGTCCCGTATTAAAGTTAGGATTATTCGGTTGTGGAGAAACTACAACAAAGAATCAGGCAACATCATTGAAATGGTTTTCGTTGATAAAGAAGTAAGTTGTTCTCACACAATTGCCTGAGTCTTTGTTTTATTGTTTATTAGTAAGATCCGAATTAATAGATTGCTAAAGAAATAATATAACATGTCTGTTTCAATGTATAATCAGGGAATAAGAATTCATGCTTCCGTTGGTGAACAACTCATCAAGAAATATGGTGACAAGCTACATGAGGGAGATGCAATTGTCGTCCAGTTGTTCAAGGTCTACGATGCCATTGGTGAATATCGTACAACCTCCCATCCGTACAAAATTGGCTTCTATCCAACCACTTTTGTTATAAAAGCTGCTGAGTTTCCGAGTGAAGTTCCTGAAAAGTATTTTGCGGATTTTACCGATATTATGGAAGGAAATATCGATAGCAGCTGTTTGGTTGGTGAGAACTGATCTTACACATTTAAATATTCTTTCAGATTTGTTAATTTTGTTCCTCATTGTATTGGTTGTGTTATGTAGATGTTATTGGCCAAATCGTTAACTTTGGGTCTTTGGAAAACAAAATGATAAAAGGAAAAGATAACATGAGGCTTTTGATAGAGTTACGTGACCAAAAGTAAGCTTATTTTTTTTATCATTTTTCTATGATTTTCTATATAAACATGTTATCATATGTTTTTTAACTTAACGTTTTATTATACAGTAATGTGAAGATGATGTGTACTCTGTGGGGTGGTTGTGCTAAACAAGTACATGAGTACAGTATTGCTAACATGTCCACAATGATTATTTGTGTGATCAGGTTCTGTTCTGTTAAGGAGTGGAAAGGTATGTGATCAGACAATGATTAAACCATAATTATTGTGGACATGTCATATAATAAAATCTAATATTGTAGGTACTTACTCTATATCAAGCGGTTTTAATTCTACTCATATTTTGCTCAACCCAACGCTTGAACTGATTGATGAGTTCAAAGTTTGGTACGTCTCCATTATATTACGTTTCTGTATGTTAAACCGTTTAAATAAATTACATGCATACTTAAATTGTATTTGAATTGTGTCTTAATTCATTTCTGCAGTCTGCCTTATGATTCACTTGCTATTACAAACAACGATAGTAGCCAGTGGTCTGTTGGTACTGCTACATCTGTTCGTGCCAGGTTTTTTGTTCTTAATGAGAGGCTAACCATAAGAGAGATCATTGATAGTAATCTGGTAACACTGGAACTATCATGTTATATTTTCATAGATTTATTCTTTAAATCCCATTTTTTCTTATTGAAACGAACATATTGTTGTTGTCGAATAGGTTGGGAGTTTTGTCACTCTCGCTACTATTGAAAGTATAGATCATGAACATGGTTGGCAATATCTAAGTTGCAAATACCACAATAAAAAAGTAATGCATACAACCGATGCTGATGCTGATAACCGTCCCTTGTTCTTTTGCAATACATGTGATAAGGAACACATTGACGTCATTACCAGGTAATAGTTTTTGAGTTTTACAAAATTTAGTATATTTATATAGTATGTTGATTAACCGGTACAAGGGTTTTTCAGTACCTAATTCTAAAAACGTGTTACCAGGTTCAAATTAATTGTCCATGTTAAAGACGATAGCGGTGAGGCAAACTTTCTTTTGTTTGGTGCGAACGCTCAAGCAATTGTTCGACGTTCTGCCGCTGAACTCTATAATGAGGTATCTTTAGAAAATATGTTGTTCCTTTATTAACCCCGTAAATACAATTAGAAAAACCAAAAGCTTTGTGATTATAGTATGAAGATGAAGAATTGCTGCCGGAAGCAGTTAGCGATCTTTTTGGCAAGAGAATCCTATTCGAGATTTCAGTAGATGCTGATAACATCAAAGGAAAGAGTTCTCTGTATGTTGTTCGAATTGCTACTACTGACCGTGAAATGATTGAGGAATTTGCTGCTTTGCCTCCTAAACCGGTATTGCACTCAAGCAAGTCTCTTAGTTTTTGTTTCTTACATTTGCATAATTTTTATGCGACCTTTTATCTTGCAGGTCCTAATGTTGCAGTCCTCAGATGATATTTCCTCTGGTTCAGGTGGAGTTTCTGGAACTCCTTTGTCTAAAAGAAAAAAAATTTAAGACGGTGAAGAGAGTAGCCCTGAGGATCAACACTCCGTCAACAAGCAACTTGCTCAAAAGAAAGTCAAGGGCGAGTAATATGTCGGAAGTTAATGGTTGCTTTTTTAGTATTAGGACGTTTTTTTTTGGTATTTGAAATTTCTCTCAATGAATCTTGAGAGTTGGTTTTTTTCTTGATTATGTTATGACCTTATGGTTTATGATTTAAGAGTTTTTTGTCACTATCTGCGTTATTCGGATATTTTGTCATTTGTCTTACGGTAACATGTCTTAGATTCATAGGCGAACCAAAGTATATTTACTTTTCTTTGGAACTAATCCCCCTAATTACAAAGTTTGACGTATACATATAAATCATATAATTCTTACACTTTTATAAGTCCCGAACCCTCTTCTTAGGCTTTTATGAGTATTTATTTATTCTAAAAACATGTGATAAATACTACAAACAAATTGTTTGTCAAATACTAAAATAGACTATAAATTACGAACTTAGATAAAGGATTGTAGTACTGTAATAACTGGTAATAGAAAATGGGCTTAAAATCAATTTATATTGTTCCATCAAGATTTGCAGTTAGTGGATCTTTAATGAGGTCCAGTATGTGAAAAGACACGACTCTTCCAGACGTTCCTCTTCTATATAAACCGTGCACTGATGACCATCTTAAAAAAATCTATCATCCCTCTTCTCCTAGATTTTACTCTCTCCTAATATTCCGCAAGTAAGTTTTCTTTCTCTTTACTTCTGGATTTTCGATATATAGAAAGTAGATTGATACTTACAACTGTAGTTATTGGAGAAGGAATCATGATTTTTAGGGTTTCTCGCCGTTATTAGTCTTTTTGTTGTAAGTATGTCCGCATTTAACTTGCTAGGGTTATAATAATTGTGATTCCTTTTATTCCAGTTTTTAATCGAGTTTATGTATCACAGTGTTTGAGTTTTTCTTTAATATCTTAAGTAGAAATGAGGAATATTATTGTTATGTCAGGAAATGGTTATTGTTTTGTTTGGCTTTTGAGATTTGGAATTAAATATGAACTTAGATAATTTTATAATTTCAGTCGATTTGTTATGTAAGCCTTGAGTTTTGGTTGTGAATACTGGATTAATGATTTTAAATATGTAACCATGAACGTAATTACAAATTGATGTAGCTCGCGCTACGATAACACGATGAATCCTATTTAGTCTGAGAATCCCTAGGAATCAAAGTCTTCCTGAATCGTTGAGAACGCCTAGTTCTAACCGATTGCAAGGTTTAAGAACACCAAAAGCTCTTTTAGATTAATAATCAATAAAAAATGTGCCCTTACAAGCCAAGGGAACGGTTCCTTATATAGTTTAAACGAAAACCCTATTCCTTGTAATAAAAGGAAATATAACTTCAATGTAGAAGTAAAGATAAACTTGAAAAGAAAAGGAAAACCAAAGCATAAAGAAAACGGGAAAGATATCCACGCTGCATCAGGTCACCCGGGGTGAAGAAAGATTCGGCCTCGAATCTTCAGGAGTATCATGCGGAACGTAGGGAACAAGATGTTTTACGTTGAACACATCTGATCATCTAACGTCGGATGGTAACTTCAGCCTATAAGCATTTGCGTTCATTTTTTCTAACACCTCCAAAGGTCCTATCTTGCGAGCTTTTAACTTGTTATAAGTACCCGGTGTAAAACGTTCTTTGGTCAGCACGGCCCACACGAAGTCACCAACCTTGAATTGTAAGTCTCTCTTGTGGCGATCAGCTGTAGCTTTGTATTTGGCCGATGCAACCTGCAAGTTGTCGTGAACCTGACCATGAAGATGAGATAAAGAACCAACCAGCTCTGCGGCATGAACATTCTCACGAGTAAGGTCAGGAGCAAGGCCAAGATCCACTGTACCACGCGGATCCAGTCCATACACAATGCAAAACGGACAGAAACCCGTACTCCTATTGATGGCATGATTATGGGAAAATTCGGCCTTACATAAAATCGTGTCCCAAGTTCTGATATCATCACCCACCAAACAACGCAACAAATCGCCAAGAGATCGATTAATAACTTCAGTCTGACCATCTGATTGTGGATGATATGCCGAACTCATATCCAAGCTGGTTCGTAACTGTCGACATAAAGAACGCCAAAAATGACTAAGAAACCTCGTATCTCGATCAGACACAATAGACAAAGGGAGACCATGAAGCCGATATATTTCACGGAAGAAAAGCTGGGCCACCTGGAGTGCATCCGTGGTCTTTTTACAGGGCACAAAGTGCGCCATTTTAGAGAAACGATCCACAATGACGAAAATAGAGTCATTACCACGTTGTGTACGAGGCAATCCAAGAACGAAATCCATACTAATGTCAGTCCATGGCTGTGTAGGGATTGGTAAGGGTAGATAAAGACCACTATTTGAGGCATGCCCTTTCGATTTCTGGCAAACAGTATACCTCTCGACAAAGCGCAGAACATCCTTCCGAAGGGTTGGCCAAAAATAAGACGTTGACACTAGTTGAAGAGTGCGGTCGCGACCCACATGACCTTCTTCATGAAGTTCCTTGATGAGTTGGAGACGGAGGCTGCAGGATGGAACGCAAAGACGATTATCACGAAATAAGAACCCTTCGTGCAACACAAACTACGAACTCTGGTTTTGCTGCAGTCCTTGCCAAATAGACCCAAAATATGGATCATCAGGATATAAGTCCGCAAACGAAGAGAAACCAGGGACTGTGACGTGCATTGTTGACAGGAGAGCATGGCGGCGGCTCAGAGCATCGGCTACCTTGTTCGTCTTGCCGGAGAGATGCTTGATGACAAAGGTAAATTGCTGCAAGAAAGCGATCCAAGACGCATGACGAGCCGAGATCTTATCCTGACTTCCCAAGTGCTTTAAAGCATCATGATCCATATAGAGAATAAATTCTTGATGGAAAAGATAATGTCTCCAATGTTTGATTGCCTGGATAATTGCATAAAACTCCACGTCGTAGGTGCTATATCGAGCACGAGATCCAGCTATTTTCTCGCTGAAGAAGGCAATTGGTCGACTGCCTTGACAGAGCACGGCTCCAATACCAAGTTTGCAAGCGTCACAGTGGAGCTCAAAAACCTGGGTAAAGTCTGGTAAAGCCAATATCTGAGTCGAAGTTAAGCGACGTTTTAACTCTTCGAACACCTCATATGCTTCCTTGGACCAAATAAACGAAGTGCCCTTCATGCAATCAGTTAAAGGAGCTGCTATGTTGCTGAAGTGAGAAACAAATCGCCGGTAAAAAGACGCGAGACCATGAAAGCTGCGAACTTCACTGATAGAATGTGGAGTCGGCCAAGACTTAATCGCTTCCACCTTACCAGGGTCGACCTGAAGTCCTCTGCTGGAGACAATATAACCCAAGAAAAGAACGTGATCAACTCCAAACACACATTTGTGACGTGCAGCAAATAATTTCTCTCGTCGAAGGACGTCCAACACGGCCTGGAGGTGATCCAAATGACTCGACAAATCGTTGCTAAATATCAAAATATCATCAAAATAGACAACAACGGATTTGCCGATGAACGGACGAAGCGCTTGGTTCATAACTCGCATAAAGGTGCTTGGCGCATTGGAGAGACCAAAAGGCATGACCGTCCACTCAAAAAGACCTTCCCACGTTTTGAAAGCTGTTTTCCACTCATCGCCAGGGCGTATACGAATCTATGGTACCCACTCTTCAAATCCAATTTAGTGAAAATTGAAGCTTGTCCGATTTGATCCAAGAGGTCATCTAGGCGAGGGATGGGAAATCTGTAGCGAACGGTTATCTTATTGATAGCTCGGCTATCAACACACATACGCCACGTCCCGTCTTTCTTAGGAATTAATAGAGCCGGATCCGCGGCTGGACTGAGGCTCTCGCGGACGTGTCCTTTGTGCAACAGCTCTTCTACTTGGCGACGAAGCTCATCATGTTCCTGAGGGCTCATGCGATAGTGTGGTCGGTTAGGAAGAACTGCGTTCGGAACCAGGTCAATGTGATGCTGAATGTCTCGTAAAGGAGGTAAGTCGCTGGAAAGTTCTTCGGGAAAGACATCGCTATACTTTTCCAGAAGTGGAACAATTTGAGGCAACAGTGTAGGTGGGGGAAGAGATGGAGACGAAGTGGCCACCAATGCCCAAACCATATCGACCTCATGCACTTGTTTCTCAAAATCTGCTTTAGGGAGAAGTAATAATGTCTTTGCTGATGATGACTTGTCTGCTCTGACCACGAGTTCTGTACGAGAACTAGGCTCCGGTTGCTCTTGAGATGGTAGCAATGTTATTGTCCGATCCTCAAACACGAAACTATAGGTGTTTGCCTTTCCTCTATGAATAGCATCTCGATCAAATTGCCATGGTTGCCCTAGTAATAAGTGACAAGCATCCATTGGAATCACGTCACAAGTTGTTGAATCTTTGTAGTGACCGATGGAGAAAGAGACGAGGACTTGCTTAGAGACTTTCAACTCCGTTCCGTTGTTGAGCCAAGAAAGTGTGTAAGGGGACGAATGCGGGGTGATTTCAAGTCCCAATTTCTTTGCGGCTTCACTAGACATAACATTGGTGCAACTGCCGGAGTCAATGATGAGTTTGCACACACGACCACTGATAGTGCAAGTCGAGCGGAATAGATTGGTTCGAAGCCAGGATTCGTGAGTGGACTTAGGCAAAAGACAGTTGCGACGTAAGACCAAACTTAATCCAACGTCTCCGCGAATCATATCTGCTGTGTCAACGGGTTCATCATATTCATCATAAAGAGGTTCGTCGTCTTCTGCATCTTGAATAAGGAGGCCTTGTTTTGCTTTGTTCGGGCAGGCTGTCTGGATATGACCGCGTTCCCCACATGTGCAGCATCGCAACGCATTGGTGCGTGCTGGTCTGGAGTTCGCGATAGAGTCTCCGTTAGTCCCTGTTTTGGGCAAGTCGATCTTAGGAGTTGTGCCGTCCGTTGCAGGTTGACCTTGATTGTCGGTAGATGATGATTGAGAACGTTGTCGCGATGTTGTTGACCAAGATGGACGAAGTTGAAGCTCCATAGATATTGCTCGTTGGTGAGCTTCCGACACCGTACTCGGATTAAACTGAGCTAAGGCGACTTGTAACTGTGACCGCAACCCTCCGATGAAGCGTGAGATGAGTTGTTTCTGAGATTCTCCAGACGTCATTCTCGCAGTCATGTAAAAAAAATCAGTTGCATACTCCTCCACAGAACGATTGCCTTGACGAAGGTTTTGTAATTTGTTATACAAAGTTCTCTCATAATTGAAAGGTAAGAACCCGCGGCGCATATGCTTCGTTAGGCGTTCCCATGAGTCGATACGAGATTTGTTTTCTTGGCGTCTCGATTCTTTGAGTTGTTGCCACCATGCCATAGCTCGACCCTTGAACCGGGTTGCCACCAAAGAAACCCGATCATCACGAACCTGCCAGAACTCTAATATCTCCTCAACTATATTGAGCCAGTCGATTAAGTCCTCGGGATTTAATGTGCCATGGAATTCTGGAATTTCGGAGCGAAAGCTAGACTCCCATCGGTGTTGTTGGTGTGGTCGTTGGTCATGTTCATCCTCGTGGCGATTATTACGTTGAACTCCACGTTGTTCTCTCTGCTCGTGAACTTGTTCGGCAAACACATTCCCGACCATCCCTTCGTCATCAGAAGCATCGCCATGAACTTCGCGCTGCTGTTGTCGATGTGGACGGTTGACTCCCTGAGCCCCATGCTGTCGTTGTTGCTCAAGTAATACCGTCTGTAATGCTGTAGTCACAGAGGTTTGTAATGCCGCCTGTAAACCGGCTGTAAACGTCTCCAACATGAGTCGTATTTCCACCAATTGATCATCTGCAAGTTTTCGTGGTGCCATGATCGATTGCTTAGATTAAGAAATCTAAACGGTTGTCTCTGATACCAACTGATGTAGCTCGCGCTACGATAACACGATGAATCCTATTTAGTCTGAGAATCCCTAGGAATCAAAGTCTTCCCGAATCGTTGAGAACGCCTAGTTCTAGCCGATTGCAAGGTTTAAGAACACCAAAAGCTCTTTTAGATTAATAATCAATATAAAACGTGCCCTTACAAGCCAAGGGAACGGTTCCTTATATAGTTTAAACGAAAACCCTATTCCTTGTAATAAAAGGAAATATAACTTAAATGTAGAAGTAAAGATAAACTTGAAAAGAAAAGGAAAACCAAAGCATAAAGAAAACGGGAAAGATATCCACGCTGCATCACAAATCATGCAGACCACGATCAGGAAATGGCATTCAACAAGGACCTTAAACTCAAGGCTCCCATCTTCGAAGATTACGGTTCTTCTCTGCAGGAGGCATTCAACAGAGGAAAGTACCAGACCACTGAGCATTACCGAGCCAACCTCTTTATGTACAAGTAACAACATGATGCTCTCATCAAGAAACATGCTGAAGAGCTTGAAGTGTCGAAGATTGAAGGAAAGTTGGAACTCATTGACGAACTCTTCAAGAGTCTGTCTTGAGCGAAGAGAAAGAGAAGCTGTAGTCCGAACTTGTCCTTGCAATGGCCAAGGCGTCTGACGTGAAGGTTCCTACCATCGATTGGTTCAAGTTGAATGAGCCACAGATGTATGATTAAGCTCTTCGGTTTCTCAATCTCTACAACTTTGAAACGTTTAATGTTATTTTGATATTATGTTTCCTAATTTCGGATGAACTTTGCTGGTTTTTCAAACCAGTTTTCCTTTGATGTTGGTCGGATGTTAAACTAAACTACTTTTGTTATATATTTATCGGATTATCTATTAGCTTACCTAATTTTTACATGGTTTCCTCATGATTTGGTTAGACATTCGTAGGTTACATTTCTTTATGCTGAATTGTATCTATTGAACTTAATCATGACTTTCGCCTAGGAAATAGGTTTTTGCGTACAGTGTTAGGTATAGTCAATGTCAGATTCCTTCATATCTCATTCTTCAAGGTGATAATGCCATTTTGAACTAAGTTATTTTATAATTATGAAATTGATAGTTGATGTGATTATCAAATTTACCATATCCGTCCAAGTTTTGATTCTTCAGATCTTACGATATTAGTTGAAGGAAATATAATATATTTCATTAACTTATTTTGTTATTTCATTTAATAACTTTAGTTTGTTGTATACGTTAAACATTCAATCGAGGTTTGGAAATGATGATCTTTTTGATATCTTACCAAACTTTATTTTCAGACATGCTGAGAGATTTTGACATGTCAGTATGGACAATTTTCATTAATTATATATATGTGTTAAAGAAAAGAATATATGTATGGCTTTGGTGCTTAACTTTGAGTAATTTTATTTTATATTTTCCATAGTACCACAATCGATTACATTAATCAACTAATCGAAAAGGCAATATTTTCAATTACTGTTACGATGCAAGTAAGCAGACAAAATGGATATATATCAAGTATCGAATAAAGACACATGTATTGTATTAGGACAGTGAATCTCATAGGAGATTGAAATGTAATTAAAGAAATCAAATAAACCATCAATCCCGAACAATTATTGGACTTTAAACTCATATGTTCATTAAAAATACAATGTTTATTGTTGTTAAAATATGCGTTAAGACCGAATTTGACTTCGAAGTTAATTGGATGAGTCTTTAAAGGGCAAATGGAAAGACATTATTTTAATTTAATTAAAGTTAATTTACAGGGCAAATGGAAAGGCATTATTCTACGACACAGATACCATCTATATAAGCTGTATTACTTGTTTATCTCACCAAACCTAATAGCAGTGGCCCTCTACGATATTGTTTCTCCAATTTTCTCCTAATCTGAGGACATATCCTTTGGTAAAATATTATTATCATTTTATGTTAGGTTCACATGTAGATCATCACTCGGTTATTGCGTTATGGAATCACGATTGCTTAATTTTAAATTACATTAATATAGATTTCTAGGTTTATATATAATTTCGGATCCCAATTTTTAAGAACATTTTCTTATGAGAATAGGGGGATCCGAAATTTCTATAATTTTCTTATGTAACTTAATAGAGGGATTTCAGTGTTAGTATAGCTTTCCGTCTTATTTAGTTCAGAATCATCATGTCTACTGGTTTAATTTTTAAGTGGGTTTCTTATATAATCGTTCTGTATGGTAATGATTTTTTTTTATATACACATGCAAGAAAAGATTACGCGATGGTATTGAACAGAGATATAAATATCAATCAACCCATGGTTGAAGAATATCCAGACAAGGCTCTCCAAGAGGCTTTCAACAAAGGAATGATTGACACTAGAGAGCGCTACCGAGGCATGCTCTTCATGTACCAGGACCAATTGGACCAAATCACAGCCAGGCATGATGCAGAGCGTGAAGTCTATCGCGTTCTAGGTAAATTAGAGTTACTCAAGGAACTCTTCAATATGGCGGCAAGGACGAAGGAGAAGAAAAAACTCGAGGCCGAACTTGTTCTCGCGAAGGAGAAGATGGATGGGGTGAAGATTCCTTACGTTGATTGGTTCAGATGGGGTGAACCACAAATGTTTGGTTAACCTTTTTCCTTTCGTAATATCTCAAAGTTGGACCCGTTTTGTTTTGTTGGTTACTTATGCTCTCGATTTCGGATTTTATCTTCTGGTACGGTTAGCCAGTTTTAAAACTTTGTTTTGTGGAACAAAACCTATAAAAGGTTAATATTTAATTTCAAACTTTATTTGCCAGGATCATTGCAATATGGTTGATTTTGATTTATTCTATAGCGTACAATCTTTATAAACATTATGAACGTCATTTATTGTGATTGTATTAGTGCATCGATCAGTAGAATATAGGAGTGGATTGTGTTTTTTACCGGTTACAAAACCGATTGATTTTTCAAATTAATTGACGACAAAAGTCTATTATTTATATAAAAATGAATATATTTTACTTGCCAAATAGTAATTATATTAACAATTACAAGGCTATAAAGTATGAAGATTGTGTGGACCTTGCATATATAATTTTAGCTTGATGGACACAGCATAGTTATATGGAATTGATATTATATAAAACTTCAAATAAAACATACAAAGTAGCATCTTAGGAAACAGAACGAAATACATAAATAAACATGTAAAAACATAAGTAGTTTTACATGCGTACATAGATAAACAACAGAAGCAACTCTTCCTTTAGTTGTTTCTATTCATAGCAAACACGACAAACTGATTAAGCCTTTGATAGTAGTAACCATGATTGCATACTTCAGCCATGTTATTTATGCGATAGCATCCACAGAGTGCCTCAAGGTTGACCATAGCTATGTAGTACCCTTGATTCATAATACCAGGAATATCACTTTGAGATTTCTTGACTCTTTCCCAGCATTGATCGGAGGTTGATAGATCTTCTTTCCAACCGACTTTATACAAATACTTGGCACCTTTATGAAAGCGTTCTAATGCAAGCAGTAACAAACCGTAAAGATACGTACCGTCTCTATAGTTTCCATCGGATGATTGGCGTAAATGATATAAGCCTGCGTGTTCGTTGTCCTTTACGAAGTATTGAAGTATGCCCTCAATATAATGTGCCTCAGGATTTCCATTCTCCAAGCATAGATCCTTCAAGTCGTTGTGCTTAGTGAGCATTTCGGTAGGTTTTGCAGAAAAATATGACAAGAAAAGGTTTCTGAAATAGTTTGTGCGATCAGAGTTGGAGTCGCCGTTAGAATTCGATCCTTCACCGATGGAGAGGAGGTCATAATTGTTTACCGAAGAATCTTCTCCCATCTTTGCTTAAATTTGAACAATATTGGGTTTTATTTGGTTTTTAGGCTCAAGTGATGTTGAGAATTTTGGGAAAGTAATGTTCGATGTTGTAGGACATTTATAAGAAAATATTAGTGTTTGTACATGATGCGATTGTACTTTATGAAAGTGTTGTTTACGTGGCAGAAAAAATACTTACCCAAATGCTGTTTGCAAAGGATGCTAGAATTACGTGCTATAAAAAGGAGAAGGGACGACACATGCAACAGGGACTACACATGCAATGCTAAAAGGCTGTTATAATTGTGTTGTCACTTAAGAAGAATAGTTCGTACTTGCTTATTTTGGCATGCACCAATAATAATTATCAAGAGAAGTCAGTAATCGTATTAAAAAGTATGAGAAAAGTAAAACATGAAGTAGACCAATAATCATTTCCATAATCGTATATGAATTTGAATATTTGTGTGTGTGAAACAATAATAAGACATGATTAAATGGAAACTATATATCCGTAATCTCATATTATGAAAAAGAGATTTACAGTATTTGAATAACTGTATCAAGGCATATTTATTTATTAATAAACTCTAATAAATGTCAGAAATTTATTTGACCATTATTCGTGTCCTTATTCATACGGTTAAGAATATTTTGTTGCTGTAACCAAAATATTAACTTAACCTACTTATCTCATATGGTCTTATAAATTATATAATACAGAGTATCATCGACTTCCGTCTATATCACATCGACGACAAAGAGGTTACAAACTCCACCCTCTATCTTCTCTATTATTATGTTATATAAACCGGTTATGAAGGTTGATATATGTATTTCCGATAACAGCTAATTCCTCAAAGCAATGGCAAGCATGAAAAAAACATTATCTGAAATTTCTGAATCTAAAACGGTATATATTTTACTGTATTTTATTTAAAGACCATGCGTTTTTATAATTGAACTAATTCAAATATGGTTGTGCAATGTTTTTTTGCCATTTAAACGCTTAATCGTAGTCTGGAAAGTTTGTGGTTGTTGCTAAAGTTGAGGCCAATGATTTGGAAAAACCATGGTACTACACGGCCTGCAATTTTTGCAACAGAAAAATGGTCAGAGAAGGTGATGGTTTTGAGGGAAACGTGGAAAATCTTCAACAGAACCCTATTTATCATTGCGAAAGATGTAACAAGGATTTTCAAGATGGTATTAAATGGTATGGCCCTTTATTTACATTAGTCTTGCTACCTTTATAATCTCATTTTACTTTATGAGTTCATATACTAATTAAATTTTTTGAATGTTTTAGTTACTACTTGGTTCTACGTGTTACTGATAAATCAAAAGTTGAAGCCAAGTTTTTGCTTTTCAACAATGTTGCCGAGAAGTTAATTAGGAGACCAGCGTTCGAGTTAGTGGTAGAGGCTGCTCAGGTAAACATAGAATTTTTAATTGTTCGATTTAAGAATATATTGTTTCTATATATAACATCGTAACTTTATAAACAAAATTACAGGCAAATCCACTTTTTATACCTCAGTCTCTAACTGATTTAGTTGGGAGGAAAGTTCTATTTATGCTCTCAACCGGATCTTATGGTCAAGAAGAACGAAATTCAGCATATGTTGTTGATTCGGTGGTTGACAATGCATAAATAATTCAACTGGTTGAACCATATGTAATATTTGGTTTTTCTGATAGGTCAAAATTATTTATAGGGTGTGTATATTCTAACCAAGCCATATGCTGAATGCAGTCACATCAAGTGATATTTCATGATTACGAGTCGGACGAGGACTGAGTATTATTAGTGGCGATGGTAATCCAAATGTTGAAGGAAGAAAGTTGAAGTCCATTATGCACGTTGAAGTAGAAGAGTTTAAGCAATGATTTGTTTTTGATTTCCTTAAATTTTGTTGTTTATTTTTTGGTTTTAAACTTATGAGAATGAATAATAATGTGGGATTTGCTTGGCTATATAGAACAACTCCTTAACCATTTATTTTTGAGATCATAGCAAAATTTTTTTACAATTATATATCTAAGGTGATAAAAATGGTGGGATATATATAGAAAACTTTCCAAAATTATAATAAATAAAGGTACAATGCAAAAGAAGATTATAGGGGGATTATATCAATGTCAGCTGCCGTGCAAATAAATATCATATATTCACTTGCACAAGGAATATATACATGGTAAGAATTTAAAACGAAATTTGTATTTGGCAATAAAGGATTGAACATATATATGAAAAGATGCTATAAACTAATTGTAATGAATTGATCCCTATTAAAATTCGGCGAAGAGGTATCTAGGTACTATATATAGAAGATTTGCTTTCAATCTATATATTACCATTGAAGCCTTTTTTCAACTGCATTCGATTCAATCTATATGTAGTGTTCTGGTCTTACTGAATACACAAGCATTCCAACAGAGTCGGACGCATGAAGAGAAGCAATCCAGTGGGAGCAGATATTGGGAAGAAACCAAAGAAGAAAACAAAAAAGTGTATGTTTTACTGAAAATAAATAAAAACCTCTACAATTTTGTTAATGTTCGTACTACTGAATATACAGAATGATACTTAAGTTTTAGGTTATACAATTGTCATAGATTGAACTGCAGGACATAGTTAATTTTTCTATTTTCATTCACCATGTGAAAACATAATTACCAATGAAAACATATGTACCAATGATAAAGAGAATACTCGAAGGGTGAATATAACACAAAACTCATCTATCACAAACGTTTCACCAGCACCAACTATCAATCCTTTTAGGGCGCCGTTGCGGAATGTTACGAATAAAGTTGTTCGACCCGTAATTCCACGAACACCACAGTTTAAACATGGACTAACACATCAAGCGAGATCTGCGAGAAAGGAAATACTGAATACCAAAAGTTATTTAGGCCTCACTACCTCAAATAAAGGTTAGTATCCTAAAGCTTTCATTTTACCCACGTTGATTCTAATTAATCTGTTGAGAAAAATATCCCAGCTGACCAATTCATTTTATTACATTCCACAGTTACAAGGAATTTCAAGCCAACAAAGGCATCAGTTGTGCCCAGTTTGAGTAAAATTTTCTTTCGCTCTTATTGTTACAAGGCTTTTTGCAGAATTATTTATACAACTCTTTTCGATATTACCTTACCTATTTCTCTGTTCATTCTACTTACTGCTGCAGGTTCCTATAATTCAACGCAAAGTTCGCCTACTCTTGCAAATGACAGTTGCTCTGTAACCAACATGCACCCATTGAGTATAGATGCATTGATTTTAATAACTGATTATTAACTAAGTATTTTAGATGTAGTATGAGTTTAGAGAAATAATAAGACAATACTAATTATGGACTATGTAAACCAAATGTTCGTATAATCATAAAATGTCATCTTTTTAGTTACAATTGGTGATCAAGAATCTATTCTCGGGAGTACCAGCAATTTGTTTCTGAAACGTAAGACATTTGGATCACCTCCATCAGTGAGTTCAAAGACAAGACAAAAGAAAGGTAACAAAAGCAAGAATAATATTGAGTGTATAGATATTCTATGGTACTATTTCAAAATTAAGACTAAACTTAAACAAATTTGAACAGAAAGGCAAGGTCCGAACATGACAGGACAATCAACTTTTTGGCAACCCCCAATGAAAGAAAAAGAAGCAAATCCTGAAGGTATTTTCTTCTCTGTTTTAATCGTACTAATATGATAATTACCGAAAGGTAAATACTAATATTATATGTATTTCATGAATTTCTTCATGCTGGACATTTGTTTATATGTTTAAATTAAGCTTTTTCAGCTACTCAGTCTCCACTCCAGCAAACCAAAACAAATGAATTCATTCCTCCACCACGGTTCATCGTTCATGAACATCCTGAAGGTAAAATGTTTTTCCCATATATACGTTGATATTAATTTATATCCATGGATGATACGTTTTGATGTTGAGATGCAATTTTACACGCAGCTTACAATAATCGATATGAAATAGAGAGTGAGTCTGAAAATGAAGATGAAGACGATGAGAACGAGACTAACACTAGCTATCCTAGTGGAGAGCCTTTGATAAACTCGTCAGCAGTACACATCCCACAACAAACTAATCATACAGCTACTTCAAATATTATCATCGAGATACAAAAAACGGTGATCACTTCAATATATGGCAATGTCTCTTACAAATAAATAACTATATATTAGAGCATTATGTGCTAATGAAGAAATCTTCTTACACAGGTTATTACGACGACGGAGATCCAGTTTGGAATTGTAGGTTTTGTCAAGAATATATATGGTATGGTGAAAGAATTGGAAAATGCGTCGCAGCAAGAAGCCTGTCTTCTCAATGTGTTGTAAACATGGTAAAGTTGTGCTTCCTTCGCTAATCCTCCAATGAATTTAATGACTTTGTTATGCAAAGGAGACGAGTTAAGCAAACACTATCGAAAGTTCATACGAGCTTACAATATGATGTTTTCTTTCACATCTCTTGGGGGGAAGATAGATCATTCTATTAACAATGGTCGTGGACCATTTGTTTTCCGAATGTCCGGTGAGAACTATCATCGTATTGGTGGTATAGTCCCCCCAAACGGAGAAGCTCCAAAATTTTCCCAGCTGTATATCATTGACACTTTAAACGAGATAAAAAATAGACTTGACGCTTATGCCGGGTAATTTTCGCAACTTTTTTACGTACTATGATTATATTTTATGATTTTGCATTATGGTCGACCATTTCTTAACTTATTGCAAAAATATAATATACTTATTGCAAAAATATAATATACCTAGTCACGTGTCGCGGAATCGAGGCTAACCCCAAACAGATAAACGCGTTAATAGAAATGGTCTCGCCCAAAACCAAAAGGGAAGTCAAAAGGCTGACAGGAAGAGTCGCTGCCTTAAACCGTTTTATCTCGCGCTCAACAGACAAATGCCTTCCTTTCTACGACACATTAAAAGGGAACAAGAAATTCGAGTGGACAGAGGAGTGCGAAAAAGCTTTCCAACAGCTAAAGCATTACCTGGTCACCCCTCCCGTCCTCGCAAAACCAGTGGAGGGAGAAACCTTGTTCCTGTACATCGCAGTATCCATAACAGCGGTAAGCGGCGTTTTGATTAGAGAAGAACGCGGTACAGAAACCAATCTTCTACATAAGCAAAACGTTTCTGGACGCCGAGACCCGGTATCCCCTGATGGAAAATCTGGCATTCGCGGTTGTAACGTCAGCAAGAAAACTCCGGCCGTATTTTCAGTCGCATACCATTGTGGTCCTCACCACCTTCCCCTTTGAACGATTTTGCACAGTTTGAGTCAGTCAGGACGACTCGCCAATTGGGCAATCGAACTAAGTGAGTACGACGTAGAGTACCGTCCAAGAACCTGCGCAAAGTCTCAAGTATTGGCAGACTTCTTGGTGGAATTGCCCATGGGAGATATGACAAACTCGGAACTGATCTCAACTTGGATCCTTCATGTCGACGGATCATCGTCCAAACAAGGGTCCGGGATCGGAATCCGGCTCACGTCTCCGACTGGCGAAACCTTGGAACAGTCGTTCCGATTGGAGTTCCATGCGTCAAACAACGAGGCCGAATATGAGGCACTCGTTGCAGGCTTACGACTAGCCCAAGGGCTGAAAATCCGCAACATTCACGCTTACTGTGACTCTCAGTTAGTTGCAAATCAGTACAGCGGGAAATACGAAGCAAGGGACGAAAGAATGGACGCATATCTTAAACTCATCCAAGATCTCTCCCGAAACTTCGATCAATTCGCCCTCACTAGGATTCCTCGCTCAGAAAACACTCAGGCGGATGCCTTGGCCGCACTCGCGTCTAGTTCGGATCCTGGGTTAAGTCGGGTAATTCCCGTCGAATTCATTGAACATCCAAGCATCGGACCGCCGGTGATCGCTAATCTTATTTGACCACAAATCAAAAATGCGGAGGAAACAGACGAACCACCGGAAGAAAACGTGGATCAGTCGGAGTACGGCTGCGACAGCCCTTGGCTGGAATTGATCCGAGCATACATAATCGACGGAACGCTTCCCACCGAAAAGTGGGCAGCCCGCAAAATCAAGACCCAGGCCGCGCGGTACGTAACGGTAGAAGGAGAAATCTACAAATGGAGATTCTCCGCCCACTCATGACGCCGGCTAAAAGCGAAGAGTAATGGAGGAGGTCCATTCCGGGTCATGCGGAAACCATTCCGGCGGAAGATTTCTCGCAGTCAAAATAAAACGCCACGGTTATTACTAGCCAACTATGATCAAAGACTGCGAGAAGTTCGCCGAAAGCGAAAATGCCAAAGGCACGCGACCGACGGTCCATCAGCCCGCTGGAAGTCCTCTCGCCCATCTCATCCCCAGATCCTTTATGTGATGGTCCATGGACATCGCCGGGCCATTGCATAACTCAAGCAGAAACGCTTTCTCCTGGTCCTCACGGATTTCTTCTCAAAATGGGTGGAGGCAGATTCTACGCAAGTATCAAAGACGACAAGTCAAGAACTTCGATGGAAGAACATAATCACAAGACACGGGTCCCTTACGAAATCGTGACAGACAACGGGTCTCAGTTCATCTCTACCGGTTCGAGGCGCTCAGAAGTGGAAGATACGACTTACCAAGTCGAATCCCAGATATCCGCAGTGCAACGCCAGGCAGAAACCATCAACAAGACCATCCTTGATGGACTAAAAAGCTTAGACGCAAAAAGGGCGATGGGCAGAGGAGCTCGAAGGAGTCATTTGGTCGATCGCATAACCCCGACGAAGCTACGGAGAAACCCCATTCGCCTCGCTACGAACGGAATGCATTATCCCCGCGAAGTAGAGTTCCCGAGTACGGAGAAGACTCCCCTAACGTGAAGATTTAAACGACGCTATGATGCTGGACAATCTCGATCTTATCAATGAACGCCGCCAACAGGCCATTCAATCCAAAATTACCAGCACGCCGCCGCAAGGTACTACAACTCAAACGCACGCCATCGCAGGTTCAGAGAAGGCGATTTAGTCTACGCAAAGTCTTCCAAAACTGCCGAACGAAACACAGGAAAACTGGAAGCAAACCGAGGGACCATACAAAGTCATAAAAGTGGTCTGACCAGGTTCGCACTCAAATCGCTAACATGCAAGACTTAAAACCCGAGAACTTGAACGCGATGCATCTTAAAAAATACTATCACTAACAATGACGTGGTACAAAGAACTACGAGATGGCTTGATCCCTAAAAGGGTACGAGGCAACTCGCTAACCGGGAGTTCAGCTATCCCCGATTAAAAGGGAGGGGAGGGTGCGATATCAGATACTCCCAATGAATTTTGAAAATTTGAAACTTTCAAACTCTTTATAGACAACACACTTCGCCAACTACTAAACGGCAACGACAACGGATCTAGTATCCACTAAGCGATTATCACATCCAAAAAAACAAATCCCGGAAGGCCAACACTTCACGAAACAAAGTGAATGTAGACATTTCTCCTGGTCAAATTTACGCCCCTTGGTCCCGGCCCAAACAGAAACAACAGTTTTCTGGCTGCGAACATTCGCAAAACATCCCAAGCCCGCAAGCGCTTCAACCACGAAATGCGCACAATGAAAACTCGACCTTCAGCATCAGACGCCGCTAACGCGAAGGACATTTTTCCAAGAAACGCTCCAGACGAAATCTTCGTCTCTAGAACTTAAAACATACAAACTCACCTCAAAACGGTATCATTTCGTTGTTGCTGATCACAACAAACGAACTCTAACGTCCTAAACAAACAATAAGCCACCCTCTAAGGTAGGCTCTCTTACATCCGACAAGGATAACATGGCGCTATACAAGAAGTCCAAAATTTTGGTTAGCTCTTCCAAACGGAAGTAGCTCGATTCGCACCTAAACAAATCGTATAAGCCGATAACAATTCGCGGATTTTAAAACGGTACGAGTCAGGGTAAAAACACAAACAGACAAAACGAAAGCCGACTTGTCATCGCAAAGCCTCAGTCCGAAAGTAAACCTAGGTCTTGCCCTAAAACCAGCCACGCTGGATCTTGACATCTCATAGGCATAGTCTCAGTACCCGATACGAGATCCCAAAACTTGTCTCTTCACTTAAGTCTATTCGCTTCACTTAACCTTCACAGAATCAGTAAACCGCGAAAAATCTCGCTTTGTACAATCGATGGATACGGTGATCATCTGAGAGGCAGAAATGAGACGACAACTCATACCCTGTCCCTCTAACTTCGATAAACAGAAGTTCCTTTAAAACGTCATAAAACCCGAAATATTATAGATTGAGCCGCGAGTTCAACAAAAGCCCTAAAAAGGGCAGGGATTCAAAGCCACCAACGGCCAGTCCCGAAAAAATACATCATGGCCTCATAGCAGCCGCAACACAAACAAAATAAAAATCCCTCAAGGGATTGGTAAACCTAGACGCTCATCGAAGCATCACCTTCATCCTCAAACTCACCCTCAGCGGGAACGACCTCGCCATCAACTCCCACGGTCGCACCTCCACTGCCTGCCTCATCCGCGCCAGCCTCATGATCCTCTGCTGCATGGACCTGATCCTCCGAGCCCTCCGAATCCGGTACAAGGGTGCACTCGGACTTCAGACCAGCAAGAATCGAGTCAAAGTTCCCTTCAGAAGCCGCCAACTCTTCTTTGTAAGACAACAACCTGGCTTTCTCGGAATCCAGAGTTAGGGCTTTGTTGCCCCTAAACAGCTGAAGCTCACCCAAGCTCCCTTCGATTCCTGCCAAAGCCAAGTCCCTATTACGGACAGCTATCAGAGATTCGAACAAACTGGCCATCCTCGTCAAACGAGCAAAGAAGTCGCCGCGGGTATCAGCGGTCTCGACTTTGCGAGCACTCGCTCTTCAGAATTCGATCGTCCGTTGAGACGATGGACTTCGAGGATTTGTTTTTCTTCTCCTTCTTCACTTTGAGCAACGAACTCGCGGTCTTCCCGAGGCCGCGTTCGAGGTCGCCGATTCGAACTTCAACCTGAGACGACGTCTGGGCAGCATGGGCGTTTTCGATGGTCTGCAATGCAGCCTCGGCACGATTCAACGCCTCCTGCGACGACTCCAACTCCTTCGACAAACGCGCAACCTCCGATCCGCATTCACCAAGCATCCTATCGATCAGCGACACAAACTGTCCGCAAAAGAAAGGGTAAGGATCATCGCAAAAAGAAAGAAAAGAAGAATTACGGATAAATCAAAATCAAAACTTTGGAACGATGTTGCGACAACAATCCCGATGGCTCGCCCGCTTCGCTCTTAGTGCACCTCTTTCTCTTCATCGCCCCGGTTGCGGCACTGGCCCTCGAACGCCCCTTGGGAAATGGTGCAGCACTGGGTGCTGGGAGTCCCAAAACGATCTTCGAAGCCGGAGGTGTGGACTCGACCACGTCCTCCCGACCAGAAATTATGATCGGAGCAGTAGAGGAGCCTGAGGGACGATCCTGAACGTCGGGAATCTGCTCGGGGACGACCGCCCTTCCCACGGGCAAGGGAGCATCGGATGGAACCTCAGAACAAGGGATTGGGGACGAAGGCACAGGCGGAGAAGGAGCGCTAGACGCTTTGGTTCTCACTCGGTTCGAGCCTTTCGCAACGCTGCGCCGCGACAGTCTTTCCTTGAAAGAGTCAAACCCAGAAATGAGAGATGGAGTGGCTTCATGAACAGCTAAAACCGGCGATGCCTGACTGGCCTCATCCATCACGACGTAAGAATCTTTCTTTTCAACTTGAGAGGAAGACATCTTCTTTGAGAGAGCAAAAGAGGAAGAAGTTGAGAAAAGGAGGAGTGTGTGAAGAATGAGGAGTGATAAGCTACTACTTATAAAGAATATGGGGATTTTCGCAATAAAATACTCTTAGCCAAAAATTTCGATTTTCAAACTTAAGTCACTCGCCCACAAAATCGTCTCCGAGTCTTACGGGCTGGGGGGCTAACTGTTGGGGTCGAAAACGGTAATCTCGAAATCAACGGCTAAGATCATTTCCTATCTACGGACTTTTCGCAAAAAGGATCAACAAAGGTTGGATCGGAAAATAACAGGCATGACCAAGGTCCCGGGCGCCGGCTCCCCCTTGCTGGCACCGGGCGCCGGCTCGCCCGTGGTGGCACCAGGCGCCGGGCGCCGGCTCGCCCATGATGGCACTGGCACCGCCGCCGTCGCCGTGCTGGCACCGGCCGCTCGCCTGCTGGCAGGCCGGCGCCGCTCGCCTGCGATGGCACCGGCGCCGCCGCTCGCCGCGCTGGCACTGGCCCCGGCCGCTCGCCTCGCTGGCACCGAGCACCGGCGCCGGCTCGCCCGTGCTGGCACCGGGCGCCGGCGCCGCCTGGCACTGGCGCCGGCGCTCGCTGCTGGCACTGGCGCCGCCGCTCGCCTGCTGGCACGGGCCGCACGCTGCTGGCAGGCGCCGGCGCCGCACTGCTGGCAGGCGCCGGCGCCGCACGCCTGCTGGCACGGCGCCGGGCACCAGCTCGCCTGCTGGCACAGGCGCCTGCTGGCCCCGACGCTGGCGAAGCTCGCCCAGCGCCGGCTGCTCGCCTGCTGGCCTCGGGCGCCAGCGCCAGCTCGCCCATGCTGGCCCCGAAAGCCAGCTCGTCCAGGGGCCGGGCGCCAGCTCATCCAGGCGCCGGGCGCCAGCTTGCCCGTGCTGGCCCTGGGCGACGGGCGCCAGCTCGGACGGGTGCCAGCTCGCCTGTGCTGGCCCTGGGCGCGGGGTGCCAGCTCACCCGGCTGGCCCCGGGCGCCAGTACATCCAGTCTGTTCCCAGCCCGTCCGATTTAGATCGCACCTTGTGGCTTCCGTGAAGTCATAGCACCTTAGTTACGGACCTAACGTTTCTCGGTTCAACTCGAATGGAGTTATCCTCGAAGTGTTACAACTAGAGCTAGGAAGTTTGGTTCTTCCGCAAAATGTATCGTGTAAAAACTGGGACGATCAACTCGAACATCGATTCTTTAGACTATATGATTTATTTTGCGGAAAAGATAATCTTTCAGAGAAATCATACGAACGTTCGAGGGCTTGAAACTTGTCCACGGGCTCACTTACGATTTTGGAGACCCAAGCCCAATAAGAGCTATGACGGTTTATCCAAACTTATTAAAATGGGATAAATGTCAAGTTTCCGCAGGTAAATGTCAATGCTTGAGGATAACTACGAAGATCGACAGAAAATGGAATATTTCCAAAAGAGATAAACTTAGGCCCAAAGACGAAAGGTTAAACGGGCCACCGACCTAAAGTGATATATAAGGAGGGCTGGAGCAGAAGAGAAGAGGATCCGAGATTTTAGACTTAGAGAACTCCTGCTAACTTAGAGAACTTAGGACTTAGGTGGTTAGACTAGTACGGCAAGGCTTAGGACGTCTTGGCCGCCTCTTGTTCTGTTGTTTCGATAGTTAGCATATCTCTACTCCTCTCGGAGAAATCTTGTACTCTTACTTTTAACTAATAAAACGCCTCTGAGCGACCTTTCATCTTTTATCTTGCTACGTATTTTTTATCGATTCTAAAAGTGATTACGCAGAGAATTCGGACCTTCAAGGAAAATCGGGTTAACTCGGTTTTCCTCCATAATCATTTATCGGAAATTGACGGTGTGAATTTCGGTTCCCACAAATATTGCTCTTACCGAGATCGAAAATCATTTGCTCAGCAATGGTCGTAGCCTCAACAAATGGCCCCTCATGCCAAAGCCAGAAGATTTTGGCTGTTATAACGGCAATCGCCTTATAGATGATGAGCTTAAATATGTTGTCGAAGATCAGCTAAAGGAGAATGAAAGACTTATGGCGATGATAACAGATGAGAAAAGAGGGGTATACAATCAGATTCTGGAAGCAGTTTTAAATGATAGCGGTGGAGTGTTCTTTCTGGTATGGTTATGGAGGGACAGGAAAAACATTTGTATACAGAGCCCTCTCGTCAGCGATCCGATCTAGACGTATGATTGTTCTAAATACCGCATCCAGTGGAATTGCTGCATTGTTGTTGGAAGGAGGTAGAACCGCACATTCCAGATTCGGTATTCCGATAGATGCAGACGAGTTCAGTACTTGCAAGAAAATGGAGCCAGGATCAGATCGTGCAGAATTAGTTAAAGCGGCAAAGTTAATTGTATGGGATGAGGCGCCTATGATGAGAAGACACTGTTTCGAGACGTTGGATCGTTCTATGCGTGATATATTAAGATCTTCTGAAGACAAACCGTTTGGGGGTAAAGTTGTTGTTTTCGGTGGAGATTTCAGACAGATTTTACCGGTTATACCTAGAGGTGGTAGAGCAGAGACTGTTTTGGCGGCACTGAATTCGTCATATCTTTGGGAGCACTGCAAAGTTTTGAAGCTAACAAAGAACATGAGATTGCTCGCTGGCCTTTCTGATGTTGCAGCAAAAGAGCTTCAATCCTTCTCAAAATGGATTTTGGATATTGGAGATGGAAAAATAAATTTGCCTAACGACGGTCAAGTTGAGATTGACATCCCTTCTGATTTGCTGATAAAAAATTGTGGAGAAGATCCTATTGAGACTATGGCAAAAGAGGTTTATGGACAAGCTTTTCAAACCTCAACAGATAAGGATTCGTATAGACATCGAGCCATTCTCACCCTAACAAATGATGAAGTGGATAAAATAAATGATTACATGCTTTCGCAGCTGCCAGGTAACATGTTTTTCTGTTTAAGCTTATGTTCCAGTATCTTACACGTTTTTGTCACTAAAGAAAAGGATTTACATATGTTTTCAGGTGAAGAGAAGGTTTAGCTTAGCTCTGACAGTATTATTCCATCCGATGTTGACGTAGAAGAAAATGTAGTATATCCTGCAGAGTTTTTGAACAGTGTTAAAGTGGCTGGACTGCCTAGACATAATTTGAAGCTCAAGGTTGGTGCTCCTATTATGTGTCTCCGTAACGTGGATCTTGCAGATGGTTTATGCAATGGTACTAGGCTAATTGTTACTCAGTTACTGCCCCATGTGCTAGAAGCTAGAATTATAACCGGAAACATTACTGGAGACAAGGTCTGGATTCCTAGAATGTTTGTCACACCACGTGACACAAAGTTTCCCTTCAGAATGCGTCGAAGACAGTTTCCCATTACATTGGCTTTCGCGATGACCATCAACAAAAGTCAAGGTCAAACACTAGAAAGCGTTGGTTTGTTTCTGCCTAGGCCAGTGTTCTCTCATTGTCAGCTCTACGTTGCACTTTCAAGAGTTAAATCGAGATCGGGATTAAAAATCCTAATAACTGGTAAAGAAAGGAAGCCGGAGGCGAAAACTTTGAATGTTGTCTACAAACAAGTTTTTCAGAATGTTCCGTAGCCAAGGGTACTTAATTGTTATCTACTTTTTTCCAATAAATTAAGGAAAATATAGAAACTGTTACAATTATTTATCTTTTCGATTTGTCAGATAGGTAGTGATGAGTAATAAAATTAAATCTTAAACACACATATTAGGATTTTTAATGATGTTGCAATTATACATACACACAATATGTTGCACCCTGATACTGAAGATACTTTGTTCCATCACGTCCATGTAAAATATAGAGTACCAGCATTTGCATGTGTCGTTGCTTTACCCCAAACACGGTGGTCTTATGATATAAAATCCGTGCCTGCCAAAACCCAACCACTATTAAACCCATAACTGAATCTGTTCATGCCCGCACAGGGTGCGGGCCGGTCACCTAGTTCACTAATATACCAAAAGACTATAATATCTTCAAACATATTAATAGAAAGAAAAAAAAATCACTCGCCGTCTCTCTCGACAAACTCAACGACAACGACGACACTGATGCCAACGTCGATGCCGGAGACAGAAGTGTAATCACCGTGAATCTCATCGTTGACAAGCATCCCACTCGGAATCAAATCTTATACATGCAAACTAGATGGTTTTGCTTGTGAATTGAGATTAGTTTTTCAGATCCAAATTTAGGGTTTTCGAAACTGATGTTGAATTTTAGCTTATTTTGCTTGAAGAATCGAAGAGAGAGAGTGAAGAATCTGAGCTATACTGCCACATAAACATCAATTGAGTTATTTCTTCTAACTTAAGGAGAAAATTGATTTACGGAGGAAGACGATATCTTTACCAAGTTCGTGAGCATACTGTATCAAATGAAACTCATCTTTGGTAACATTGTGACATTGCTCTTTGGTAAGCAAGTTTGATTGAGATTTCTTCATCAATAATTAGTTGCTCACGAATCACTTGACAATATCCTTCTAGATCTATACAAGGTTCTTCAATTAACACAAAAATTCTAATCTCCACTTTCCTCTTTTTCCCTTTTTCAACTGTTTGATTTTGGTGTATGTTGTTTGCAGAGATGTGGGAAGATTATATGACCAGATTGCACTTTTGAAACACAAATTCTTGTTGATACAAAAAAGACTCACCTTTAACGGTAAAATAATCAAAACCAATAGGTCTCAGGGCAAAAAGTTTCAAGTCTTGGTGGAGCAAGAAGCTACTCGGCTGCTGGGTTACTTAGGATGGGCTTTAATGCGAAGAGACAACTTTGTTGAAGCTGAATATGCGTACAGGAGAGCTTTGTAATCTTTGTAGCTGTCTTTTGAAGCGAGGCAGGATCGATGAAGCTAAAGAGACATTTCGACGTGTGAAACCAGCAGTTGTGGATGGTCCTAGAGGTGTGTATTCTCACTCAAAGTTATTTTGCTAAAGACAAAACTCTGTTGCGTTTGTTGTCCAGCGAGGGAAAGGGCTTGGAAGTTGTTGGAGCTCGAATCAAAGGCTGCTAAATTTTGGGAACACAAGGTTTTGAGGTAGTGTACCTTTGATTGTGTTCTTTTCTAGATAATGTTGATTATGCGTGGTATTTTATCAGCAATCTCAGTGTTCTTGAGTGTGACTGAGACGAGTTTTCTTGTGAAACTTTGTGGGTTTTTTTTTAGTTTTAGAAAGGTGTTTCATAGTTTCAGGATAGTTTTCAGAAAATCAGATACTAGAAAATTTGAATTTTTTTTGTCTTGGTTACGCAGGACAGCAACAGGATGAGAGATTCAGTACCTAAAATACTAGCACTGCCTGAGCTCAAGTATCATATAGGATCAGAACCAAAGCCAAAAGTGACAATAAACTAATACTATAAAATAAGCTCTTTCATTATGTATTGATCTATTACACTACTCTTTCGTTGGTAGGTACATGATTTCATTCACACACCACAAGAGTTAAAGTTGGAGAAAATTTTATGGACCCTCTAATCAAGCTGGACAAGAAGCATTTATCACTATCAGAGAAGATATGATAATATGATACATTTCTTTCTCTCTTAGAGAATTATGATAGTGAAGAAAAATGCAGCCTGGTTTCTACTGTGTGATATTGTTCATAACCAAACTTAAGTATATATATCAACATACTTACATCTATATCATATTTAGGATAGCATGTAACATATTTAGGATAGGTTTCCAGAATATATTTTGAGTTCATTTGAGCAAAGTCTCAGTTATATATGTCATGTGATTAGCTAAAATAAAAGTTTGGTACACTGTATTGGCAAGACCAAATGAAGTTATATAATTTTAAAAAACAAAAAATTAAACAAAATATCTTAAGCTGTTTGAAGAAGTGAACTAAAGACCTCTTCAAAGAATAATATATTGTTAGCCGCTGAGCTATGGTGTTATATTTGTTGGACTTACTATTTAAAATTATATATGCAATCTTTATCTATTTAATTAAATGTATGGTTTCCGAATGGAATCAAACACAGAAGGATATACAGTTTAAGTAGAGTAAGAATAGTGGTTTAGTCAAACATAAATGAATATATTGACAAACGTACTTATATACCATATTTAGGATAGCACGTAACGTATTTAGGATGGGTTTCCAAAACATATTTTTAGTGTATTAATTAAGAAAAGTCCCAATTATATATGATTATATGTCATGAGTTTAGCAATAGACATTATATTGGTAAGAATCAAATGAATTTATCTAATTTTTAAAATAAAATTAATCAAAGTTTTTAAAATATATTGTATTTAGTATAACATGTAACATATTTAGGATGAGTTTCGAGAACATATTTTGAGTGCATTTGAGAAAAACCTTATTATATATGTCATGTGTTTAGCCAAAATTAAGGATTTGTACACCATATTGGTAAGAATCAAATGAAGTTGTCTAGATTTGAAAAATAAAATTAATCAATTTTTTAGGATATATCATATTTAGGATAACACTTAACATATCTACAATGGTTTTCTGAACATTTTTGAGTGCATTTGAGCAAAGTCTCAATCATATATGTCATGTGTTTAGCCAATATACACCATATTGGTAAGAATCAAATGAAGTTATCTAATTTTTAAAAATAAAATTAATAAAAAATTTAGGATATACTATATTTAGGATAGCATGTAACATATTTAGGATGAGTTTCCAGAACATATTTTGAGTGCATTTGAGCAAAGTCTTAATTATACACGTCATGGTTTAACGAAAATAAGATTTGTACACCGTATTGGTAAGAATCAAATGAAATTGTCTAATTTTGAAAAATATAATTAATCAAAGTTTTTAGGATATATTGTACTTAGGAAGAACTTCCTGAAATTTTAATATTTAATTAAAAACAAAATGTTAGGATAGTGAGTAAAATAAATAGAAAGGGCTTCTTGAAAATTTAATATCTAACTAAAAGGAAAATGTTAGAATACTAAACAAAATATTTAGGAAGGACTTCCTGAAAACTATGTACCTACTGTTTTTCATACACAATATGTCTAACTACTCTGTTGGTTGGTAAAATCATACAAAACAAAACGAAAGGAAACATGAAACAATGTACCTATAGTTATATGGTTCTCAAGCACCATACGAAACCAAATATCTCAAGATAAGATAAAAAGGAAAGACAAAACATCTTGTCGAAGAATCAAAAAAAGTAAGAAAGAAACATACAAGAAGTTATGGCCTCCTTCCTAATAGAAAGGCCAAATATAATTTCGGCTCATGTCACTCTTTCTAACCGTATAGATAACTCTCTTTCCAAACCAACAAGCATCCTTTTGGATTACAGATCACAAAAGGTGTATTTGACCAAGCTCTCCTTCTACCATTCTCCAATATATGTGTATCCAAAATCATCCTCCTCTGAAACATTACAACTAAAATGTTTTGTATATTCTACAAATCATTTTTTCCAGTGTAAGCCTTTTGCATATGTCTTCTTCTTACGTATAACAACGAAAAATTCCATCTCACATCTACAGCTGGATTCCACATAAGAGTTGAAAACCTGATTTTTGGACTGCAAATTCAATAAAATAGCTATTTGTTACTTAATTTCTATGACTTAGGAGCAAACACCTATTTCTTCTTCCCATGCAATTTGTGTCTTCTTAGAAACATTATGTCAAACACGTTGTGCACAATATTCTTTGATTCAACAACTGTCAAAATATGCGACCCTTCCTCCATAGCTAATCAGTCTTCATGATGAATCACAACATCAATTTCAGGATCAATCGATTTCATTTCTCCATATATAAACATTATGTCAAATCATCGTTATGTTAATCTGTAAACAACATAACCAATCTAATTGAAAACCTTCCAAAATGATTTGAAAAGAAGTTTGAAACAAAATAATCAACCGAAGAGAACGATGGATATGATATACCTTGATAACAAAGAGAATAAGATACAACGAAACTGAGAGAGATTGTCTAAGGCGGAGTTGAGGGATATGTCAACGATGGAGCTGAGAGAGACCGTTATAACTGACTTTCACAGAGTTGAAAGAGATTGTCGAAAATCTAAGAAATGGCGATGGTAGAGCTAACAAATGATGACGGCGGGTCTAGAGGACGCCGAAGGGAAGTGACGCCGGAGCTGATAACGGTGAGATGAAGGAAGTGAAGACGATGACGATGATTGACTAGTCGTAGATTCAATTTTTTATTATTTTAAATGTAACTGGAGAATTAAAGAAAAGGATTAAAAGGTAATTGACCATTTTAAATGAAATATTTTTGTGACATTGAACCTTGAAGTCTAGATTGGGAAGAAAAACTTAATTTTAAGGCTATATGAGGTCATTTCTCTTGTAAATATGTTGCAGATTTTGTAGATAATTGAGACAAACAAGCTTTTCTATAATAAACAGAAAAAAGAATCTTCAAAAACAAGAAAGAGGTTAAATTAGGAAAATATCAACAAATATCTTGATTTATGTTAAGGAACAAGTGATCGACCATGACAGGCCCGTTCCACAGGCCCGTCCAGTTCAGGCCCGTTCCACAGGCCCGTCCAGTTCAGGCCCGTTCCACAGGCCCGTCCAGTTCAGGCCCATCCGGCCAAGACCTACTTAGGCGCCAGCCTTTTCCTTTTCTCTCTTGGACTTGTTTTCCTATTCCTATTGGGCTTAAGTTTATCTATAAACTACGACGGTGTAACTTGTATATAAATATAGGCCTTTGGCCAAGAGTAATAATAAGTCTTTTCTTAAACCTCTTATTCCACAACACGTTATCAGCACGAGTCTCTAAAAACCTAGCTAATCTGACCTAGAAACCCTAATCTCTTCAGGCGGCCAGGCATTCTTCTTTGAGATCCGGCCAAGCAAGATCAATCCAGCCAGGCGTGCCCTCTTTGGTGGTCCAAATCTACACTTCAAAGTTCTAAAGGTAAAACTTGAAACCCTAAAAGAACTCACCATCGAATTTGGCTGATTGATAAAGGTATGAACATTAAAATCTTGCAAAACCCCTAATCAAAACCATAGATCAATAAGCCCAAACCCTTTCATGAGAAAATTGAATCTCTTAAACCAAAAGTTTGATTATGAGATTGTTTATCAATTAAAATCAAAGCCTCAATGGTTTTTGAATCTCGAAATCCCCTTGATCTGAATGATCAAATCGGAAACTTTAAACCTAGAAATCGATCAATCCCCTAAAATCTAAATATGATCGATTTCATCTAAAACCCTAATTTTTTTTTACTTCAAATCGAGATGTCTGATTGATCTAATTGATTGATTGAATTGTTTAAACTGTTCTTGAGGTTTGTTGAATGATTTAGAACCGATTAGGATTGATAATTGCACAAACCCTAATTTTTTTTAAAGAAATCCGATTGCTATATGATTGAATCTGATTAAATTGTGAACTTTGAGTCTATTTGCTTGACTAAAATCGAAATTGGATTGAAACTGATTAGGAAAATTGCTAGTTTTGATTAAAAGCCCTAATCTGTCCAGAATTGAAAGATTTCCTTTTTGCTAGAATTGCAAATTTTACTTTTTCTTCTTGCTAGAAAATTTTCTTTTTGCTGGAAAATTTCCTTTTTGCTATTAGGGTTGCTAGAAATTTTCCTAATTCGACTGATTGATCTGATTAAATGTATTTTAGTCTGAATATTGCTTGATTGATCAATTAAAATCGAAAAAAAATTTAAAAACCCTAATTTGAAAAATCTGATCTGATTTCTCTATGATGCATTGTTTTATTTTTTTCAATCATCTGATTGTCTGATCATATAGAAATCGTGTGCCAAGGTTGCATCATTTCTTGATCATATTAACTGAACTGAATTGGTTGTTTGATCATAACTGAATCTGATTGCATTGCTTGAGTGATCCGATTTTTTTAAAAGAATGAAATCTATAACTTTCAGATGTCGTAACTGACCAACCTAGACTATATTGCTCTAAATTTCTCTGGTGACAACTACCTTCAATGGGCACTTGATACAAGGATCATGCTGAGATCAAAGGGCCTTGGTGACACGATCACTGTAGGCAACAATTCAACTGATAAAGATAAATATAATGCGATTTATGTGATCCGCCACCATCTACATGAGAGTCTAAAGAATCAGTATCTCACCATGGAAAATCCACTTGACCTTTGGACCGCCTTACAGGGGAGATATGATCACCAGAAAACGGTGCTATTACCAAAGGCTCAATTTGAGTGGAAGAACCTGAGATTCCAAGACTACAAGTCTGTGGATGAATACAACTCGGTTCTATTCAAAATTGTTTCAATGTTGAAACTTTGTGGTGAAGAAGTAACTGAGAATGAGTTACTCAACAAAACCCTCTCTACATTTCATTCTAGTAATGTGTTACTGCAACAGCAGTATAGAGAGCGAAGATTCGAAACTTATACTGATTTAATCTCCTGTCTATTATTGGCTGAGGCTAATAATGAGTTACTAATGAAAAACAGTGAGATGAGACCTCCTGGGTGAGCACCATTACCTGATTCATCTAGACAGGCCTTGGAGCCTAAGAAAGAGGTGAACCTCGTCCAACACAATAACCAACCCGGCCCTAGCCGTGGAGTGGGTTATGGACGCGGTCGTGGCACAAATAAGGCACACGGGCGAGAAAGAGGCCGCGGGAACTCAAATGGTTCTGGCCGAGGCCGAGGCCGAGGTGTGTCCTTTAAACCTAAAATCAAATCAGATTTGTGTCACAGATGTGGTATGGGTAATCATTGGGCAAAGAATTGCCGGACTCCTAAGCACTTATGTGAACTTTATATGGAGAGTCTGAAGAAGAACCCGGAAGCCCATATGGTTCAAGATGCTGGATATGATGGTAATGATGAAGAAGACATGGACAACGTCCAATGTGACCCAAGTGAACCTGAAAATCACGAAAATGTTGATCACATGGAGTATGAGACTTCAGACATCTTGAAATGAGGAATTGAAAGTTCCATGATTGTTTTCATTTTATTAAACTATTGTTGGTGTTTTTTTATTTTCTGATTTTTTTGGTGTTAAACATTATATTATGAATGAATTTTTTTTAAAATTCACCTTAGAATCTACCAAATAAGAAAATTTTTTCATTAATTCCATGATTCTTGTTTTTGAAGAATAAAAATGAGTATAAATTTGCTGGTACAGTAACATACGGCCAAGGTATTGCCTAAAGGGCATTATATACACCCAAAATTTGTGGCCCATTGAAAAAAAAATGGTTTCCAAATAGAAACAATGAGCATAAAAAGGAAACAAAAGGTTCCTACAGATTTAAGAAAAATCGCCTAAGGCCTTATAAGTAAATGGTCAAGACTATACTTGCGTACTCTACTGATCTAGACTATGCCAAGGATCAGTATGATAAGAAGGCAAAAGGTCTACGTAACCAGATTGGTATACCACACGAAATTTACACACTTTATGGCATGACTGGATTAGCCATCCTAAGTCTAAACTTGATGCAAAGATTGATATTGCAAAAGGCACAAAGAGTTATCCCATAGAATCTCACGTTGTGTAACATGTACACAAGGGAAACTCATTAGGCTATAATGTCCCAAGCATCTAAAGATTATAGCATGTTCATGAGGGGGAGTGAGGACAAACCCGTGGTCCATGACCATACTATAAACATGGACATGACAGCTTGGCCGGACAGGCCATTAGCTTGGCCGTACGGGCCATTACCTATAAGGTTCAGACTCTAAAAGTCTATAAGCTTGGGGACATCACGAGTTTTACATGTATATAAGGTTAATATGCATCAGGCAATATAAGTGAGCATAGATATTCCCATCTCAAATTGAATACGGGTCATAAACCAGACATATATATAGACACCATCTTAAGAGACTTTGAATAAACCACCACAAGACATATGTGCCGTCTAAGATGGAACCTCAGATGAGGACTGAGAATATATGTTGGATATGAACATGTCTTTCTCCCACGAATTTTAAGAGACCTTGAGCCAAATATGGATGATCAAATTATGGCCAGGTACACGGATTGCATGACTAAATGAATTCGACTATCCAACATCAGGGGGAGAAAGTAATAAGCTGGTAAAAGATTAATGAAAGATTAATAAGAGAAATGGAATGGTATTAACCATCTTTGTCTTGGCAAGATCCTCGGACCATAGAATATGATCTAAGACGTCCAAAGAAAGAAAGATTATGCAAA
The DNA here is from genome assembly GCA_016432835.1 of Brassica nigra. Classification (NCBI taxonomy): domain Eukaryota; kingdom Viridiplantae; phylum Streptophyta; class Magnoliopsida; order Brassicales; family Brassicaceae; genus Brassica; species Brassica nigra. The sequence continues at coordinate 41,697,397 of CM028246.1, forward strand.
GCTAGCTAATTGAATGCCAGCCAGATTAGACCCAAAAAGAAAAGAAAAACCAGCTTGCACCACGAAATTAATGTCCTAGAAGAGACATAATCAAGTTGCTACAGAGTCTATTAAAGAAAGACCAATATGTTCCATAAGATAAGGAACCTCGGATAGAGAGAGAAAGGTGCATAGAATGAAAGATCCGAGGTCATAAGGGAAACCAGACCAGACATTGAAATAAGGCTGCGCAGCTAAACATCTAAGGTACCAAACCATGTAGCTTGGGACGCCAAGCTGCAAAGGAAATAAAGGTCCTTGATAAAAAAATGAGATCTCAAATCGATTGGATCATGTCTGGAACACAATGGAACAATATACATAAGAGTGTCAACACATAAATGATAAAGATGCATAAGAAAATAGCACTTGAGTTTTAAAGATATAAGCGAGGATCAGAACCCACGTGAATACAAGAATGCATTCATAGATTAAGAGGAAACGTGGGGTTTAAAGAAGGATTTAAAGAATCTATAGAAGAGATGGGCGTATTGGCCATATAGAAACGCTATCTGATAAACCAGTGAAGAATGGGTCCTGTGTGAGGAAAAGAAATCGTGAGATGTAGTACATGATCACGTGGTCTAAGGTGTTCATGTTCCTACTTACATCATTCAAAGAATGGCTTGTTATACAAGGATACTCACAGAGACCAAGGAACAGAATTATAAGGAGATATACTCCTATGTGGTGGATGCTACTACATAAACTCGAAACTGATGAGGTCTGGACACAAAAGAAATAATGATGTAGTAAGCAGTATATTGATCACTGGATAAAGATAATAAAGGTACCAGAAAGATGAGAAAAGAAGTTCTCATAGAACAGCGTTGTTCCTAAGCTGTTTATGGACTGAAGCAAAAGCAGCTGCATATAATATGATAGACTAAGTAATATTTAGTAAATGAGTTCTATAAAGAACAATCCAGATCAGTCCATATATCATTATAAAAGAAATTCCTTGTGTTTATACTAAACCAACTTAAAGAAAGTTAATTGATTTCGATGATACAAGTTATCGATTGATTCTTGGACAGGCTATGTTTTACATATGATGGGACTACAATGATTTGTAGTAGAGATCATAGCTGTGTGTGTGTATATTGAGACAGCACATCACAAATACATATTGTAATGAGAGATGGTCACAAGAAAAGGCAAAGGGAACCATTAAGGTTCACGCCAAAGTCCATACCAATCAAAGACCATGTCCGGCCATGTTCCGGCCCAATCGTCCATGGGAGACAACCAACATGTCAACCCAAAAACGTGGTATGGCCTTGAGTACACTGATCATGTCATTGCAGCAACATTGGGCTACAATATAATAGCCATACATGAAGCCAGCCGTGAGAGTGTCTGGTTGAGATCCATGACACATCATGTCCAAGTTGTCCGAGTTGTTTGTAGGATGACCAAAGGAACATAACCACCAACCGTGTTATATGGAGATAATGCGGCCTGCATTGCACAGCTCAAGGACGGCTACATCAAAGGAGACAGGACGAAGAATATTATGTCCAAGTTCTTCTTTACCCATGAGCTTCAGAAGGCCGGCGAGGTTCAAGTGTTACAAGTGCGTTCAAGTGAGAATTCAGCTGATCTCTTCACCAAGTAATTGCCAACCTCGACGTTCCGGAAGCTCATACACCAGATAGGGATGCGTCGACTGAAAGACCTTCAGTGATGCATTCATCAGGGGGAGTTCATGTGTTGTACTCTTTTTCCTTATCCATGGTTTTGTCCCACTGGGTTTTCCTGGAAAGGTTTTAACGAGGTAACATCAAAAACATGTAACAAACCTTGAACGGATGTATCGATCAAGGGGGAGTGTTAAGGAACAAGTGATCGACCATAACAGGTCCGTTCCACAGGCCCGTCCAGTTCAGACTGATGTCTTGCATATTTTCATGTATTTAGCCATCTTTTTATTGCATTCCTTTAGTCATAGGCTTAAGTTTAGGCTTGTCTAGGATCATTTTGCATTCATTTGTCCCTATCAGGTGTTGGAGTATGTTTTGGTGAGATTTGAGGTGTTTGGAGACCTTATGACCCACAAAGAAGTGAAGAATCAAGAATGGCTATAAGAAGAGAAGTAAAACCAAGAGAAGAGGGTCAGACCGGGTAGCCTTGACCGGCTACACACACCCGGACGATGAAGACTACTGGACGGCCGGGGAGACATGTCCGGGTACGTACACCCGGACGGAAGAACAAGGCGCGTCCGAGCCGAGAGACGTCCGGGGAAGCACGTCCGGGTAGGAGCACCCGGACGATGAAGACTGCTGGACGGCCGGGGAGACATGTCCGGGTACGCACACCGGACGGAAGAACAAGGCGTCGAGCGAGACGTCCCGAAGCACGTCCGGTAGGAGCACCGGACGATGAAGACTGCTTGACGGCCGGGGAGATGCGTCCGGGTACATGCATCCGGACGGGCGAACAAGACACTTCCAAGCTGAGGACGACCGGGTGGCCTGTCCGGCTAGGAGTACCCGGTCGTGAAGAAGGTACTGGTGACCGGGGTGAGGCGACCGGGGAGAGACGGACGAAGTGAACCCGGACGGAGCAAAGAGCGCGGCCAGCTTGGACGGCCGGGTAACCTAGACCGGGTTGGATGGTGTTGCTGCTACCCTGACCGAGTTTTGTGCCTCTTTCCTATTTGTTTAGACCCATCTAGTTTAAGGGCTTTTTAGTAATCTTAATCTATGTTTCTAGGGCTTTTAAGCCTAACTATAAGTACCCTTATTATCCCTAATGTGGGACTTATCTCATTTTCTATCTAAGAACACATAAACCTCTTGAGTAAAGTTTCATCTTGATTCATAATCTCATCTTGTCTTTGTGCTCTTGATTGTTTGATTTCATATCCTTTCTTTCTCTATATGTTTAAGCTTGAATCTCTCATGGGTTTAAGAGTAAGCATGTGGATTAGTGAGTAGATCCTTCTAAGATCCATGGGTTAGGGTGATAGAGAGTGATTAAGTTAGATCCAAGGTGTCTAGTGTTAGATCTATCATTTCCTTGCATAGATTTGGTGTTTTAAAGCTATATTTGAGTTGGCCTCTCAAACATAGAGCTATAGGCATTTCATGCCCGAAAGGTGTTCTATGAAATGCCTGAACCAACTCATCTATGCTTTTAGCTTGCTTTGCCTAAGAGATTAGTTGTCAAAGAAGCTAGGATTGCTAATAGATTCATTCTCCTTGTTTGCTTTGATCATTACAGCCAAAGAGATTTGGTGTACTTGGGTGATCATTGCAAAAGAGCATCCATCTAGAGATAGAGCTTGCTTAGTTTTGTTGTCTAGGCATAAGGATTAGATTGATTGAAAAGTTAGCATCTTGGATTGAAGCTTAATCATTTGATATCAAGTCCCTATACCCATGGGTCTCACTCTCCTCATAAGAAAGAAAGTTTTACCTTTTGTTACATTTTTCTTCTTGTTTTAGTTTAATCATCATCCTCTGTAATGATTGCATTTAGATTGAGCATAGGCTTGCATTCCCTCTGTTTCATTGTCACTTAGGACTGGTTCGACAATCTTTTATACTACATCATTTGATTAGAACCCTAGAAAAGTTCTTTCATCAAATTGGCGCCGTTGCCAAATTCTAAGTTGATTGTGACATTGGGATTTAGTCACTTGCTTGAGACTAAATCATTTTTATTTTCTTGTGTTATTGATTCTCCTTTTACATCTTCCTTTGATTTTCAGGTGTATGAACACAAGAAGCAGGGGTGCAACTAACCTAGTTCCCACTGTTGAAGAGATAGCTACACTTGAGAGGGAAATAGCAAGAAGGAGAAGAGAAGAAGAGCAACAGGCTCACATTCAAAGGTTGGGGTTTGAGATGGATGATCACCAGCATCAACCCCAAGATGGCAATGGTCAAGGAGCTGACAACCTTAGACCACAGCGCCAGCAACAACAACACCCACAGCGGCCAGCTAGAGCCATTGGCACATATGACCGTCCTCACATTCATGGCAACAGGACGGGCATCCCGCACCAGCTGTGGAAGCTAACAACTTTGAGATCAACTCAGGCTTGTTGAGTGTGATTGAGAACAACAAGTACCATGGCTTGGCTGTAGAAGACCCATTTGATCACTTGGACAAGTTTGATAGCTATTGTGGCTTGTCCAAGACCAATGGTGTCAGAAGATGCCTTCAAGCTCAAGTTGTTTCCATTCTCTCTAGGAGACAAGGCACGCCAATGGGAGAAATCTTTACCTAGTGACTCCATCACTACTTGGGATGATTGTAAGAAGGCCTTCTTGGAGAAATTCTTCTCCACATCAAGGACAGCCAAGCTGAGGAATGAGATCTCTAGTTTCCAGCAGAAGAACTTGGAAAGCTTTAGTGAAGCATGGGAAAGGTTCAAGGGATATCAAGCTAAGTGCCCACACCATGGCTTCTCAAAGGAGAGTTTGCTGAGCACATTCTATAGAGGTGCCCTTCCTGAGTTTAGAGCAAGATTGGATACAGCAAGCAATGGTTTCTTCCTGGGCAGGTCTGAAGAAGATGCTGAGGAGCTGGTGGACAACATGGTCAAGAGTGATTCAGTTTACAGTGGAGAACATGACAGAGCTGATAGAACAACCAGAGCTGATGACAACCAGACCAAGAAGGAAATAAAATCCTTGCAAGAGAAGATAGACTTGCTGATTGCTAACCAAGCCAAGCAGGAGCAGATTCACTTTGTGGGTGGTCCAAATCAAGAAACTCCTCCTAAGGTTAATGAAGTTGAAGGGTTAGAAGGGCAAGAAGAGATTTGCTTCATCAACAACAATGGTTCTTGGTACAGGAAGGAGCCTAACTTTCAGTACAACAATTACCAGCAAAGGTCTTACCCCAACAACCAGCAAGGAGGCTATCAACCAAAGCAAAATACTCAGCAAGGGACCTACCAGCCTAGGCAGAATCCTCCTCCTGGTTTTGCAAACCATGGCAATCAATCTACTCAAGCTCAAGGTAGCTCCTCCCAAGCTAAAGCTCCAGATTCATCTATGAAAGCTATGTTCAAACAATTGTTGGAAGGTCAAGCTAGAGCAGCCAAAGACATTGGCCATGAGTTCAAGACTGTTCACTCCAAGATTGACAGCAGCTACACTGAGCTAAACAACAAGATTAGAGCTTTGGAGAATCAGTTTGCTTCTATGAACTCTCAGCCAAGTCGCTAACAAGGAACATTACCAGGAAAGGCTGAGAAAAACCCCAAAGAACCAATGAAGGCAATCACTTTGATAAGTGGTAGAGAGCTACCTCAAGAACTCTCCCAAGGATGGTGAGAAACTAAGTGGGGGTGGCTATCAACATTGATGATGATTTTGTGATTGTGGATGAGAAAGTTGATGAGGAGATTCTAGAAAAGATTGTTGAAGCTAAGGGTAAATGAAAGGTTGGAGAAGAGAAAACACCAAAGCATGGTGAGGTTGCCACTCCAACGAAAGAGTCTTCTTTGTTCCTCCTCCTATGAACCTAAGCTGCCATTTCCTGGAAGATTCAAGAGGCAACTTTGGAGAAGTACAAAGCACTCTTTGAGAAGCAATTGAGTGAAGTTCAAGTCACAATGCCAATCATTGATGCCTTCATGCTTGTCCCTCAATACAGCAAGTTATTGAAGGATGTTGTGGCTGCCAAGAAGAAGGAAATGGAAGGCATGATGGTTCTTACTCATGAGTGCAGTGCCATCATCCAGAGATTGACAATCCCTAAGAAGCTAGAGGATCCAGGCTGCTTTACCCTACCTTGTGCCATTGGTCCTTTGATGTTTGAGAGATGTCTATGTGATTTGGGAGCTAGTGTCAGTCTCATGCCTCTATCTGTTGCCAAGAAGCTTGGGTTCAGCCAATACAAGAAATGCAAACTCTCTTTGGTGCTTGCTGACCGCTCAGTCAAATTCCCCATTGGTATCCTTGAAGACCTCCCTGTGATGGTTGGAAATTGTGAAATTCCCACTGATTTTGTTGTTCTTGAGATGGATGAAGAGGCTAGAGACCCTTGATCCTTGGAAGACCATTCTTAGCCACAGCAGGAGCCCTTATCAATGTGAAGGAAGGCAAGATTGATCTTCATTTGGGGAAAGAGCACACTCTCCATTTTGATGTCAATGAGGTAATGAAGAGGTCAACTGTGCAAGGCCAAGTGTTTTACATAGAGGAGATGGAAGCTCTTGCTGATGAGCTCCTTGAGGAATTGGCACTTGGAGAGTTGACAATAGAGGACCCTTTGCAGCATGCTTTGACAGTGGATAAAGAGGTCCAAGTGGTTGAGAACAAAGAGAGTGAGGCTATTGCAGCCATGCTGGATTCTCGAAAGAAGATTGTTGATAGAGGCCAGTATGAGGAGCTCAAACAAGAGGTGCACCAAGCTGTTTCAGCCACTCAACCAGAGAACACCAAACAAGATGATTGGAGTGAGCTCAAGGCACCAAAAGTGGAGCTAAAACCTCTTCCCATGGTGTAAGGTACGCATTTCTAGGCCCTAATGAATCATATCCTGTCATTGTGAGTAGTGAACTTACTGAACTTGAGCTTTCTCAACTTTTAAATGCACTTAAAAGGTTTAGAAAAGCAATTGGATACTCACTAGATGATATTAAGGGATATCACCTTCTTTGTGCATGCATAGGATACATCTAGAGGATGAATCAATGACTTCTATAGAGCATCAAAGGAGGTTGAATCCTAACCTTAAAGATGTTGTAAAGAAGGAGATTCTTAAGCTCTTAGATGCTGGTGTTATCTACCCTATTTCAGATTCTAAATGGGTATCTCCTGTGCATGTAGTTCCAAAGAAGGGTGGTATCACTGTGGTTAAAACGTCAAGGATGAATTGATACCAACTAGAACCATAACTGGCCATGGGATGTGTATTGATTATAGAAAGCTCAACTCAGCATCTAGAAAGGATCACTTTCCATTGCCATTCATTGATCAAATGCTTGAGAGACTTGCAAACCATCCTTTCTATTGCTTTCTTGATGGGTATTCAGGGTTCTTCCAAATCCCCATACATCCCAATGATCAAGAGAAGACAACATTCACATGCCCCTATGGCACCTTTGCTTATCGAAGGATGCCATTTGGGTTATGTAATGCTCCAGCAACCTTTCAAAGGTGCATGATGTCTATCTTCTCGGATCTCATTGAGGATATAGTGGAGGTATTCATGGATGATTTCTCTGTCTACGGATCTTCGTTTTCTGCTTGTTTGTCCAACTTGTGCAGGGTCCTACAGAGATGTGAAGACACCAACCTAGTGCTGAATTGGGAGAAGTGTCATTTCATGGTCAAAGAGGGATTGTGCTTGGACACAAGATTTCAGAAAAGGGCATTGAAGTGGACAAGGCTAAGATTGAGGTGATGGTCAGCTTGCCACCACCAAAGACAGTGAAAGACATCAGGAGCTTCCTTGGCCATGCTGGGTTCTATAGAAGATTCATCAAGGACTTCTCAAAGATTGCTAGACCAATGACCAAGTTGCTGTGCAAGGAGGCTGCTTTCAGCTTTGATGAAGATTGTCTTGAGGCTTTCAAGAAGATAAAGGGTGACCTTGTTAGTGCTCCCATTGTTCAGCCACCTGATTGGGACCTCCCTTTGAGATAATGTGTGATGCTAGTGATTTTGCTGTTGGGGCTGTCCTAGGGCAGAAGAAGGATGGCAAAATCATGTGATTTATTATGCTAGCCAAACCTTGAATGATGCACAGATGAAGTATGCCACAACAGAGAAAGAGATGCTGGCCATTGTCTTCGCCTTTGAGAAATTCAGAAGCTACCTGGTGGGTTCTAAGGTCATCGTGTATACTGATCATGCAGCTTTGAGACACCTCCTAGCAAAGAAGGATGCCAAGCCAAGACTACTAAGGTGGATCCTTTGCTTCAAGAGTTTGACTTGGAGATTAGAGACAAGCCAGGGATTGAGAATGGAGTTGCTGATCACTTGTCCAGGTTGAGAATTGAAGGTGGAATCCCTATTGATGAGGGCCTCAGAGAAGAGCATGTCATGGCCATCATGTCAGTGGTAGCAGTCATTGAGACTGGAAAAAGATTGAAGAGGTTAAGGCAGCTGAAGAGAAGGGACCTTGGTATGCTGATTTGGTCAACTACTTAGCCACTGGAAAGGAACCATTGGGGCTTGCAGGGTATGAGAAGAAGAAGTTCTACAAAGATTTGAAGAGATACTATTGGGATGAACCATACCTCTACACCCTATGCAAGGATCAGATTTATAGAAGAGTGGTGGCTGAAGAAGAAGTTGAAGGAATCCTCTCACATTGCCATGGATCCTCCTATGGAGGCCATTTTGCTCCATTCAAGACTGTCTCAAAGGTGTTACAAGCTGGATTTTGGTGGCCACACATGTTCAGGGACTCACAAGACTTCATTTCAAGATGTGACTCTTGCCAAAGGAGTGGGAACATTACTAAAAGGAATGAGATGCCTCAAAACCCAATCCTTGAAGTAGAGGTGTTTGATGTTTGGGGGATTGATTTCATGGGACCTTTTCCTTCTTCTTATGGCAACAAATACATCTTGGTGGCTGTGGACTATGTATCAAAGTGGGTGGAAGCAATAGCAAGTCCTACAAATGATTCAAGAGTAGTGGTCAAAATGTTCAAGAGCACTATTTTCCCAAGGTTTGGAGTTCCAAGAGTGGTCATAAGTGATGGAGGTTCACACTTCATCAACAAGGTATTTGAGAGTCTTCTCAAGAGGAATGGAGTGAAGCACAAGGTTGCAACACCCTATCACCCTCAAACAAGTGGCCAAGTGGAGGTCTCCAACAAGCAAATCAAGGGATCTTGGAGAAGGTTGTAGGAACCAAGAGGAAGGATTGGTCAGCCAAGCTTGATGATGCCCTTTGGACATATAGAACAGCATTCAAGACTCCTCTAGGCACCACTCCCTTCAACCTTGTCTATGGAAAGTCTTGCAACCTGCCAGTTGAGCTTGAATACAAGGCATTGTGGGCTGTGAAGCTTCTAAACTTTGACATCAAGTGTGCAAAGGAGAAGAGACTTCTTCAACTCAATGAGCTGGATGAGATAAGGATGGATGCCTTTGAGAATTCAAGGATCTACAAGGAAAAGACAAAGGCCTTCCATGACAGGCACATCCTCAAGAGAGAGTTCAAGGCAGGAGATCAAGTGCTTCTTTACAACTCTAGACTGTAGTTATTTCCAGGAAAGCTTAAGTCAAGATGGTCTGGTTCATTTGTGATCAAAGAAGTGAGGCCTTATGGAGCCATTGTGTTATGGGATAAGCAGGTTAATGACTTCACAGTTAATGACCAGAGACTCAAGGAATAAATGGCCACAATACCAAAGGAGGATGGGACATCAACCCCACTCTCTGATGCTCCCTTGCCTAACCTCAAAGGAGGCAAAGTCAAGCTAGTGACTTTAAACAAGCTCACTTGGGAGGAAGTCCCATGGTTATCCTTGTAAATATGCATTAGGATTTGTTCTTTTTCAAATAAGCCACTTGGAGAATGGTGAAAGCTTGGGAATGAGTGGGATAAGGCCATGAGATGGAAGAATTTAAAAAAAAAAAAAAAGGGGTTGGAGGTTTGGACCGGGTAGGGTGGACGGGTCGCTACCGGACGTGCAGCATGCTGACTGATCGGCCGGGTGGGGTGTCGGGTGGAAACACCCGGTCGTGAAGCAGACGGACGAACGGACGAAAGGAACGGACGGGTACATCCGTCCGGGAGAGCTACCCGGTCGTGAAAGTGAAGGAACGGACGGGACGTCCGTCCGGGTGAGCTACCCGGTCGTGAAAGTGAAGGAACGGACCGACGTCCGGGTGAGCTACCGGTCGGGATTCACTACCCAGCACGACCCGCCTCGACCCATGGAGCACCAGACCCGTATCCGACCCAGGTAAGGTTTCTCTTCCTTTTTCAAGCCCAAACCCGACCTACCCTGACCCGAACACCCATCCACCCGACCCAGAAACATTTTAAAACCCTAAGCCACCTCTCTCTCCTCATTTCATCTTCTTCCTCACATCATAATCCTCTAGCCTCCAAGAACACAAATTCACATAACTTTGCCAAATCTCAACCAAATCATAAACTTTTTCCCACATCAAGACCTTCTTCCCTAGACCTAATTCCTTGAACCTTTTCATCTTTATCCTTCATCCAAAGCAAGGTATGGTATCTCTAAGTTCAAATTCGTAACCCTCATGAACCCTAAAAATTTGAACTTGAAATTTGAGCCTTTTCTTGCTAGATTCTTGTAAATTAGACTAGGGAATGCTTATATATCATGCTGGGTAGTTGATTTCATGGTGGAATTGAGATTAATTTGAACTTTGAAAAATTAGGGTTCATGAGATTTGGGGTTTTCATAAAGTGCTTGTTTTAGGTTGTTCTTGGGTTAGATTGGATGCTAGGTTGATGGAGAACTTCAATTTAGGCCATTTTAAGCTTGATTGTGCTTAATTGAGTGGTTTTGATTCTTAGAGGTTCTTTTGCTCATAAAAAAAAAAAAAAAATTGAGCATGAGAATTCTCTAAGTTGTTCTAAAGCCTTTGCTTAAAAGTTGTTTCTTGTGAGCATTTGATCATTGGAGTTGTAATTCATATGCTTTTGATCATATTCCTCATATTGAAAGCTTTTCCTTCTCAAGCTTACTCTTTCCAAGGTCTAAAGTTTCAGGTACCAATGGGGCGAAAGAATGAAGCTGATCTTGAAGTTGAGAAGAAAGAGCGTGCAGCAAGACACACTGCTCAGTTTGGGAAATCTTTGGGTTCACAGCCTGGTTCAGAGGAAGAGCGCCGCCAGCAAGCCTTGGCTCTGATAAGGAAGAAGGCACAATCCAAGAAAGAAGGGAAGAGAGTTGTGGTTGATAAGAGTGTGGTTGAAAGTGCTCACAAGCAAGCCAAGAAAGATGGGAAGAAAGTTGTTGCTGATAAGAGTGTGGCTGATGGTGCTCACAAGCAAGCCAATAGGGATGGAAAGAGATTAGCTGTTGGAGACAATGGGGCTGATGGTACTCACATGCAGGCTCCTCCAAAGAGAGCTAAGGCACCAAGAAATTCTGGTGTGGGAGCTCTTGTGATTGAAAAGACAAGCAACAAAGGTGATCATACCCTTGCTCACACTATGAGAGTTATGACTCCACCTAGGAGAACACCAGACCCTGTGCAAGAAGTTGTAGAGAGCCTTAACCAGCACAACAAGGAAGAGAAGTTGGCAAGGGCTAGAGAAAGAAGCAAGGCAAAAACAATGATTGCAGAAAATGAAGGTGAAGAGGATGAGATATCTTCTAATGATGAGCATGCTGATCCTAAATCAAGGTATGACAAGAGGGATAGGTCCAAGACACCTACTGAAGATGAGCTGCTAGACTTTTGAGGAATGGCATTGCTTGGGTCCCCACCAGATTTGTTCATAAGATGATTTTGCAAGAGCTGTACCTTGATGATGATGTTGAAGAAATGCTTAAGCACATGAAGGTGGGCAGCCTCTATTCAGCAGCTTACCCCACTCACAAAGAAGTCTCTTGCCAATTCTTGGCTACACTAGAAGCAACTTTTCACACTTCCAAGCATACACAGCAAGGATGGGGAGAGATCAAATTCAAGATTGAGGGTGAGGTGTACTCCATGTCTTCAAAGAGATTAGTGAAGTTCTTGACCTTGAGGATCAGAAAACCCTTCACTTCCAAACTCAAGACAGCCCCTAAGGAGAAGACCATTGCTGAATCAATGTGGACCTTATTGACAGGACAAGGAAAAGGGGGCCAAAAGAAGGAGAAGAATGGAGCTATTAGGCATCCCACTATGCGCTACCTCCACAAGTTGCTTAACCACACCCTCTTCCGAAGAAGGAAGTAGGGAATGTTGCTGGAGACGAGTTGAGATTCCTTCACCAAACCGCCCGCCACTTTGTTTCCTCTCCTCAGCTCCCTAGTGTCCCGGATGATTTCTACTCAGAGTTTGGTATGGTTGGTTTCCTTGTACAGCGCCTCATGCACTACAAGAGCTGGGCTTGGACAAACCGTGACTCCGGACCTCAGATTGGTATTGGTGGCTGGATAACCCCATTAATAGCTTACCAAGGGATTGATTTAGGTGAAGATGGAATAAGTCCTACTTTCTTGGATGGAGCTTACCTAAGGAAGGCTCAATTTCTAAGTGGACGATTTAAAGGGAGATGTGTCTACTCTTACTCAAGGGGTGGCAAGAAGGTTGAGCTGTTTCTTCCTAGCCCACAACTCACTTCCTTGAGTACTACAAGAGACATCAGCTTTGACATCAGTGAGGAACACCTCCTTAGGAGTCATGGACCCCTTTGCCCTGTGAACATTCCCAAAGGTGATAAGGATGCAAGCAAGCAGAATGCTTATGAAGAGGAGTACACCAGAAGCACCACTGCTCATCTTTTTGGCCCTCCTCGTTACAAGCTTGAGCATTGCACCAGTGTCCTGCCCCTTGGACCCCTACGCCAGGCTCATGACCACATTAAAATCCTCCAGAGGTGGAACAAGGCTCAAGATAGGACCATTTTCAAGCTCACCAACAAGTGCAAAGAGCTGAAAAGGACTGTGAAGAGGCAAGCTGAAGTTTCAGCCCGTTATTGAAGAAAGTGGCTGATGTTCTAGCTAGGGGCTGTAGCTGGCTGAAAGGCTGAGGACTTTGATCTTGATGCTCTCAATGCACCCCCTCCTCAGCCACTTATTGACTCCTCTGCACCACAATCCAGCAAGCAAGCTCTCCGCCGTTTGAGGAACCCTTACATCGCCCCATCCGAGTCCGAAACAAGTCACCATCCCTAAGCACCACTGCTGATGAAGATGACTCTGAGGGAGGGCATCAGCCTCATCCCATGCTCCATAGAGGTACTCCAACACCCTATCATTGTATATACCATTCATCATTTCATTTAGTTTTATTTTTCTTTGGGCCATTCCCACATTTAACAAACACAGAGACTGTGTGAATTAAGTGTGGGGGAGGTGCCAAGTTGCTGATCATCTTGTGTTTTATGTCATAAGCATGCATTTGTAGATAGTTATTGCATAGAAAAGCCATAAAAATTTAAATTTTTGAAAAGCACAAAAGAATCATGTAGTTGCATTAGGATTGAGTCTAGATCATTAACTTGCATAAAAAAAAAATCATCATATAGGTTGCATCATGCATAAGGGGACAAGGATGATAGTTGCCTTGAAAAGATGCTCATGCTAAGTTCTTAAAGTGATACCCTTTATAAGCATAGTAAGTAGCTTGAGCAATCTTGGGATAGCTTGTAAACTTTTGCCTTGAAATCTCTTCCTAAAGCTTATTTGATTGATTGATGCTATCTCTTTGAAGTTTGCTCCTGTCATATTTAGACTCTAGTCTCTTGCTCATGGTCCCTTGTGTACTAAGCCATGGATAGAACACTTGAGTTGTCCCTCCCATTTTTTGCCTATCTTTTTGGACAAGCTCAAGTGGCACTCCACACCCTAAAACCCTTACCTCCTTTCAAGCTTTCATTATTTGTTGAGTGAGGCCTTCTTTGGAAAGCTTTACATGTGCATAATGTTGAGAGTATTGGGAACGACAATGCTTGGTCTCCATTTTAGCTAGATTAGACACTCATAATGTCTAACTTCTAGGATGGGGTAAGTGTTGTATGGTATGATCTTGGGAAAGTGAAAGGTTTATGAAAGAAAAGGTTGACTCATGAGACTATAATGTTATAAGTGATTAAGTCTAGAAGGGATAAGAGGAATGAAAGATTGTAAGCTCCAAGTTGTTAAAAAGTCTTGGCCCCCATAAAAAAAAAAAAAGAAGAAAAAAATAATAATAATGAAAAGGGGCTAGAATGTCTGAAAAGAGCTGAAAAGAATTGAAAATTCCCTTGTAGACTTCATTAAGAAAGAGTTTCAAATGAGAAAATATCTTGAGTATTTGGGGGAAATCTTTGGGTGAGAGATGTGAGTGGTATTTTGGCATTGGGAATAAGGATGTAATTTATGTATTTTGGGAAAGGGTAGAACAATGGAGATTGAGCATTGTATGCATGAGTTGATCCCTTTCTTAGATATATTATGTGCAATGTCAAGGCTACTTGTTTTGAGAGTGAACCACCCTTGAAAGATCCCTTTGAACCCCTTGTTTCACTTGAATAAAACCTTCTACCACCAAACCAAATGACTTGGACCATTTGACCATTTGCAAGAAGTCTTTTGAGTTTGCTTAATGATTGTTAGAGGGAAAATGGAATTGTGGGTTGTGGATTCATGATGAGTAAGTGTAGGGATCAAAAGAGTTAAGATAGGCCTTGATTAAGTTAGAGTTGGATTGAGTTTTTGCTCCTGCTACTTGGTATGTTTATACAAGGTTATCAAGTTGAGAACTAAGAAGAACATTCTTTTGGCTATGAGTCCCCTCCTTCAAACCTCTCCTCCTTAGTCCTTACTAGTTAACTTGTGGACAAGTAAAGGACTCGTGTGGGGGAGTTGATGTCTTGCATATTTTCATGTATTTAGCCATCTTTTTATTGCATTCCTTTAGTCATAGGCTTAAGTTTAGGCTTGTCTAGGATCATTTTGCGTTCATTTGTCCCTATCAAGTGTTGGAGTATGTTTTGGTGAGATTTGAGGTGTTTGGAGACCTTATGACCCAAAAAGAAGTGAAGAATCAAGAATGGCTATAAGAAGAGAAGTAAAACCAAGAGAAGAGGGTCAGACCGGGTAGCCTTGACCGGCTACTGTTGGGGTCAAAATCGGTCAATGACGAAATCGTCACCCGAAAGTCCTCGAAAGAAAAGCCAAGCGACGATCAAATCCAAGAAACGGGTCGTCGCTCGATAAAACTCACGGAAGGCTCGTCCACTCCCATCTGGCGCCAACGGCGAGGGTCCTGGCGCCCATCAATGCGATCGTCTCACGATCTCGGGCGATGACAGCATCCTGGTCCCTTGAAATCCATGTCTGGATTGTCCGAGATCTACAATGAGTCTTCCATAAAACCTTCCCGATTGTTTTAAAGATTCATCTTTAAAACATATCTAAAACTCGGAGCCACATTGCTCTCATCCTCGACGACGGAAAATCTGAAGATCTAAGTCCATCTCAAAATCCCGATACTCGCAGAATCTCGTTGAAACAATTATCTCGAGATCTACGACTAGAGACCCTCCCAAAACTCGAAGATTTCCGCAAACGACCGACGAGGGAAAGATCGGACAAACCCACGGACGGCAAGACGGCCTGGCACCAGCAGCACGCTGACGCTGGCTGGCGCCAGCGGCACTCGGCCTGGCGCCGGCACGCTGAACGCTGGCTGGCCTGGCGCCGGCGGCCGCCTGGCCGGCGGCATGGACGCTGGCTGGCTGGCCGGCGGCACTCGCCGCCGGCGGCACGCTGGACGCTGGCTGGCCGGCGCCGCCTCCTGGCGCCGGCGCACGCTGGCCGCGCACGGCTGGCGCCGGCGCACGCTGGGCGGCTGGCCTGGCGCCGGCGGCACCGCCCGCCGGCGGCACGCTGGACGGGTTGGCCTGGCGCGGCAGGACGCTGGCTGGCCTGGCGCCGGCGGCACTGGCGCCGGCGGCACCGCCACGCGGCGCCGGCGGCACCGGCCTGGCGCCGGCGCACGCCACGCAGGCCGCCTGCGGCGGCCGCCGACGGGTTGGCCTGGCGCCGCACGCAGCGGACGCTGGCTGGCCTGGCGGCATTCGCCTGGCCGGCACTGGCCACGCTGGCGCCTGGGCGGCACTGCCCTGCCGGCGGCACCCGCTGGCGGCCTGGCGCCGGCGGCACCGCCTGGCGCCGGCGGCACCCGTCGCGCGGGTCGGCCTGGCGTCAGTCCACGGCCCTCGCTCTATCGTTCCGGTTCGATCCCATCTTAGCTTGTTCGGATCAATCTACGCAGGTTTGGTATGATCACGGTTACTCTAGAACGCCACTTCCTCGACTAAACAAGGAATTAAGGTTCCTTCGGAAACACCGAGACCTTCAAAGACTGTCCTTTCGAAAAACCGTAAAAACGCCTAAACGCCCAACGCGGCCAAAACGGCCCACGTACGATTTTCCGAAAAAGAAGGATAACTATGACGGTTTATCTTTATCCTCACATAAGAGATAAATGTCAAGTTTCCATAAGAGATAAATATCAAGTTTCCAGAAGATAAATGTCGAGATTTCCGAAGATAAATGTCAAGTTTCCCGATAAACACAAAGATGGACGAAAATGGAAAAAGCCCAACTCAGCCCGCGAGAAGATAGACCGTCATAGGAGGAGTATATAAGGAGAGCTTTGAGCAAGAAGCAAAGGAGATCACAAAAACGTCCAGAGCACTTAGAGCAACTTAGCATTATTTTCTGTTTTCACTAGCGAGCTGCGACTCAACTAGGATAGACTTAGGCGATCAGACTAGCGAACTTGCCGACAGCTCTCGTAGCCAAGGCTCTTACCTGTTGTTCACGCTCAAACGCGGATTCGGAAATAAAAACTTTTGCTCTATTCCTTTTTCTTACGATTTTTACTTCGTTTTCATATTTTCTTTGTCAAACTGATTGTGTCGTGTGCGGCCCAGCAGATATCCGGGACCTTCAGGGAAAGCTTGGTTCACTTGGCTTTCCTTCAAATCAACTTAATTTGACGGTGCGAATTTCGGTTCCCACAGTTTGGCGCTAGAAGGAGGGGGGGTTACGGATCTATCTATCTCGCAACTGCACACGCTCGATCATGTCAGCCGACGCCACCAAGGATCAGCAAGCGCTAGACGGCACACCCGTCGATGCCAACGCTGAGAAGACTCCAGCCGGAGACGCGTCCACAGTCACTGCTGATGCAAACACTGAGGCGCTCAGGCAGATGAAGGAACTGTTTACCTCCAGCGCGGGCGAACAACAGGACAAGCTGATAACCTCGCTCGCAAAACAGGTCGACACCTTAACTGCGAGGAGCAAGTTGCCACGCGGATCCACCAAGGCACGCGGCAGGAGACTCGACGGATCTCCGGGCACGAGAAAGATGCCCGAAAGAGCCCACTCGAGGAAACGGCTCGAGGACAGCAAACGACCTCGCAGACCTTCCGCCCCGGCTGCGGGAAACAAGGAAAGCGACGCCGGCGATCGATCTAGATGTCAGCGACGATCGGATCCTTCCGATGAAGACGCTGACATCCACCCGGAGAACCCGGCCAGTCCGCCGCAGACGGTATCCTTCGATAGGCCCATGACGAAGAGGAAGAAGAACTCTACTGGATGGAGCAGGAAGAACTTCGCGGAAGATCAAACTCGATCTATCGCGACCAGCGTCGACAGGTTCGAGGAACGCCGGCAATATGCGAGATCCATGATCTCCGTGAATCTCAAAAGACCGTGGCTGAAGTGAAAGCGGTAAAATCGCAGATCCATCAGGCGACCAGTTCCGCCCCCGAGATCGATAGACTTCTCGAGGAAGCACGGAAAACACCGCTCACCACTCGGATCACGGAAACACGCATCTCAGACCCAGGAAGATCAAAATCCCGATCTATGACGGTGCGACGGATCCTAAGTCGCACCTGCAGTCCTTCCAGATCGCAATGGGTAGGTGCAAACTCGAGCGAACGGGACGCAGGTCATTGTCTTCTTCGCCGAGCACCTCAAGGGTGCTGCGCCGAGTGGTTCTCCGGCTCAAAGGAACTCCATCGAAGCTTCCGCCAACTGGCCTCGGCGTTTTCAAACAGTACTCCATGTTCATGGATAGAGAAACATCCGGCGTGGATCTATGGAGTCTAGCTCAGAAGGAAGACGAGTCACTCGCGACTTCATGGTTCAAACTGGTGATGGCAGAGTAACGGGCATCAGCGACAATGTCGCAATCGACGCCTGAAAAACTCTGGTACAAGTCTAGTTCGAAAGTGGATACTACTGGAAAAGCCGCGACAATCCAGGATACTCCACAAGGCAACAGACTTCATCATCATGGAAGAAGAGATGAAGCTTCTATCGCAGAAGCACGGACCGCAGAAACCGGCCCAAGAAGAAACCATCTCGTAACGACAAATACGCCCATCACGAAGGGAAGACGCCCAAGGCGAGCATAACTACGCCATCAACTCGAGCAGGGCAAAACCTCCGGAAACACCTGGACCAGGAACCAGTACAAGGATAACTCCTACCGCGAGTTCCACGAGACCGAGGCCACTCCACTGCGAACTGCAAGGTTTCGCGCCCGCTCGCGCAAAACTCCTCACCGGCGAGCTATCAAAAGTCAAGAGTATAAAGGACTTGCTCCGGACTCCGACCGCCCAAAGACTAACAAAACTCCTCCAAGACCGCTGACCGAAAACCAATCAGGGAAAAGCGGAAGAAGACAGACGACCAAGGAACAACAGCACCAGAGGGTAAACATGATCATCGGAGGATCACAGTTCTACCAGGACTCGTCTCATCGATAAAGCCTACGGGCTAAAAGCCGAGACCAGTTCCAACTGGTTCCCGGACAGCGATGTTCCTAACCACACAATCGCTCGAGGAACACGACCGCCGGAATCGACAAACCTCACCGCGACCCTTTGGTAATCGACCTGGTCATCCAGATCTCAAGTCGGCCGCATTCTCGTCGATACTGGAAGCACGGTCAACGTCATCTTCCGCGACACCCTCTACAGGATGAAGATCCCACTTGGGGAAGTCGTCCCTGAGCCAAAACCGTTGACGGGTTCTCCGTCACTACCATGACCCTCGGAAAATTAAACTCCCAGTCATGGCGAAGGAAGTTACAAAGATCGTCGAGTTTGCAGTAGTCGACAACCCGCCATCTACAACGCCATCATGGGAACCCCATGGATCAACTCCATGAAGGCAGTACCGTCCACATACCACCTCGGTATCAAGTTCCCGACTCCGACCGGAACCGCAGCCATCTGGGGTAGCCAGAAACATCGAGACTCTGTTACCTAGCCGAAGTTCAAACTGCGAAAGATCGAACGCCATGCGGTCAACTCAAAACGAGCAAAGGAATCACACAACATTCCGAAGACTCGAGGAAAGATGATCCAGAATCATCCGAACAGGCAACGATTCAAGAAGGCGACAAAGCCTCTGAATCCACCGCCGTAGGACCGGACAGCTCGACCCCGACACACCACTGATCCGACCAGCACGATCGAACGGCGCGACGGGAGTAAAACGTCCGCAGCAACTATCAGAACTACTGAGATGGCTTGATCCTCGAAGAGGTATCGAGGCAGCTTCGTCGAAACCCGACGAGTTCAGCTATCCCCTCACCAAAAGGGGACTGGCGATATTCTATACTCCCACAAAAGCGAAAAATCCGATATGTACTTTAAATTTCGAAATTTTTAATAAAATTCTTTCTATCTTTCATGCTTACTTAAACGCATCAACGCTCGAAAACGAAAATCATATCCTCAAAGAAACGCCAGACGCGCGAACTTCTTAAAGATAACAAAACTCGATTATCCGCAAAAGACAGTCCACCAGCGACTTAAAATAAACTCACGCCCGTCGATTCCGACGGACGCCATAAGAAACGCTTCACTCAATACAAAATCGTAGTCAGACCTACAAAGGTCCTCTTACATCCGACAAGGATATCATAGCGCTATACAAGAAACCCAAAATTTTGGTTTAGCTCTCGGATATATTCCGAAGATAGCTCGATTCTTTTAACACAAGTCATATAAGCGGCGACTAGTCGCGGACTTTAAACGAAAAGAATCAGGAAGAAATCACTAACAGGCAAAACGAAGCCGATCAGTCATCGCACAGCCTCAAAGCTGAGAGTAAACCTAGGTCTTGCCCTAAACCCAGTCTTGCTGGATCTTGACATCTCACAGACATAGTATCGATACGAGATCCCAAAACATGTCTCTTATCGCTACACCTAAAACGCCGCTAAAAGTAGCATACGGACCAGACAAAAAAGAGTTAGGATAATGGCGACTACTCGCATCCTTCCCTCTACACTTGACGAAAGTATAAATCAAAACAAAAGGCGAAATCTCGCAAATTTTCATATTCATAAAAGCCCAAAGACGGCAGGATTCAAAGCCACCAACGGCCAGTCCCAAAACATGAGAATGCAACCTCCAACGGTCGCAGGATAAAATTACTAAAACGCCACACGGCCTGAAAATTCAATTCAAGGAAAGTCAACGTTGAGAAACCGGATGCAGAAATCCCAAATGAACTAGCAGGCTGGTCCACTTCTTCATTCACACCTCGAGCATTCCCACCATTCTCGGTGTTCTCATCGGCTCCGACCTCCACCGTATCCTCGAAACCTCGATAGGTTCTCATAGTCTCGGACTCTTTCTTCTACCGGAGGAACCAAGGACTCAGCATGAGCACACTCGCCATGAAATCCTTCATTTCAGCGATCTCGAATCGAAGAGAAATCTGGTTCGAGACTTGTAAAGATTCTGACGATCAACCGCACTCGGAAATCACCAACAAACTCCCGAGCTTCTTTAAAGCATTGAAACTCAGCAGCAAACGATTCGCCCGCCTTGCCACCTCGCTGCGACCATCCTTCTTCCTCTCCTTTCGCCCGACGAGCCCGTGGAGCTCAGCTTGCGCTCGTGCCTTCACCTCTTGACGGAACCGAAAAGCTCTCGCCCACTTCTGTGGTCTTGAAGTTAGCAATCCTGGATTTGCGGAAACTCGAGTCAGCGCCTCGCTAAACACTCTTAGTCCCTGCATGAAACTCAAGATCAGCAAGCATGCTTATATACGGATTCAAACGCAAGGTTAAAGAAGTTGAAGGGCCAAACCTCGTTGACACGCTGGGAGCCCTCGCAAAACCCGTTGTTTCTCCTCATCCTCCAGCGACTCATCAGTAGTAAACTCCGAGGAAGGCCATCAAAGAAGTTGATAGGTGGAAAACCGCTGGCTCCATCTTTTCCGCTGGAACAAAACTAGGTTTTCTCCCAACGGTGAAGGGTTTTCGAGCCTTCCCCATCGCCGATTTCCTTCCCCACGAGACCTCTCGCTCCCGAGAAGGAACCACGGTAACAGGTTCGGCGTGACGACGAACAGAACCCGACCGATAAAGGTTAACCGCATCTCGGATCCGCTCGAGGGTGAAGGATTTCCAGAAAACGGCCTTTGACGAAGAAGATCTCTCTGACGAAAACGCTACCAGGCAAATGCGGTAGGGTTGTTCCCTACAAACGAAAATTTTGTCAAAGACACGCACTTCGAAAAGTGAGATAGATAACAGAATTTTCGCATATTACCTCGTTAAAGTTCCATGCCCGCGAAATAGATGGAGGCAGCTCTCCTCGACAGACTCGCCATCTATTTGAACAAAGAAGAAACGCCCTGCCACGATTTGGGATTCAAGTCCCCTGAATCACGCCATATCCTTCTTAGGCAGCATGGAATAGTAACCGTCACTCCCGGCCGAAAGTACCCCAAAGACCTTCAAATCATCGACCAAGATCAATCCCGAAGTTCAGAGCTAGCAATTAACGCCAAGCCAACTCTCCAAGCAGGAACGCTGAGTTGGTTGATCGAAAGTTCAAGCGTGAAGCGCACGAACAATGGCACCAGGAATTGGGAACCACATACGGCGACGTAAAGAAAGCTTCGAACATGTAAAGAAATCTTGCGGAGGATTCCTTGCACTCGTTACCAACAGGAATCGAAATTTGACTCTTCAGAACCTGGTAAAAATCTCAAGAACCTTGAGATATTTACGAAACCGAAGCTCGGCGCAAAGGAGCACGGGCTGCCTCGAGGCCTCTTCGAACAGGGATCTCTGGCGGTAGGGGCTAACCACAAGGGCTCGGTAATCGATTCTTTTCCTCCTCGACCGACTCCTCCCGCTTTACCGCTACATGAGCAGGAGAGTCATCCGAGGATGAATGGGAAGAAGAGTTTCTCTTGAGGATCTTGAAGACATTGTTCTTAAAGAGAGAAAGGATTCTTGAGAGAGAGAGTAAAACCTTGTGATGAAGTAAGAAAGAGATTTCTTACTCCATATAAAGGAGGTAAAATCACTATTTACCCCGATTTTCGCGACGATTACATCTCAACACTTTCCCACACGGCTATACCGCGAGCTAGGATCCGACAGGCTCTACGGTTCCTAGCTAGCTGGGGCTAACTGTTGGGGTCAAAATCGGTCAATGACGAAATCGCCACCAAAGTCCTCGAAGAAAAGCCAGCGACGATCAAATCCAAGAAACGGTCGCCGCCGATAAAACTCACGGAAGGCTCGCCCACTTCCATCTGGCGCCAACGGCGAGGGTCCTGGCGCCATCAATGCGATCGCTCACGATCTCGGCGATGACAGCATCCTGGTCCCTTGAAATCCATGTCGGATTGTCCGAGATCTACAATGAGTCTTCCGTAAAACCTTCCGCATTGTTTTAAAGATTCATCTTTAAACATATCTAAAACTCGAGCCACATTGCTCTCATCCTCGACGACGGAAAATCTGAAGATCTAAGTCCATCTCAAAATCCGATACTGAATCTCGTTGGAAACAATTATCTCGAGATCTACGACTAGAGACCCTCAAAACTCGAAGATTTCCGCAAACGACGACGAGGGAAAGATCGACAAACCCACGGACGGCAAGACGGCCTGGCACCAGCAGCACGCTGGACGCTGGCTGGCGCCAGCGGCACCCGCCTGGCGCCGGGCGCACGCTGAACGCTGGCTGGCTGGCGCCGCACGCTGGACGCTGGCTGGCCTGGCGCCGGGCGGCACTCGCCTGGCGCCGCGGCACGCTGGACGCTGGCTGGCCTGGCGCCGGGCGGCACTCGCCTGGCGCCGCGCACGCTGGACGCTGGCCGCCTGGCGCCGGCGGCACGCTGACGCTGGCTGGCGCCGGCGGCACCGGGCGCCGCGGCACGCTGGACGGTGGTTGGCCTGCCGGGCGCACTCGACGCTGGCTGGCCTGGCGGCGGTATTCGCCCGGCCGCGGCACCCACGCTGGCGCTCGCCGGCGCACTCGCCTGCGCCGCGGCACCGCCACGCAGGCGGCCTGGCGCCGGCACCCGGACGCTGGTCGGCGCCGGCGCTGGACGCTGGCTGGCTCGCCGGCGGCACCGCCTGGCGCCGGCGGCACCGCCACGCTGGCGACTGGCGCCGGGCGGCACCGCCTGCCGGCGGCTCACACGCTGGCCGCCTGGCGGCACTGCCTGGCACCGGCGGCACCGCCGCTGGTCGCCTGGCGACAGTCCACGCCCTCGCCGGTTCGCCTATCGCGTCTGCCTCGATCCCATCTTAGCTTGTTCGATCAATCACGCAGGTTTGGTATGATCACGGTTACTCTGAACGCCACTTCCTCGACTAAACAAGGAATTAAGGTTCCTTCGAAACACCGAGACCTTCAAAGACTGTCCTTTCAAAACCGTGAAAACGCCTAACGCCCAACGCGCCAAAACGCCCACGCATCGATTTTCAAAAGAAGGATAACTATGACGGTTTATCTTTATCCTCACATAAGAGATCAATGTCAAGTTTCCATAAGAGATAAATATCAAGTTTCCAAGATAAATGTCGAGATTTCAAGATAAATGTCAAGTTTCCGATAAACACAAAGATGGACGAAAATGGAAAAGCCCAACTCAGCCCGCGAAGATAGATCATATGAGGAGTATATAAGGAGAGCTTTGAGCAAGAAGCAAAGGAGATCACAAAAACGTCCAGAGCACTTAGAGCAACTTAGCATTCTTTTCTTTTCACTAGCGAGCTGCGACTCAACTAGGATAGACTTAGCGATCAGACTAGCGAACTTGCCGACAGCTCTGTAGCCAAGGCTCTTACCTGTTGTTCACGCCAAACGCGGATTCGAAATAAAACTTTTGCTCTATTCCTTTTTCTTACGATTTTTACTTCGCTTTCATTTTCTTTGTCAAACTGATTGTGTCGTGCGCCCAGCAGATATCCCGACCTTCGTGGAAAGCTTGGTTCACTTGGCTTTCCTCCAAATCAACTTAATTTGACGGTGCGAATTTCGGTTCCCACAGCTACACACACCCGGACGATGAAGACTGCTGGACGGCGGGAGACATGTCCGTACGCATACACCGGACGGAAGAACAAGGCCCGAGCCGAGACATCCGGGAAGCACGTCCGGTAGGAGCACCGGACGATGAAGACTGCTGGACGGCCGGGGAGACATGTCCGGGTACGCACCCGGACGGAAGAACAAGGCGCGTCCGAGCCGAGACGTCGGGAAGCACGCCCGGTAGGAGCACCCGGACGATGAAGACTGCTTGACGGCCGGGAGATGTCGGTACATGCATCCGGACGGGCTAACAAGACACTTCAAGCTGAGGACGACCGGGTGGCCTGTCCGCTAGGAGTACCTGGTCGCGGACCGGTGAGGCGACCGGAGAGACGGACGAAGTGAACCCGACGAGCAAAGAGCTGCCAGCTTGGACGGCCGGGTAACCTGACCGGGTTGGATGGTGTTGCTGCTACCTGACCGAAGTTTTGTGCCTCTTTCCTATTGGTTTAGACCCATCTAGCTTAAGGGCTTTTTAGTAATCTTAATCTATGTTTCTAGGGATTTTAAGCCTAACTATAAGTACCCTTATTATCCCTAATGTGGGACTTATCTCATTTTCTATCTAAGAACACATAAACCTCTTGAGTAAAGTTTCATCTTGATTCATAATCTCATCTTGTCTTTGTGCTCTTGATTGTTTGATTTCATATCCTTTCTTTCTATATGTTTAAGCTTGAATCTCTCATGGGTTTAAGAGTAAGCATGTGGATTAGTGAGTAGATCCTTCTAAGATCCATGGGTTAGGGTGATAGAGAGTGATTAAGTTAGATCCAAGGTGTCTAGTGTTAGATCTATCATTTCCTTGCATAGATTTGGTGTTTTAAAGCTATATTTGAGTTGGCCTCTCAAACATAGAGCTATAGGAATTTCATGCCCAAAGGTGTTCTATGAAATGCCTGAACCAACTCATCTATGCTTTTAGCTTGCTTTGCCTAAGAGATTAGTTGTCAAAGAAGCTAGGATTGCTAATAGATTCATTCTCCTTGTTTGCTTTGTTCATTACAGCCAAAGAGATTTGGTGTACTTAGGTGATCATTGCAAAAGAGCATCCATCTAGAGATAGAGCTTGCTTAGTTTTGTTGTCTAGGCATAAGGATTAGATTGATTGAAAAGTTAGCATCTTGGATTGAAGCTTAATCATTTGATATCAAGTCCGTATACCCATGGGTCTCACTCTCCTCATAAGAAAGAAAGTTTTACCTTTTGTTACATTTTGCTTATTGATTTAGTTTAATCATCATCCTCTCTAATGATTGCATTTAGATTGAGCATAGGCTTGCATTCCCTCTGTTTCATTGTCACTTAGGACTGGTTCGACAATCTTTTATACTACATCATTTGATTAGAACCCTAGAAAAGTTCTTTCATCACAGACCCATTCGGCCAAGACCTACTTAGGCGCCAGCCTTTTCCTTTTCTCTCTTGGACTTTTTTTCTATTCCTATTTTCTATTGGACTTAGGTTTATCCATAAACTATGACGGTGTAACTTGTATATAAATATAGGCCTTTGGCCAATAGTAATAACATGTCTTTTCTTAAACCTCTTATTCCACAACAATTTACATATTAGGGAAAATCCATTTTCCATTTTACGAAAGGTTAGTAGATTTGAATTTATGAAGAATTTTGAGTTTTAGATTTGTATATAATTAAATGGAAACAAAATCTAATTTCAGATTATTTTGTACAGAATTGGACAAAAATAGCTTTTCTAGAATATAACAAAAGTAGAAAACAGAATCTTCTATTAGTGTTCAATTTATAATACAGAAGGCAGTTGACATGCCACATAATGATCAGTTGGCACACAGAAACACACGTCTAAAAGAAATCAGTTTTATAGATTAGAAAACTAATCTATAATTTTAATTAGTTATTAATAAACAAATGTATTTTTTAGAAATAATTTAGTTTATTAAATTATTATTAATTTAACATTATTAGAAATTGATAATCATACAAAATAATAATAAAAAGTAATACTATACTTTTTAATATTTGTCATAGTTTTATTTTGTTTGGACAATAAAAATAAATAAATGAGTGGACAATAAAACCACATCTGCTTTGCTTCAGTTCGAAGCATTTAAGAGACAGAACAGCAATGGCTCCCTCTTCTATCTCATTCTCATGCGCACCTTCACTTGTCTCCACCAAACCTATCAACCATTCTTCGACACGGACGCTGCTATCCTCTCGATTTCTTGGAACCGAAAAATTAAAGCTTCGTATCCGACCCGCCAGACTCGGACCCTCAAACGGGTCAAGAACCACTTGCTGGTTCAAGTTCGGCAAGAACGGCGTTGATGCTGAAAGTGCCGGAATCTATGGCAGTCAGTCTCGTGATGACTTCGACAAAGACGACGTTGAACAGGTTGTGTCTTCTTGTCCAATCAAAATGACATCGAGTTAACCACTTTGGTTCTTGAACGAAACTGAATGTATATGTGTATATCTTATTCTTGATGTAGTATTTCAATTACATGGGGATGCTTGCTGTAGAAGGTACCTATTCAAAGATGGAAGCTGTTGGGGTCAAAATCGGTTAATGACGAAATCGTCACCCGAAAATCTTCGAAAGAAAAGCCAAGCGACGATCAAATCCAAGAAACGGGTCGTCGCTCGATAAAACTCACGGAAGGCTCGTCCACTCCCATCTGGCGCCAACGGCGAGGGTCCTGGCGCCTATCCGTGCGATCATCTCATGATCTCGGGCAATGGCGGCATCTTGGTCCCTTGAAACCCATGTCTGGATTGTCCGAGATCTACAATGAGTCTTCCGTAAAGCCTTCCCGATTGTTTAAAAGATTCATCTTTTAACACATCTAAAACTCGGAGCCACATTGCTCGCATCCTCGACGACGGAAAACTGCAGATCCAAGTCCATCTCAAATCCCGATACTCGCGAATCTCGTTGGATTAGAAACGATTATCTCGAAATCTACGGCTAGAGACCCTCCCAAACTCAAAAGATTTCCGCAAACGACGACAAGGGAAAGATCGAACAACGAAAACCCACAGACGGCAAGACGGCCTGGCACCGGGCGCACGCGACGCTGGCTGGCCTGGCGCCGGGCACCTCGCCTGCGCCGGCGGCACGCTGGACGAGGCTGGCCTGGCCGGGCGGCACCTGGCCTGGCGCCGGGCACGCTGGACGCTGGCTGGCCTGCCGGCGGCACTCGCCTGGCGCCGGCGGCACTCCGCCGCGGGCGGCACTCGACTGGCGCCGGCGCACGCGGACGCTGGCTGGCCTGGCGCCGGCGGCACCCGCCTGGCGCCGGCGCACGCTGGATCCGGCCGCCTGGCGCCGGCGGCACCCGCCTGGCGCCGGAGGCACCGCCACGCTGGCCAGCCTGCGCCGGCGGCACTCGCCTGCGCCGGCGGCACCCGCCGCTGGTCGGCCTGGCGTCGGTCCGCCCTCGTCCGATCTCGGTCCTATCGCGGTTCGATCCCATCTTAGCTTGTTCGATCAATCTACGCAAGTTTGGTATGATCACGTTACTCTAACGCCATTTTCTCGACTAAACAAGGAATTGAGGTTCCTTAGGAAACACCGAAACCTTCAAAGACTGTCCTTTCAAAACCGTAAAACGCCTTAAACGGCCTAACGGCCAAACGCCCACATACGATTTTCGAAAGGAAGGATAACTATGACGGTTTATCTTTATCCTCACATAAGAGATAAATGTCAAGTTTCCAGAAGATAAATATCAAGTTTCCAGAAGATAAATGTCAAGATTTCG
Source organism: Brassica nigra (assembly GCA_016432835.1). NCBI lineage: Eukaryota > Viridiplantae > Streptophyta > Magnoliopsida > Brassicales > Brassicaceae > Brassica > Brassica nigra. The sequence goes on from CM028246.1 coordinate 41,725,173, forward strand.
AAGGTAAATGTCAAGTTTCCGATAAACACGAAGATGGACGAAAATGGAAAAGCCCGACTCAGCCCGCGAAGATTGACCGCCATAGAGGAGTATATAAAGAGAGCTTTGAGCAAGAAGCAAACCAGATCACAAACTTTCAAGCACTTAGCACTTAGAGCGATTTAGCATTCTTTTCTGTTTTCACTAGCGAGCTATGACTCAACTAGATAGACTTAGGCGACCAGATTAGCGGACCTCGACAGCCCTACGGCCGATTTCTTTTCTTGTTGTACACGCCAAACGAGAATTCAGAAATAAGATTTCTTTCGCCAACTTTACGATTTCTATTTTCGCAACTTTATTTGATTGTTTCGTGCGCCCAGCAGATATCCGGGACCTTCAAGGAAGATCGGGTTCACTCGGTTTTCCTCCATAAATCTTTATCGGAAATTGACGGTGTGAATTTCGGTTCCCTACAGTTTGGCTAGAAGGAGGGGTTACGGATCTATCTATCTCGCAATGCACACGCCGATCATGTCTGCCGACGCCACCAAGGATCAGCCAGCTAGACGGAACACCACGACGCCAACGCTGAGAAGACTCCAGCTGGAGATGCGCCCGCAGTCACTGCTGATGCAAACACTGGCCAGGCAGATGAAGGAACTGTTTACCTCGCCAGCGCTGGCGGAACAACAGACAAGCTGATAACCTCGCCGCAAAACAGGTCGATACCTTAACTGCAGGAGCAAGTTGCCCGCGGATCCACTAAGGCACGCCATGGTAGAAGACTCGACTTCGATCTCCGGCACGAAAAAGATGCCCCGAAGAGCCCACTCCGAGGAAACGGCTCCGAAGGACAGCAAACGACCTCGCAGAACCTTCCACTCCGCCGCGGAAACAAGGAAAGCGACGCCGAAGATCAATCTAGATATCAGCGATCGATCGGATCCTTCCGATGAAGACGCTGACATCCACCTAGGAGAACCCGGCCAGTCCGCCGCAGACAAGTATCCTTCGATAGGCCCATGACGTAAGAGGAAGAAGAACTCTACCGATGGAGCAGAAGAACTCGCGGAAGATCAAACTCGATCTATCGCGACCAGCCGACAGTACAGAGGAACGCCGGCAGCAATAGCGATCCATGATCTCCGAATCTCAAAAGACCGTGGCGGTGAAAGCGTAAAATCACAAATCCATCAGCGACCAGTTCCGCTCGAGATCGATAGACTTCTCGAGGAAGCACGAAAACGCCGCTCACCACTCGGATCACGAAACACGCATCTCGCACTGTGGAAGATCAAAATCCCGGTCTATGACGGCACGACGGATCCTAAGTCGCACCTGCAGTCCTTCCAGATCGCAATGGGTAGGTGCAAACTCCCGGAGCGAACGGACGCAGGTCATTGTCTTCTTCGCCGAACGGACGCAGGTCATTGTCTTCCCACATTGTCTTCGCTAGCTGGGGCTAACTGTTGGGGTCAAAATCGGTCAATGACGAAATCGCCACCAAAATCCTCGAAGAAAAGCGACGATCAAATCCAAGAAACGGTCGCCGCCGATAAAACTCAAGGGCTCGCCCACTCCATCCGCCAACGGCGAGGGTCCTGGCGCCATCCGCGATCATCTCATGATCTCGGCAATGGCGCATCTTGGTCCCTTGAAACCCATGTCTGATTGTCCGAGATCTACAATGAGTCTTCCAAAGCCTTCCGATTGTTTAAAAGATTCATCTTTAACACATCTCTCGAACATTGCTCGCATCCTCGACGAAAACTGCAGAAAGTCCATCTCAAACGACTGAATCTGGATTAAAACGATTAAGACTCGGATTCCCACGACCTCGGCAACGGGCGGACGCGGTTGGCGCCGGCGGCACTCGCCTACGCCTGGCACGCGGCTGGCTGGCTGGCGCCGCGGCACTCGCCTGGCGCCGGCGGCACGCTGGACGCTGGCTGGCTGGCGCTGGCGGCACTTCGCCTGGCGGGCGGCACTTCGCTGGCACGCACGCTGGACGCTGGCTGGCTGCAGCAGGCGGCACTCGCCTGGCCGGGCGGCACGCTGGACGCGAAGCTGGCTCTGGCGCCGCGCACGGACGCTGGCTGGTTCCGGCGGCACTCGCCTGGCGCCGCGGCACTCGCTGGCACCGCGCACGCTGGACGGGGGCCTACGGGCGGCACTCGCCTGGCGCAGGCACCGCCACGCTGGCCGCCTCGCCGGGCGGCACTCGCCCGCCGGCGGCACCCGCCACGCTGGCCGGTTCGCCGCACGCGCCGCACGGGTCGGCCTGGCGTTGGTCCGCGCCTCGCCCGATCTCGGTCCTATCGCGTCGGTTCGATCCCATCTTAGCTTGTTCGATCAATCTACGCAAGTTTGGTATGATCACGGTTACTCTGAACGCCATTTTCTCGACTAAACAAGGAATTGAGGTTCCTTCGAAACACCGAAACCTTCAAAGACTGTCCTTTCAAAACCGTAAAACGCTTTAACGGCCTAACGTGGCCAAAATGGCCCACGACGATTTCGAAAAGGAAGGATAACTATGACGGTTTATCTTTATCCTCACATAAGAGATAAATGTCAAGTTTCCAGGAGATAAATATCAAGTTTCCGAAGATAAATGTCAAGATTTCAAGATAAATGTCAAGTTTCCGATAAACACGAAGATGGACGAAAATGGAAAAGCCCGACTCAGCGCGAGAAGATAGACCGCCATAGAGGAGTATATAAGGAGAGCTTTGAGCAAGAAGCAAACCAGATCACAAACTTTCAAGCACTTAGCACTTAGAGCGATTTAGCATTCTTTTCGCTTTCACTAGCGAGGCGACTCAACTAGGATAGACTTAGGCGACCAGATTAGCGGACTCCTCGACAGCCCTTACGGCCGATTTCTTTTCTTGTTGTACACGCTCAAAGGAGAATTCAGAAATAAGATTTCTTTCGCTCAACTTTTACGATTTCTATTTTCGCAACTTTATTTGATTGTTTCGTGTGCCGCCCAGCAGATATCCGGGACCTTCAAGGAAGATCGGGTTAACTCGGTTTTCCTCCATAAATCTTTATCGGAAATTGACGGTGTGAATTTCGGTTCCCACAGAAGCCCTACTTAACCTAAACATTCACCCAGTCGATATTCTATTGATGTTAGCCGCCACCGAAGGTGACAAGCCTAAGATCGAGGAGCTGCTCAGAGCTGGTGCCAGTTACACGGTCAAAGATGCTGATGGACGAACCGCTCTCGATAGAGCTAGCAGTGAAGAGATCCGTGACTTGATCCTTGGCTACTCCACTCAGAAGGCTTGAGTTCCATCTTCGGCTTGAAGTTTGAACACAGGAACTGCGCCAGTTATGTTATGTGCTAGAACAAACTGTCTTAATGGGTTCCGTGGCGGATGAGCAAGTTATAAAATCCATCATCTTTTTCCTTTTTTGTCTTTCTCGCATGTTTCTTGTGTCTTGCTTGAGGGTTCTTCTGTGGTGTTTGTTGTTACTGCAGAGAGAGGAAGGTCTTTTCACAGGTAGAAAATCCACCTTGGTTGCTCTGAGAGCTATGTCTGTGTTGATTCTTGCCGGGCTCACGAGATTTGTACATTCATCATCTGTTTTTTCTGAATCTTCTTCTGTTTGGGATCCATTATTAGTCTTGGAGGAAGCTGCCTCAGCGAGTGGAGTTGAACTCTCTGTAGCAGTAACACCAACGTTTTTGTCTGCTTCAAGCAGAGGAGAAGGAGAGTCTGGAGAGATATCTTCTGCAATTAAACAATTCAATCAGTAGCACGAAAATAAACAACCAAACAGTAATCCTGTAGAGATTCTTACTGCCGAGAGGAGAAACAGATGTTTGATACTGTACCAAAGAATCCCTAGTAGTAGCATCTTCTGAAACTTTTTCATCTATAGTTTTACTACTCTCACGATTGTGAAATGTCTCAAGTAAGACATATTTATCGGTCTTCCATATACAATCCAAGAAGGGGGTGCACTCTTCATCCTTTGGATAAAACTCACGGAACACCTGTATTGTATCAAATAGAGAAAACATATTTTTACTGGCATGATCATTTCACTGTTGTAATAATCAACCAAAGGGTCCAACAGAGAAGCTTAGACTGACCTCAACCCCATCCTGTGCTATCTTTACAGACTGTTTCTCCAAGGATTTAGAGGTTACCGAATTGAAAACTGAAACAGCATCAAGTAGTATCTGCATGAACCGATTAATATATTAATTAAGCACATTATGAACACTATAAGATCAATCACGGTATGTTTTATTCAGATTGCAGAAACTCCTAGAATGTTCTCTAGTTTTCGTTAGATTAGAGACAGAACAGAAAAAAGTCACTTACTTGTTGAATCAACACTCAGAAACGTGCAAGCAGCGCCAAAAATGTCACAGAAGATCCTATGAAAAATGAACAAGCTAGCAGAATGGATATCCCACTGCAACACAAATTTGAAAGAAAAAACAATTATGAGTTTAATGGGATTAGCTCTAAGAAAGTATACTAACAGTTTAATTCATACATCAATCAAAATACCTAGCTGCCTTCAAGATGGGTTCAGTCATCTGAAACAAACACAAAGAACAGTCGAATCTTATTCAAATCTATGATCACAGCCAGCTTATCTCTACCGGAGCAACAAAGAAAGTTCCATATTAAATATAGATTAGAGCATGCCTGTGAGAGTAGATGAAGAGCTCCACGAAGTCGGTCCAAGATATTTGGTTTCCGAGTATTAGATTTATTCAACTTCAAGCTGCAAAAAATGTCAGAGCTATGCTCCAATGCCATTCGGTCATAAATCAGTAATAAACATGGAAGATAAGCCTACTGAAGACAATAGAGCCAAGAGAACTGGATCAGAAACATGTTATGTTTCTGAGACAGAGAAACAAGAAGAAACAATGGCTGCGCTTGAGATGAATAAAATGCCAAAGACTGAGACAAGTTTCACAAAGAATGAGTTGGTCTTGCAAGATGCTAACACGAGGCCCATACAGAGAAATAAACAAGCAACGGTCATGTTGGTTGATGAGAAGCAAAACAGAGGAAAAGACAAAGGAAGTGGTCCTGCATATAGAACTATGGGAAAGATATATTCTTATTAGATGAGTAAAAGCTTTATATATACGTACAGTTAGGATAGACTACTTAATACTAATTACATGATACATCACTAACTTATGATATTTACATATATCTCCTATACGCCCCCTCAAGATGGAGGGAGCTTGACCACTCCAATCTTGGAACAGGTGATCTGAAAGTGTGAGCGCGGAAGTGGTTTGGTGAGTGTGTCTGCAAGCTGATCCCTTGTTGAGACATGTTTTACACGGAGCTGTCCAGCTTGTATCATGTTTCTCGTGAAATGATAATCCAAGGCTATATGCTTCATTCTAGAGTGAAAAACAGGGTTTGCACAGAGGTATGTAGCCCCAACATTGTCACAATAGATCACTGGAGGAACAGATAGCTGAAGATGAAGGTCGGATAGCAAGGAGCAGAGCCAAGTTACCTCAGACGCAGTGTTGGCAACTGCACGGTATTCTGCTTCAGTGGATGATCGAGCAACGCTTGTTTGTTTCTTTGATGACCAACAAACCGGGTTTTTACCTAGGTAGGTAATATAACCGTTGGTGGAAACAAAGTCATCTGTATCACCTGCCCAATCCGCATCGTAGAATGCATGAAGTGAGAAGGTTGAGTTCTTGTGAATGAAGATACCATGAGAGCTGGTGCCAGCGAGATATCTGAGCACACGCTTGGCTGCTTGCCAGTGATCGACGGTCGGTTTGTGCATGAACTGAGAGAGGCGATTGAAAGCATAGGAGATGTCAGGTTTGGTGAATGAAAGATATTGAAGGCTGCCGACGACAGACCTATAGTCAGAGCCATCTTCAAGTGGAGCGCCACTGCCAAGGGTTAGTTTCGGCGTTGTTTGCATTGGTGTAGCGACCGGCTTCGCATCAGTCATCTTGTTCTTCTGTAGCAAGTCAGTGATGTACTTGCGCTGCATTAAGTGGAGGCCGTGAGTGGTTCGAGTCGCCTCAATGCCGAGAAAATAGTGGAGATCAACAGGGTCTTTGATGGAGAAGCGTTCAGCAAATGCAGCAAGTACTTGAGAAACTAAAATCGAGTTGTTTCCAGTGACAAGTATGTCGTCAACGTAGACGAGAACGTAAGTAATGTTTGGACCTTGTGAGTGCACAAATAGAGACGCATCTGCCATGGAGTTGACGAATCCAGTGCTGAGAAGATGTTGTTTAAGTGATAGGTACCATGACCGTGGTGCTTGTTTGAGACCGCGGTTTGCGAAGGCGGCATACATAGTTGGGCCTGTCTTTGTCCACAAACCCAGGCGGCTGCATCATGTAGACAACTTCCGTAAGCTCTCCTTGGAGAAAAGCGTTGTTGACGTCCAATTTCTTGATAGGCATGACTTTGTAACGGCGATATCGAGCACTAGACGAATTTTAGTCGACTTGATAACCGGGCTGAAGGTTTCAGAGAAGTCAATCCCATGCTGCTGTGTGTATCCTTTCGCGACTAGACGAACTTTGCGACATCTTTTCCGACCATCTGGTAGATATTTGGTTGTAAACAGTCATCGACATCCAATTATATTGTGTCCATGTGTGTTTGGCTCAAGATCCCATGTATGATTTTTGATGTGAGCATCAAACTCAGCAATGGCGGCACCTCTCCATTCATCATCTTTCAAGGCCTAGGCGATTGTTGTGGGTGCTATGTCCAGACTTTTGGGACCTGCAACTGATAAAGTTAGTTTCTGGATTGGTTTCAAAATTTTATTTTTGGCTCTGGTTTGCATTTTATGGATATTTTGTGGTTGTTGTTCTTGTGGAGATGGGAGCAATCGCAGGAGCTGTGTCTTTGACAGCAAGGAGCTTTGCTTCATAATTAAGAAGTCTCTCATGAATCTCAGTGATGCTTGGAGCAATGTCCTTGCCTTCAATCTGATCAATGACGTTTTTGAACTCTTCAGGGAGCCCTCCAAGAATGATCTCCACCTGGTCTTCATGATCATATGGTTTGCCAAGGATGGCGAGTTGATCAAGCTTTGTTACGACACCTTGTACGTACTCATCAACAGTTTTGGTGCCTTTGGTGAAGAAGCGCAACTGATCACGGAGCTGTTTGATATGTCCCCAGCTTGGTTTGGCATAAGTTTCAGCAAGCTTCTCCCAGATCTGAGCAGCAGTCGTCGTACGCGAGACCATGGGTTGAATCGAGGGTGAAATGGCACCAAGGAGGGCACTGTAAATCAGCTTATCTTGTCTTGTCCAGTGAATGAACTCAGGGTTGTCGGAGACAACATCAGCAGTGGTAACACTACAAGAAAAATGGGTTTTGATAGCAGTAAAGTATAGCGTTTTTTTTCTTTCTGCTATGATTGACTTAGCCCTTAATTTTAGATAGCGGTTGTATATTCGGAAACGCTATAATATAATAGTATATTTAAAAACGCTATGATAGCATATTTTTAATAGCAAAACATTTTAAAACGCTATATTTGGCTTTTCGAATCCCTAAACTCTAAACAATATTTTAAACTCTAAACTCTAAATATAAACTTGAAAACTCTAATATTCTCTTACTATGGATTTCAAATCTTAAACTTAAACTCAAAATTTATTCTTTTTAATCATAATATATAACTTCCAAACACACAAACTTTAATTTTTCAATTAAACTCTAGACCCTAAGCCATAACTTCAAACATTGAACATATATCCACAAAATATAAAATTCAAATCTAAATTGTAATAATTTAAAAAATTTCAAATCTAAATTTTAATCAAAAATCTTTAAACATAACTCTTAATTTGTGTTTTAGAAAAATACTTAACCCTAATATCATACCCTAAACCTCAAATTTAATCCCTAAGTTTAAACCTACATACAACAATAAATGTAATCTTTTCAATTATTTTTTTTTGAGAATTAACGTTTTCAATCTTACTATCTAGATCTTAAACTTTAACTAGAAATATATATTTTAATTTTTTTTTACTCAATTCAAATCTCAAATCTAACTTCTAAACTACATATATATACCTCAAACATTATAGCATAAATATTATAACACTTCTTTAAAACACTTAAGTCTCATACTTTAAACATTTCGAAAGTCACATCTCAAAATATTAAAATTTATAACCTATTAGGATTCATCAAATTTTTCACTACGAAACAAATGCTCATCTAGCAAAAAAAAAGAAATAATGAAAATGCTGAAAGCTGTCAAAATAATTTAAAAAGCTGAGATCTGAGAGCTAAATTCTGATTGGCTAAGTTGCAAATGGCATGGATCAGCTTTTACACTTGATCATACACCGTTAGATGAACTTAATCTAACGGACTAAATCATTTTACTCTTTTTTTCTTCTATCTTGTTCTCTCTCTTCCTCACGAATCTATGTCTCCTTCCTTTCTCCACTTTCTTGGTCTGAAATCTGTATCCCTCCGACGATCTAATATGTTTCTTCTTTTTCTCTGCGTGTTCCTATTTCTCATTTCTCTTTCTTTTCCTTTATCATCAAAATTTATATTGTTTCTAATCAACTGTTCTTTCTTTACAGATCTGAGAAAATTTGAGAAATGATGGCTAGAAGACGAAGTGGTGGCGTGATGAAGTGACCTCGTCGGAGGTGTTAGCGTGATGAAGCGGAGTCTCCGGAAGTTGACGCATGACGATTCGGAGCCCAAGAGTCACCACCGTCGCTCGTCACCACAACCTCCAGTCTCTCTCTCTCAGTCATAGTATGGTAAACAGATCTAGGAGCCGTGGTGGAGTAGCGCCTGAGGAGACGGAACAAAAGGCTGATGGTGGTGGTCAAGGACCCCGAGCTTCTCTCCGCTGAGAGGGAGAAGAAAGAGGAAGTGGACGACATTGTTGGCAGATCCCGAGCTCTCTCCGCTGCGTCTCCACTCACGCTCTTCGACGCTGCCGCTGCTGCTGCTCACCTCGCCGGCTTTGACGGAGAAGACACACGCGGCTGAAAAGATTAGATCTAGGTTTTTTATTTAATTTGTGTTTAGGCTTCTTTTCTTTTAAAAATTTTGGGTTTAATTTTTTGTAATACAATTTTAATTTTAAATCAAATTTAATTTATAAATCAATTTTAATTTATAAATTGTAATTTCTATATATAATTTTCATTTTAAAAGATTATATTTTTATTATTTAATAAGGTAAATAATAACAAAAAAGAAATGCTATTAAAAAATAATTAATTGCATATACAAAAGAGCTATAATATATAACAATAAGATAACATTGCAAAAAACCGCTATCTAACGTGTCTGACCTATTATGACGGGCTGATGATACATACTTCATAAACCGCTATCGTATCGTTAGATTTTCCGCTAATAAAACCCATTTTCTTGTAGTGTAAGTGTTGTGGGGATGATCGCTGCGAATCAAGGTGTTTGGAAAGCGCATAACCATCCAACAAAGCGTGGACTTGCAGGCTCCACATGAGGTAGTTCGTGCTTGTGAGCTTCGATACGTCCGACATGTTAAGGTTGAGAATCGAGTTTGTGTTGAGGGCAATGATTTCGTTTGTGTTCGTCGAGGGGTTCATGATGGCTACCGTCGGTTTTTTTTTTTTAGGTTTGTAGGAGCTTAAGCTCGATACCATATAACTATGGGAAAGATATATTCTTATCAGATGAGTAAACGCTTTATATATACGCATACTAGGGTAGACGTCATTGTATGGACTGCATGAGCCAATAGCATTAAAGAACAGCTTCCAGCTGGTAGATAGGCCTAGGAATTTGATTCTTTACCCGCGGGTCCCGCCTCATTTGACCCGCTTGGGCGGCGGGTCAAAAAATTGAAAAAATGCAGGGTTGTTGTGCGGGTTGGATATATTTTGTGGTATTGGTCAAATTTAAATCGTGGTACCGCCAACCAAATTTTTTTTAATTATTAAAAATATGATTTTATTTATAAAATAATTAAAATTACGAATATAAATAAATTTTAATTAAAATATATCATTTATATTATTTTTTAAAAGAAAATTAATAAAAATATATAAAATAATTATTTTGTAATTTTATATAACCCGCGGGTCCCGCGGGTTGCCCGCTAATGTAAGTGGGGCGGGTGCGGGTAAATTTATTTCTATTCGCGGGTCGCGGGTTAAATTTTTGAATCGAAAAATTATTTAACCCGCAATGGTCGGGGTCGACCACAACCCGCCTCTTGGTAGAATCCAATGAAGAAATGAAGACCTAAGTGACAGCAAGACACACAACTATGGCTTTCACATTTATGTATAAATATCTTCTTTACATTGTAATAAACTCTCAAACAAGGAATAAGATGAAAAGCTTCACTTTATTTATGTCTTCTCTCTAGATTATACTCTCTTTACTCTGCTTTCATGGTATCAGAGCTCTGGGAACAAATCCTGAGCCATGGACAATGCACTATATCTGTATTCTCAACCGAAGCTCGACATCACAAACTGTGTCACCATCAAACTCACTGAACGCAACTACATACACTGGAAGCGTCAGTTCAAGTCGTTCTTGTCTTGTGTTGGTCTTCTTGGCTTCGTCAATGGAGCCTCTCCGCCTCCTGTTCCTCTCATTCATGTTCCAAACATCAACGGCGGCTTTCGTGACGTTCCCAACACTGACTATCAACTCTGGGTCAGATCTGACCAAGATAGTTCAAGCTTGGTTGGTAGGTTCTCTTTCTGAAGATATTCTCAGCATTGTTCTTGGAGCACAAACTGCGGAAGACGTTTGGATCTCCTTGGGTAATCACTTCAACAGGGTTTCTTCTTCACGTCTCTTTGAACTTCAACGGAAACTACAGATGGTGTCTAAATCAAATCGAACCATGAGCGACTACTAGAAAGAAATCAAGGGTTTTTGTGATCAGTTGAACTAAGTTGGAAGCCCAGTTACAGAGAAAATGAAGATTTTTGCTGCTCTACAAGGGTTAGGTCGTGAGTATGAACCCATCAAAACCAGTATTGAAGGCGCTATGGACTCTCCAATGGTTCCGACGTTTGAAGATATCGTCCCTCGCCTCACTGGCTTCGATGACAGACTCAAGTCGTATGAAGGGTCTCAGACATCTGTTTCTCCATACTTGGCGTTTCAAGTTGCAACCAGTGACCACAACTATGCTCAAATTCCTAACTACACGCAACAAAATCATCACTTTACTCAATATCGTGGTCGTGGAGGTAACAATGGAAGGTTTGGTTACGGCAGGGGAAGAGGATGCTGAACAAAGGGGCGTGGTTTTCATCAGAAAGTCCCTCAAAACAATAACCCCTCTCAAGGAGACTCTTCTACACGACCAACATGCCAAATCTGTGGTCGCTTTGGCCACAATGCACTCAAGTGCTACAAACGCTTCGACATCTCTTACAAGAGTGATGAGTTACCTACTGCTATGGCTGCTCTTCATGTCTCAACTGACCCTCCATCTGCGCAGCAATCTTACCAAGGAACACTGATACAGCTGCAACTGCTCATGTGACTAACTCTCAACATAATCTGCAGATGTCTCAACCTTATCATGGTCATGATTCAGTGATGATAGCTGATAGTACCTTCCTGCCCATAACTCATATTGGGTCAGTGCCTCTGCAAACGAACTCTGCTTCCTCAGGTATAATATCTCTGAAAGATGTCCTCGTTTTTCCGAATATTGCCAAGTCTCTTTTGTCTGTTTCTAAGCTCACTATTGACTTTACTTGTGAGTTTACATTTGACTGTGATGGTGTATATGTTAAGGACAAGCTAACCAAGCAGATCCTGACTCAAGGAAGCAGACTTAAGGACCTCTATGTACTGGATAACTCAATGTTCTCTGCTTTCTACACAGCACGTCAAACAGCTGCAAGTGCTGAAGTTTGGCACCAAAGATTGGGGCATCCGAGTGTTGAGATTCTACAAAATCTATCATCTAAGAAGTTTATCAACATCAATAAAAGCATGTCTAAGATCTGTGACTCTTGTCAACTTGGCAAAAGTGCTAGATTACCTTTTCCTAGTTCAGTTTATGTATCTAGTAGACCTCTTGAGAGGATAAGTTGTGATCTTTGGGGTCCCTCCCCTGTTACTTCTGTTCAGGGATTCAAATAATATGTTATCTTCTTAGATCATTTCTAAAGATATTGCTGGCTTTATCCACTGAGAGTGAAGTCTGATTTTCTACAAATTTTCATCTTATGGCAAACGATGGTTGAAAAACAACTTGACAAGAAGATATTAATGTTTTAATGCGACGGTGGAGGTGAATTCACAAGCAGTAAATTCGTGTCTCATCTAGCAAGCATGGAATCAGACAGTTGATCTCTTGCCCTCACACTCCACAACAAAATGGACAAGCTGAAAGAAAGCACAGACATATCAATGAGTTTGGGTTGTCTATGCTATTCGATGGAAAGATACCTCAACAATATTGGGTAGAAGCCTTCTTTACATCCTATTTTTTAAGCAATCTGCTACCTTCTTCGTCTCTGGCTGATCACCTAAGTCCTTATGAGGTTTTGTACAAAAAAAAGCCTGAGTATTCTGCTCTTCGAAGCTTTGGCAGTGCCTGTTATCCCACTCTCAGACCTTACTCTGCAAACAAACTGGACCCAAAGTCGTTGCAGTGCGTGTTTATAGGATACAATGAGAAGTATAAAGGGTACAGATGCATCCATCCTCCCTCTGGTAGAGTGTACATCAATCGCCATGTCTTGTTTGATGAAGAAACTTTTCCTTTTGCTACCACCTATGAGCACCTGCATCAACAGCAGACGACGCCTCTTTTAGCTGCTTGGCAACAAAGCTTTCTTCACAAGCAACCTCCTCCGGATACTGAAAAGACTCTCTACTTCCCCGAGTTTCACCTCTACTTCTACTAATGAGTTCGTTCCAATCAGGGTCACACCTTTACAAACAGCTTCGCCGAGCTCAGAAACGTCGACTCCAATGTCAAGTTCAGGAGAGTCTGGAAATGGGATTTCAGAAGCTGGCCCTAAGCAGAAAATTTTACTTCGTGGAGTCAGTAATGAGTCTTCTTCTACTGTTCAGTTTGGGTCGTTACCATCAGTTGATCTGTCAGGTTCTTCACCTTCTTCGACTCAACTCTCTAACTTGGGACAACCTCAGTCGAGATCAGTAGCGGTTGATAACACCGCTACTTCTACTCAGTCTCAACATCCAATGATCACAAGATCCAAGGCTGGAATAACGAAGCCTAATCCACGATATGTTCTGTTTCATGTAAATTCAGAGATCACAGAACCAAGGACAGTGACTGAAGCTTTAAAACATCCTGGTTGGAATGGAGCTATGACAGAGGAAATGGTTTCATTCGACGAAACAGACATGTTCACCCTCGTCCCATACCATCTTGAGATGCACATACTAGGCTGCAGATGGATCTTTCGGATCAAATTAAACGCTGAAGGTACGGTGAAGTGTCTTCGATCAAGACTTGTGGTAAAAGGATACGATCAAGAGGAGCGCATAGATTATTTGAACACCTACAGTCCTGTCGTTAAGTCACCAACGATACGTGCCATGCTTTATCTTGCGACAGTTCACAAGTGGGATATAAAGCAATGGGATGTTAAGCATGCTTTTCTGTATGGTGACTTAACTGAGACAATGTATATGCATCAGCCTCTCGGGTTAATCAACAAATAGAAACCTGGTTATGTTTGCAAGCTTAACAAAGCTATCTATGGGCTCAAGCAAGCGCCTCGGGCTTGGTTTAACAGATTCAGTGACTTCCTTCTAGCCTTTGGGTTCACGTGCAGTATAAGGGATCCTTCTCTCTTTATTTACAAAAGAAATGGAGACATAATTTTACTACTCCTCTATGTCGATGATATAGATTTAACAGGAAGCAATAAATTGGTCATTGGTCAACTCCTCGAAGCATTGAACAGAGAGTTTAAAATGAAAGATCTAGGACAGTTTCTTTATTTTCTTCGACTGCAGGCACAATTTCACTCAGATGGGCTGTTCCTTAATCAAGAAAAGTATGCAGAGGATCCTCTACATATCTCCGGTATGGCTCAATGAACTCCTGTCTACACTCCTTTACCTCTGCAACTCAACCGGGTTCCTGATGAATCTGCATTGTTTCCTCAACCTACCTACTTCCGAAGCCTAGCAGGCAAGTTACAATTCTTAACTCTAACCAGGCCTGATCTTCAGTTTGCGGTAAACTACATATGCCAGAAGATGCATGCTCCAACTGAAACTGATTTTCAGCTCCTGAAAAGAGTACTCCAATATTTAAGAGGAACTACAAACTTCGGTGTTTCCTTTGTCTCCAACACTGACTCTGCAATAAGAGCTTACAGTGACAGTGATTGGGGTGGTTGTCCTGATACTAGAAGATCAACAGGAGGTTTCTGCACCTTCTTGGGATCTAACATTATATCTTGGTTAGCTCAGAAACAACAGTCAGTCTCAAGAATCTCTACTGAAGCAGAATATCGCACACTCTCGGACACTGCAGCAGAAACAATCTGGTTAATAAATCTCTTGGACGAAATTGGTGTGCCTCAATCTCTACCTCCAGAAATCTTCTGTGACAACCTTTCAGCGGTCTATCTATCCGCAACTCCAGTGATGCACAAGAAGTCTAAACATTTTGAAGTTAATTTCCACTTTGTGAGGGAAAAGGTGGCGCTTGGAAAGCTGATAGTTCATCATATACCTTCGTTTCATCAGCTGGCTGATATATTCACAAAGTCTTTGTCTACACAGAGTTATCAGGGTCTGCGTTTCAAACTTGGTGTGGTAACTTCTCCCACCCAAAGTTTGAGGGGGTATGAAGACAATAGAGCCAAGAGAATTGGATCAGAAACATGTTCTGTTTCTGAGACAGAGAAACAAGAAGAAACAATGGCTGGGCTTGAGATGAATAAAATGCCAAAGGCTGAGACAAGCTTCACAAAGAATGAGTTGGGTTTGCAAGATGCTAACACGAGGCCCATACAGGGAAATAAACAAGCAACGGTCATGTTGGTTGATGAGAAGCAAAACAGAGGAAAAGACAAAGGAAATGGTCCTGCATTGTACAGACTGCAGGAGCCAATAGCGTTAAAGAACAGCTTCCAGATGCTATAATCCAATTCCAATGAAGAAATGAAGACCTAAGTGACAGCAAGACACACGACTAGGGCTTTCACATTTATGTATAAATATTCTCTTTACATTGTAATAAACTCTCAAGCAAGAAATAAGTTGAAAAGCTTTCAGTTTATTTATGTCTTCTCTCTAGATTATACTTTCTTTACTCTGCTTTCACCTACCTCTCCAGAACATGAAGTTTCTGTTTGGTTCCTTTCTCAGAAATAACATGAAAGCAAGGTCTCAGAATCTCCTCCATGTTTGCGGCTCGGAAAAGCCTCAAATCCCTCCTCACCTGAGGAATAAAAAAACAGAAACAGTATATAAATCCTTCTTAATCACATTCTAACAAAAAAAAACGATGTAGATACCTTGAGAAGGTACTGAAAATAAGAGCATCTCCGATGCTGGTTCTTGTTTTTGTAAACCATTCTCTCGAAAACCGCGTGCTAAAGTTCAAGCTTATGTAGCTGATTCTTCAGCTTCTCCTCTATAGATTTGGCTTGAACATCATCATCATTATCCATGTTGTTTTCTTCCTGCTATATTTAACGGGTTTCGAATGAAAACCTGATTCTTGAATCTGTGTCTACAGTCAAACTCACTAACTCAGACTTACAAACTTGCAAGACAAGTAGAAACTTACTAACTCAGCCATACATACTTATAGTGTGAGGTTCATAAACTTCACAAGATCGAACTACAGACACGAGTAGAATGACATAAATACATAAACAAACTTAACAATAAAAAAGAACAGAACAACATCGCCACGAAGTATGTTTGCAAGAGACACAGACTCGGTTCAAACCAACAAGCAACAACACGCCCTGACCATGGCAGCATCAAGCATGACTCGTTCAAATACTCACTTGCAAATTAAGAAGCCATACCTCTAAACTCTATGATTTACAAGAATGAATCGGTGGTCGCCAAGAACACGGTCGGGCACACACAGAGATAGAAAGGAAGGTTTAAGTTAGGGTTTACTTTTTATTTCAAACCGATATGTTCAGCACTACCGGACCAAACCGAGCTGGTGACCGGTTTTCATTTCCAACCGAGTTGGCCACACTTTTGGTTCGGTTCATCTCCGACAAATACGGCTCGGTTCAGGTGCCGAGAACCTGTTGGAAATATGAGCAGCACAAAAAAAGTAGCATGCCACATTATTCCAACTTTTAATTTGGCTTTAATATTTCACTCTTTTTAATAAAAACGAAAACGACAAATTACATCATAGTGTTTTTGTTTTTTTTAACGTTTTTTTAACGTCTGCATTGAATAACACGAAAAATATGCTATCGTAGGTATTTTATAGCGAATTTACAAATGTTATATATGCGGCAGCCATCACAGATACCTCTTCTACGATAGTATTTTCGTACACTACAAAAAGCGGAGATACGATAGCAATATTTGAATGCTATTATTAAATTAAATAATGGTTTATATTTCATGCTATGATAGATCCTTCTATAATAAAAGTAAAACAATTAAAATTAAAATAATTAAAAACTAAACCGAAAATTGTTTTATAATTAAAAATAAAATAATTTTATTGATAAATTAAAATTGGTTTATAAATAAATTTCTGTTTATAAAACTAAACCAGAAAAAAATAAAAAATAAAGTAAACCCCAACAATTTATCCAATTCGGTTTACACTAAACCGAAAAAACATTAAACCTAAAAAAAGGAACACTTCAGCCGTCCTTCTCCATGTGCGCCTCCTCCAACAGTCATGCGCCTGGCCACCTCTAGCCTTGACTGGAGACGTCGTCGTCTCTGCTTCTGGCTTCAGGGTCTCCTCCACTACAGCTTCCGTGCGCCTCCTCCGACTCAGCTTCCGAGGCTTCACCATCTCCGCTTTCATTGAAGTCAAAGAAGGAACAAAGACTGAACAAATTAATAAGAGTCGAGATGAAGCAAGGAGAATCCAACAGAGGCGAGTTAAGTCGAAAAGAGGCGAGGTGGTAAGCTTCCAAAGCTGGAGACAAGGTAAACTGCATGGCAGGGAAAATCAATTCGATCTGAAAAAAATAAAGAGCAGAGAAATTAGATTTAATTAACTGCATAATGAGAGAAAGAACATAAAATGGCAAAGGTATGAAGAGAACGAGAGATTGATTGAGAGTCCAGGTTTTTCACTGTAAGAGGGAAGAGAGAAAATCGCGGTAGAGGAAAGAGAAGATAGATAAAAAATGGTTTTTAATCTCTGTGCATCTATGTCCTTTAGATTAAATTTCATTAATGGTTGTGGTTACACAATGAGTGACCTGCACTCTTTAACCTGATAGGCCACATTTTTTTCTTCTAAAACTTGATTGGCCACATTAGGTTAACCAATCAGATATTTTGTAATTGTTTCTTTGTATCCATTGTTTTCCTCTTCATTTTTGTGTGCGTTTTATCTTAGAAAAATCTAAGATTTAGATTTCACAATCCAAATTTAGATTTAAATTTTAAAAGTTAAACTTTTTGATTGGTATTTAGGTATTAGAAAATAGAGTTAAGAGTTTATGAAATAGAGTTTAGAGTTTGAATTTTCAAATTTAAAAATTGAGATTTGGAAAACATATGTAAAATTTAAGTTTAAGATTTAGATTTAAAATAAATTTTGATTATATCACTTTTAAAGAATATATAGAGTTTATGTTTAATTTTGAGTGAAATTTGAGAATAAAATTTGAAAATTAGATTTGTAATTTATGTGTGTAGATTTATAATCTATGATACAATACATAGGGTTTGATGTATATTTGAGGTTTGGGGAATAGGGTTTGGAGTTTAGGGTTTAGTTATAAAGTCAATGTTTAAAACTAAAGAATCTTGGAAATTAAAAATTGTGTTTAGATATAAAATTTAAGATTTAATTTTTTGTTTTGAAGGTTATAGATAAAGATTGAAAATATTAAATTTTAATTTTAAATTTAAAATTGAGATTATATTATGAAATTATTAGAGTTTTAAAGTTTGTGTTTAGAGATTATAGTTTAAAGATAGGTTTAAGTTTTCAACTTAGGCACTTCATTTTGCGTATGATTTTGGAATTGATTTAATATTTATGTTTAGAAATTTATATTTTAAAATTAAGAAGATTAAAATTTGAATTTAATTTTAACATTTGAAGTTATAATATGAAATGATTAGAGTTTTAAGGGTTGCTTTAGAGTTTAGGGTTTAGGATTTAGGGGATCAAATAGTTTTCTTAGCATTAGAAAAATGTTATTATATGTCTTTGGTAGTCTTATTGAAGACACTAAAATAATGTTGTGGCGCTTAAACCTAATTTCCCGCTTAGCATTGGCGGAATCTGTAATTTTATTTTCCCACTCACTTAATTTTTAAAATAGCATTAATTAAGTGCTATTTTAGGTTTCACTCTATTATAGCGTTTATCTAACGCTATTACATAATACGATAATTCTTAAGTCATCTACGATAACAGTTCAGTAAAACGTGCTATAACAATCTGCTATCAATGTAGATTTTTTTGTAGTGATCGATAACCAAGACTAGGAATAAACTGCTAGTTCTAAGAATGGTGATAAATGAGAGAAATCACCAGGTACTAGTTTCTTGAGTAAAGGAACATAGAGAGTTTTATGGATTTGAAAAATGATATTATTTCTGATAACCTTTTCTTCTGCTATTGCAGGGGTGCAAATACTAAAAGACACAGAGTAGCTAACGGTCAAAACATGACCTGTCTAATGACTGAAAAGCAAAAGTAAAAGCGAAAAGCAGAATGAGATTAACATCTTGCTTGGATATTCCTTTGTGATAAGGATGTCATGGATGACTCATCCTATGACAGATAAGTGAATAATAAGCAATGTCTAATACATAGAACAGTGCCAGTGCCACCAGCTATGGGGTAGTGTTATTTTTCTTGTCAACTCACTGAATTTGATAGATTCTAAAGGCCGAAAGTTACAAGCAGTATACAAACTTTACATTACATATAAATTTAAAACCCAAGAAAGGCCAAAGTTTAAGACGAGGCTGGATCAACATGTAAGACACGTATCTCTAACGTGTAGATCTTTCTAGAGACTCGGTGAAATTCAGTCGGTTACTTAGCCGAAAAGCTAGCCAGACCGAGGAACCACCATCTAGAACCGTCTCCGCCATGTTTGAAACTGCTTGCCTGTAGCTCCTTCTTTAATCACCACTGCGATCATAATTATTTTCCATCCTTTCGCCAGAGATCGACTCCAGTGAGAAGCTTTAAAGGAAACTGTTACGAAGCCTTATCAGAACGCCTTTCAACATAAAAGCTCTGATTAATCTGATTTTTCTCTAGTTCACCACCGCTTCTTAAAGTATCTCAGTTCTTGACTTTCCAGGACACTCCACCTTTGGCTTAGATTAGTGATGATTGATGCCTTTCCAGAAAAGAATCCAATCTTAACTAGCAGAAAGGAGAATCACCCATAGAAACAAAATGGAATTGAAATGATCGTGAGGAAGTAGGAACAATACAGATCCGGACTGACCGGAAATTTTGTTTATTAAGATTAAATCTATTTTGAAGATAGATGATACGAATGAAAGACAACTTCAAATCGATTTGAAAAACACATCAAAATCCGCTATCATAAGTGAGAATCGCCAGAGCAAAGTGACAAAAATCGATCAGATCGATCAAAGATATTACAGAACAAAAATGATTTCAAACCCTCTCTTCTTAAAGATCTATGTTTGGTAAGAAGAGAGGCTCCGAGAGAACCTTCTCTCTCTAGGAGAAGTGAGAGATCTGGTTTCTTATTCTAAGGCAGTGTTCAAGGTGCAAATGCACAAAGTCCACATTTTCTCATTAAAATTTCTTTACTAATTTGTGGTCCTAAATTTTAACTTTCTCTTAAATTAAGGGTCCAATTTTTAATATCGTTTGAAAAAAATTTTATATATATATATATTGCATGGCACAAGACCCACCGATTTTCTAAACAGGGCCTGACATCAAACTGATTTTTTTTTTGAAAACAAAGAAAAACAGCTCAACCTTAAAAGAAAGATCTATGAATAATTAAACGAAGCGTTTTTGAATATTCGGTGGCGGAACCATGCTAATCCTCCTAAAATCTTTTCAGGATGATCTTGTAATGGAGGCAAAACTATTTAATATTCAGAAGTAATGGAGGCATAATAACAAAATAGTATTAATTTACTAGATATTGACTAACATTCACCCAAATAAACTAAAATCTACAAATGAACTAGGAGTGGATCTCTTTTGGCATTGGATAGCTCTGCCCCTAAATCACACAACACATTTTGGCTTTCTCACGTGCTAACTGATTTGAAGATGATGATTATAATTCAAAGCTCACCAAACTGAAAGCCGAACAGAGCAGGTCAATACGTTGTAGCAGCAACCGATATTTTGGTCAATTTGAAAGCTTTTTCGCGGTCTCAATAATCTCCTGAAATTGTATCCCAATAAACTTCGTGATATCTTAGATCTTTCATGCTATGTATAATCCCTTCTAGACATCGCAGTTCCGCAGTTAACGTATTTAGAGAGAAAGTGAAAATATCTCTCGCATGATGGAAGACATCACTTTTAAAGTTCCTTGTGATGAAAGCCCCTCCACTATGTAGCAAGGCATTCCTATAGTTTGTATGGATGGTATTTTTCATATATCTGTGTACTACCAATCTTGTTTATACTCTGATCAGCATGAGTTAAGTTCATATTTGTGCTTCCTCACGCACCTTTGGTACTTGAAGATCAAATGATTCTTGTACATTTGCATACAGATCATGTTTCTATATTTTTTTCAAATCATCCAAAGTACCCCAAGGAATTGCTCTTTTTTTCACCAATGGTAATGTCCGACATCATCTATCCACAAGGATATTGTTCTCCGACTGAGAGATGTCTTGAAAACTATCAAGAGACCAGACGTCATATGTAACCAAGCAAAGAAATAAAACATGTTTAATCAACTTTGCTCATGCCGTACACAACTTTCAACTTTCAACTTTCAACTCACATCCATATTCATTCCTCTCAAATTTTGTCTCTCTGCAATACATCCGAGGCAGCATGCCACAGAAAACTATGAATTTTTAGAATGGTTGGGATCTTCCAAATCATTATCTTCAGCTCCAATAGTCCTCGTTCTTGCAACCTTGAGTTGAGGGTTTAAGTTCCTTTGATTTGTTGCCAGAAAGTAACCACTTTTCACCATATAAGAACCATGAGAGGTCAGGCAGGGCCCATTTATCACAATAAGAAACTTCCTCAATGGTAATTGCAAAATGTGTAGAACCTCGTTCACTGGAAATAAATCCTGAAGAGCTGTCATATCCCATTGTTTCATCAGCTCCCATTAATGTCGAGACCTTAAGGTTGACATCAACAGTTATATTTCTATTAACCGGCCTTTTGGGAAGATCATACATGATCAATTTTTCTGTCTAAACTTGTGTCGACTTCCCATCTCCAATGAATTTAATCAGACTTTGACTAAGTGACTCTCTGTCAAATAAAACACTTCTCTAAGCATAGGAAGGCTTGAACCCTTTACCACACCTCATGAAACCTTTGTTAGCTTAGTTTCTTCCTTTGTATATTCATGCGATCAAACTTTCAAGCCCTAAGCAACCTCCATGCCTGCTTAGCCAATAATGCTTCATTGAAATCTTCGATATCCTGGAAACTCAAACCTCCATTTTCATTTGACACACAAAGCTTTCTCCAATATATCCAATGGATATTCTTCTTCTCTCCAAATTCATCCCACCAGAAGCTTGCTATTGTAATCAACGTTTTGACAGTGGTGCTTTGTTAACCGAAAACATGACATAACAAAAACAGAAAGAGCCAAACAATAGACTTACTTGCTCCCCAGAAAAACTTTTGGAAAAGGACCCGCCATCCCATCAATGCCTGGCGTACTGTCATTTTGATAGCTTTCACTGCATGTTTTATTTCTGAATTTGAGACAAGTTTAATCAAACCTATATTCATATGTTATGTGATCTTTTGATCCATTCCGTTCAATAACTCTGAAGTATTATTCAGGTCTGTCGGCTGAAAGAGATCAGTGAAATACTTGAATGCAATCTATCCTTTCTTTTCCTCTGAAAAGTCTTCCAACCTTGAGATGTCTATAAGGGAATGAATCTTGTTTTTTCATATTTCTTTTTTTCCATCTACCCATGAAATATCTTTGTATTCTTATCCTCCACCAGGTATTATTACACTTCTGCTCTAAAAAGTTTCCTCCTCATGAAATGATTTTTCAAGCTCCGTGCGTATCAGAGGTAACCTAGATAAATCATGCACATTCTTGGTCTCCTCCAACTCTAGTTCTCACCGTAACCTCTTAATTTTTGTGTTAAAGTTTACATTATATGTCCTCTTCCACATCAAGAGTTCATGTCTACATGATCTGATTCGATTTGAGACCGTTCCTTTACCATTAGGGAAGTTCGTATATCATCCCTTATGAATCACTTCCATCACTTAGGTTTTGTACACCATTATTTTATGTGGTATTAGACTTCGATGATCTTTATTAGAACATTGGTAGAGTATTTATACATTGTACAAAGTAGGTTATATACTGTATTCTCTAGTATTTACACACTGGTCCTTATGAATATCTATATTGCCTTATACGCCCCCTCAAGATGGTGGGAGTCTTCGGACACCAATCTTGTTGCAGAGATTCTGAAATGGTGCTCGTGAAAGAGGTTTTGTTAGACCATCCGCAAGTTGATCGTGTGTGGAGACATGTGAAACGCGCAGCATCCCACCTTGTATCTGGCCTCTGACGAAATGATAATCAAGCTCTATGTGCTTCATTCTTGAGTGGAAAACAGGATTTTGACAGAGGTAAGTAGCACCGATGTTGTCACAGTAGATGGTTGGAGCTGCAGGTAAGAAGACACCAAGTTCAGTGAGAAGAGAGCAGATCCAACGAAGTTCAGCGGAGGTGTTGGCAACTGATCGGTACTCGGCTTCCGTAGAAGACCTGGCAACTCCTCTTTGTTTTCGTGAAGTCCATGAGATAGGGTGTGAGCCCAGGTAGATGATGTAGCCGTTGGTGGAGACGTAGTCGTCAGAGTCTCCTGCCCAGTCTGCATCGGAGAACCCATGAAGTGGTGCTTGGCTTTGTTTGTGGAGATAAATCCCATGACTTAGAGTGCCTGAGAGGTATCGGAGGAGACGCTTGACAGCGAGCCAGTGATCTGTCGTAGGTTTATGCATGAATTGAGAGAGTCAATTCACTGCGTAAGAGATGTCAGGTCTGGTTAAAGATAGATACTGCAGGCTGCCGACAATCTGTCTGTACTCGCAAGGATCTGAGAGCATCGAACCAGAGCCAAGTGTGAGTTTTGGTGAGGAGGCCATCGGCGTGGACACTGGTTTGGAGTGTAGCATGTTCGTCTTGGTGAGAAGATCTGTGACGTACTTCCGCTGCATCAGATGCATTCCTTGCTGTGTTCGAATCACTTCTATACCGAGGAAATAGCTCAGATCACCCATGTCCTTTATAGAGAATTTGCGAGCTAATGTCTCTATGACGCCTTGCACTAGTTTCGGCGACGTGCCTGTGACCAGTATGTCATCTACATAAACCAGAAGATAGACAAAGTCCTTGCCTTTCTTTAACACAAACAGAGAGGTGTCAGCGAGAGAGTTATAAAACCCATTGGTGACCAGAAATTTTGCAGTTCAGAGTCCCCAAGCTCGGGGCGCTTGTTTGAGGCCATATAGTGCTTTGCGAAGTCTACAAACTTTGGTGGGATTGTCATTGTCAACGAAACCCGGCGGCTGATGGATGTAGACTTCTTCTTGTAAATGTCCTTGTAGAAGAGCCGTATTGACATCGATTTGTCTCACTGGCCAGGAATTGTTAACTGCTAACCCCAATACAATCCTGATTGTCGTCGGTTTAATAACTGGACTGAAAGTATCAGTGAAATCGATGCCTTTTTGCTGATGATACCCCTTCGCGACGAGACGCGCTTTGTAGCGCTCAATACTGCCATCAGGACGATACTTAATCGTAAATATCCAGTGACAGCCAACCACATTCATACCTTTGCACATATCCTTGAGATCCCAAGTATGGTTTTGGACTTGCGAATTAAACTCTGCAAGCATGGCTGCTCTCCACTTTGGATGCTTCATGGCTTGCTGCCAAGTTGTTGGTATCCAGTGAGGATCATCCTGAAGTTTAACCATGTGGTTGTACTTAGAGACTGGCTTGAAGATGTTGTTGCGAGATCTTGTGGTCATGGAATGACGCGGAGGTGGAGCCTGAGTCAGTACAGCGGCCGTATCATTGTCGGGAGTTGGAGAGGCCTGATTAGACTATTGCGGCGAGACTTGTGCACTTGTCGCCGTGTCTGTGTTGATTGTAGGCTCACTGTTTGTTGTTGTTGTTGCAGGTGCCTCCGTTGGTGAAGTCTCCGAGGTCGTGGGCTGACTGTTCGCAGATAACGGAGGCGACTGTACGAGCTGGGGTGGCGGGTTTAGGTGGATGTGAGGTTGATAGGGAGAGGTATGGTGAGGCGGTTCAGGTTGTGGGGACGGTGATGGCTTGCTGAGACGGCGGTAAGGGTATGATGTTTCATTGAATCTTACATAACGGGATGTGTAAACACGGTTTGTTGTAGGATCAAGACAGAGATATGCACTTTGAGATAATGAGTATCCAACAAAGACGCATGGAGTTGATCGGTTTTCAAGCTTGTTGGGGGCATATGGCCGTAGCCAAGGGTAGCAAAGGCAGCCAAAAGTGCGTAGCTTGCCGTAGTTAGGAGTTGTTTGAAAAAGATTTTGGTAAGGTGATTGATTGGAGAGGACGGGTGTGGTGAGACGGTTGATAAGGAATACAGCGGTGGAAAAGGCTTGTGGCCAGAACGTCAACGGCATGTTGGCAGTCGATAGAAGTGCCAACCCAGTTTCGACTATGTGCCTATGTTTCCGTTCAGATAGGCCGTTGTGTTCTGGTATGTGAGGTGGGGTGGTGAGGTGGGATATTCCATGTTCGGCCAGGTAAGATCGTAGGGCAAGGAACTCCCCTCCATTGTCTGAATAAAGGGTTTGGATTTTGGTATTGAATCGGTTTTCAACAAGGGGTTTGAATTGTGTGAAGATAGCTTTAACTTGGGACTTAGCTGTAAGAGGATAAAGCCAAGTGTACCGGGTAAAGTGATCAACAAGAACAAGGTAATATTTGTAGTTTTGAGGTGAGAGAATTGGAGATTGCCATACATCTGTGAAGATATATTGAAGTGGTTTTGAAGAAGTAATGGAGCTTTGCTGGAAAGGCAATTTATGAGTTTTATTGAGAAGGCAATCATTGCAAGGAAAAGAACAAGAAGTAGTAGTGTTTTGGCAAGGTAAAGAGAACTTTGAAACAACAAATTTTAGAGTAGACAAGGAGGGGTGACCAAGCCGGTTATGCCATCGGTCCAACGAAGCTTTTGTATCTGGGTAGGTTGCAAAGGCGGATGGGTTATGGTTTGGCTTGGGCCACTCGTACAAGTCACCCTTCGTTTGACCTTGAAGCAGTCGCGCCCCCGACCTGAGATCCTTCACCTGAAAATGAGCAGGAAAGAATTCAACGGACACCTTATTAGCATTGCATAGACGGTATACGGAGATCAAGTTCTTGTTAACAGTAGGAACACACAAAACATTATCAAGTTTGAGATTTTTAGATAATGTAGGGAAGGACATAGAACCAGTATGTGTGATGGACATGGTCGAACCGTCTGCAACTGCGACTTCCTCTCCTCCATTGTAGGGTTGGTGGAGAGCGAGATTGTTGAGGTCGGAAGTAAGATGATGGGTTGCGCCGCTATCAAGAAGCCATGGCGTCACGTTGTAAGGAGAAGCAGTGACATAGTTGGCTCGTGGTTGCCATGGTAGCGATGCAGGGGCATACTGTTGCTGAGCTGCAGGTTGTCCTTGAAGTTGAGTGCATCGTCGAGCACTGTGGCCAAAGATGCCACAGATTTGACAACGTCCCTGGTACCCGCGAGGCGCACTTGTCTGCGAGTTCTGACAAGACGATGAGTTGTTAAGCTGCTGTTGTTGCCAAGTCTGCGGCTGTTGCCAGTTTTGATTGCCGCGATAGCCTCCTCGGCGTGGGTGTTGAGACTTGTTGTTGCTGTTGGATCCTCTGTTGTTAGTGTAGTTTGCAGAGATTGGAGCAGCTGGAGTCGTAGCTACCGCAGATTGGAGTTTCGCTTCCTGATTAATGAGCTTCTCGTGGAGCTCTGCAAGAGACGGTGCTGTGTCTCTGCTCTCGATCTGGTCCACCAGCGTTTTGTACTCTTCAGGTAGGCCAGCGAGTACTTTCTCAACTTGGTCTTCGGGATCCATCGGTTTGCCTAAGATCGCCAGTTGGTCAAATCGTGTGGTGAGGCCCTGGAAATAATCATTGATCGAGTTGTTTCCTTTGGTCCAGTTGGCGATCTGTTGTTTCACTTGCTGGATATGACCTCTGCTCGGTTTCGCATAGGTCGCGGTGAGAGTGTTCCAGATTTCTGCTGATGTAGTCGTGGTCAAGAGGATTGGTTGGATCGTCGTCGTAATCGCGCCAAGAAGACCACTGTAAATCAACTTGTCTTGGCGTTTCCATAGAGCGTACGCCGGATTCGGAACCACACCTGCGTCAGTGGTGATGGTGGTTGGTGGTGCGACGGTAGATCCGTCTATGTAGCCGGCGAGATCATACCCATCAAGCAAAGCGTGCACTTGACGGTTCCACATGAGGAAATTGGATGATGTGAGTTTAGTTACGTTTGTCATATTGACATTGAGTAACGTTGGTGTAGTTGAGATGGGGATTGCTTCGGTGGTGAAGACTGGTGTTTGAGAAGAAGTCGGCGTCATTTTTCAACGGGGAAGAAGATGAGTGAAAAAGAAAAAGATTTAGATGACGGCTAGGTTTTTTTTTTTTCTCACGCTAGCTCTGATACCATATGTGGTATTAGACTTCGATGATCTTTATTAGAACATTGGTAGAGTATTTATACATTGTACAAAGTAGGTTATGTACTGTATTCTCTAGTATTTACACACTGGTCCTTATGAATATCTATATTGCCTTATATATTTGTCAAACATGAATCCATATGTCTGATTTTGTCCATGAGCTGCCAAGCTCATTACTATCGACATGTGGTCTAGTACCAGTTTTTCTAGATACGTAGAATAAGAGCGTCAGAATAATCAAAACCATTCAGCATTGCCAAAAGCATTGTCCATCCTGTACTGAATCCAAACCTTTTCTTTTATACTGTTACTCATTATCTCTCCCAACTAATGACAAACAATTTCCAGAACTTGAATCTCTTTCAGTCGACACTCTCTTGCCATTACATTGAAATCAAAAAAGAAGATCTCATCCTTGGCCCTTCTACCTTTTTTGAATTGTTCATGAGCTCATCGCCAATGAGAAACCAACCACCATTCATGTTCACATGATGTCCTTTAGAGCATTCCAAACCTTTGTTCTTTTTTGTCAGACATGATCCTCTAACGAAAGAAAAAAAAGAACACCCATGAACCTAACTACAATTTTGTATCAATTATCATGTTCAATGCTGCCTAGTATCCACTTTATAATTACTTTTCCAAAAATAGCAAATCTCCACTTAGACCCAATGGGTCCACCAGATAACAATGATCATAATCTAACGAACTTTGGAGTTTTAAAAGGTGAGTACTACTCTTTAGGAGAAATATAAAATCCGGAAGATGTGCACAACACATCTCCTCTAGGTGTCAAACTGCCAGGTTGCTCCTGAAACTCTCGCAGTTCCAACTGACAGTCGTCATTAGAAGGAACTAAATTATTTCTAGTGAACCATCAAACCGTTAGTTGATTTTGAATTTTTGAGGTGGTAGAACCACCTCCTCAGCCTTCCTTTTCATATGACTATCATCCACATCATTCTGCGTCTTCCGTTATTGGATCTGATATTCTCTTGAAAGTTTTTCTTCTGACGGGTCTGTGATACATACTTTTCTGGTAGAAGCTTTGTTATGTCCATTCTTGTTTGAACTGGTGGGAAAACCCCTACTTTTGTCAAAACCTCTTATTTCTTAGGATGGAGTCAGAGCATTCTTGTATCATATTTCCCTTTCTATCTCACATGGTTGTGGAGTGTTATTATCCTTGCTCCTTGGGACAAACGTATTTTGATCCTGAGACGACCTTATCTCACCATATGAATCATGTCGATGAACGTTAACCAATGCTAACGTATTATGGTCATGAATCATTCCTTAATTATCATCAGCTCGATTAGATTTTTCTCCCACATCTCGAGTCAACATCTCGTTGACATTTCTGAAGTAAAAAAACAAACGCTTTGTCTTTACTGAGCAAAATTGAGACTATCTGGGCTTCTTCCATTCTGAGTTAAGAACGATGTGCAACTGGATCTTTAGAAATATCATTGAGAGTTTGTTTCATTCTAAACTATATGATTTTATGTTCTTCCAAGTCATTACAGTTCATATACGTACAAACACGTCTGCTCAAAAACCTTTGTTGCTATCATTGTTGTTAATGGTTCAACTCCTATCGTCAGGACCAACAGAGGCAGTAGATCTGTTGCCAGATTTTTTTTGTTATGTTGTCTCCAGTTTAACCTTTTCATGATAAGTGCAATATGTTTTTCCTTGCCTTTCATAACTATGTTAGTGTTTCCTTTCAACAGAGGACAACCTTACTTTTTGTGAGAGAACCAAGAACAAGGAAATCATTTCTTCCTGATCCTCCTGTATTCCACCTCCACCATAGCTAACGCCCTCCTTTTGGTAGGGTGACGAATTTTCTATACATGTTGATTCAGGTCTAAGATTACCAATACCCACTTGTAACAGAAGTTTCTCTGGGTCTCATTCAATTTCTTTAACTTAACTAATCACCCCTGTCACAGTATCAGGTTTTTTAATTATAAAATAATTCTCTAGGATGTTGTGAAGGCAAACCCACATTGCTGTGGAAAATTGAAGGGGGGATATTCCACCCGACGTTTCATCACCATCCTCCATTCGTCAAAAGTTTAGAAACCATGCTTCAGTATTGTCTGAATATCCATTTGCAGTTCAAAAATAAAACTGAAAAGCTCTCTTCCGTTGGTGCGATCCCACGTACTTTTTCATATACCTTCAAGGTCTTTGGCATCGTTCGTAATATTCATGCCATGTTTTGACACTCTGGATTAAGCAACCGTCCTAACAAGCTTTGCTGCTTTTTTCTACAGCGATGTAATCATCATCATCATATTATGTTGACATTGATCCACAACAATCTCAGCAAACTCTTGTATCTTCGAATATATCAAAAATAATTTGGAATATTTCCATATCGATCCATTTAATAGTAAGGATAAACTCCTTAGTGATGTTCATTCCACTCTAATTGAATGAAAGAAAATCACCACTAGAAAAAAAAATTTGAAACCATCAGTATTGTTTTTAATATTGTTTCTTTAATAATTTTTTATTAAAAAATTAAAGATATTACGTAAGCAACCATTTTCACAATAAACTTCATTCATAACTTAAACTGAAAAAGGATACAAGGTAAGATTCAGATGTGGAATACAAGGAAGAAAGTCTGAGCCGAGAAAACCCAATTCCACAGAGACAAAGCCTTAGATTAGGGAGACAAAGACTTAACAAAATAGCAAAGCAAACCAAAAAAATATATAACCCGCAATAACAGTTGAGACAACAAGGTTCAAAAATAAAGACCAAACAAAAAACTAAAACCTCCTTGGGATCTAGTGATTGGGATACACCAAATAAAAGTTGAGAAATGAGCCCTCCTATAGTGAATAAGCTTATTAATTGAAGAACATAAACAAGGCTTCTTTCCGGGCATGATCGAACCATCTAAGGGTTCATAACCTTCTCCCGAGATGCAACTCCTAGAACTACAAAGTACTAGAGGGTTATATGTAAATATCATATCGTATCATATGATATACGAAGATCTCTGTAATTATGTATACTTTCCTTTCTTATCTTTTAGGGTTAACGTGAATCGTGTACATGTATATAAACTGTTTCTTCTGGAATAAGAAAGGCACGCCATTCTCTTCACTGTTTGACATGGTATCAGAGCGATCCTAAAAGAAATAACGTAAGAAAAAAAAAACTGAGAGTATTGAGAGAAGAAAACAATGGCGGCAAAGGGATCTGATGAACTCCAGCTCGCGGAAGGCGGCGGTAACAGTTCAGGGGGACAGAAAGCGAGGTTGTCACCTTTTTATCTCCATCCATCCGATGGACCAGGAAATCTTATTACCTCGGTTCAACTGAAAGGAGAGAACTATGAAGATTGGGTGAAACATGTGCGGAATGCCTTGAGAACGAAGAGAAAGTTGGATTTCATTGATGGAGTCTTGAAGAAACCAGAAACAGAGGAGGAGATCGAACAGTGGGGGGTCGTGAACTCTATGATTGTGGCATGGATAATGAACACAATCGAGCCAACACTGAGAACTTCGATCTCCATGGTGGAAGAAGCTCAAGAGCTATGGGAAGATTGAAACTGCAATTCTCTGCAGGGAATGGACCGCGAATCAGTGAACTTCGAGCTGATATCGCAAATTGTCGTCAGAACGGAGATTCAGTGATTGTGTATTTCGGGAAACTAAAGAAGATGTGGGATGAATTGGTTGTGTACAAACGATCAGGAGCTGCAGTTGTGGGGAGCTAGCGAAGCTTCTAGAGGAGGATCAGAATGAGGAGAGAACAAACACATTTCTCAATGGATTGGATAATGCAAGGTTTGGGACAGTGCGTTCGACAATCACCAGCATCGAACCACTACCCAAGTTTACACAAGTGTATCAGTGAATCATACGTGAGGAGAGACAACAATCAATGACTAGGAACAGAGACATCCCCACGGAAGCAGTAGGATTTGTTGTAAATGCAGGAAAGTCGATGCAACATCGTGAGAAAGATACTACATGCACTCACTGTGGCAAGTTTGGCCATGGAAAATCTTATTGCTTTCAACTCAATGGATACCCAGAACATTGGGGTGAAAGAGGTCGAGACTTCAGTGAAAGAGGCAGAGGAAGGTTTGGACGAGGAGGACGTTACGGTCGTGGTGGTGGAGCTTCTAGTCGTGGAGGATGCAGAGGATCATATGCAAGAGGAAACACGGCGCAAGTTACCCAGGCTGCGGTAAAAGCTGCTGCAGTCCAGGCGACAAAGAGGGATGGAGAGTATGATCGCCAGTCCCTACCAAAACTTAGCGACGACCAGTGGACATCACTCTTGAGTTTCCTTTCTTCGCAGAAAGCGGAACCAAACGAAAAACTGAATGGTAAGGCAGAATATGGAGATTTTATTATCGATTTGGGTGCATCACACCACATGACAGGGAATCTTGATTACTTATGCAATGTAACGGATATCCCACTGTGCATGATTGGTTTGCCCGATGGAGATAATGCTGTAGCTACTAAACAGGGAGACTTGTGTTTAGGTGGCGAGTTATGGTTACGTGGAGTGCTATTCTCTCAAGAGTTAAATTGCTCACTGATTTCTGTTGCGAAACTTTTGAAAGTTTGCAAGGGATCTACTACATTTACTGATGAGTTATGTGTGTTACAGGACCGTACTATGAAGACGGTGATTGGAGCGGGTGAAGAGTGTGGGGGTGTCTACATGTTTAGATGAGTGATCGGTACAAAGATACATAAGCTCGTGAGCTTGGATTAGTGGGATTTATGGCATTGTCGTATGGGTCATCAGTCTAGTCGTGTTATTTCTTATTTATCGAGTCAGTTGAATGTTGGACGACAAGTGAGTCCTAAGATTGTTTGCGACATTTGTGTAAGGGCAAAAATAACCCGTGATTCTTTTCATGAAAGTGATAATAAAGTTGCTGGAATTTTTGATTTGATACATTGCGATATATGGGGTGCTTATCAAACTCTATCAACCTCTGGGGCAGCTTACTTTTTGACGATTGTAGATGGTTTTTCGCAGGCAGGTTTTTCTATTACTTGAAAAGCGAGAGGTAGCATCAAGTCTCAATGAGTTCTTCAAGATGGTGGAACGGCAATTCGGAAAAAAGGTTAAAGTGGTGCGTAGTGACAATGGTGGAGAGTTTATGAGCATGAAACCTTATTTTTCCTCAGAAGGAATCTTGCATCAGACCTCGTGTGTCTACACTCCTCAGCAAAACGGATGTGTTGAGAGGAAACACAGACATATTTTGAATGTTGCACGGTCTTTGATGTTTCAGGCTGGTGCGCCGATTCGGTTCTGGGGGGTGTGTGTTCTTACTGCTTGTCATCTTATTAATAGGACACCTACAGTGATTCTAAATGGGAAGACACCATTCGAGATGTTGTATGGAAAGGTACCAGACTTTAGCTCACTAAGAGTATTTGGTACTTTATGTTTTGCTCGAAAGGTGATGCGGAATAAAGATAAATTTGGAGAAAGGAGTATAAGGTGTATCTTTATGGGTTACCCATACGGCCAGAAAGGGTGGAGAGTCTATGATATTGAAAAAATAAATTCTTTGTATCTAGAGATATATTGTTTCAAGAGACTGTGTTTCCTTTTCTCACAAGCAAGCGGGTGGAAACACAAGCTGTAGGCATCCTATCACAGCAGCAGGTAGATTACAGTGAGGATTTCCTCCAGGAGCTGAATGAAAATACAGCTCATCTGCAAGACATGGAGAGAGACGATGTACCATACCAGGAGGCTGAAGTACATGAAGGTGATGTAGTGGTGCAAGGAGACAATGAGACTGCACAGGAGGAGGATATAGATCGCAATGTCGCGATCGAGGAGATCCCACTAGGAAGAGGACATAGAGATCGCAAGCAGTCCACAAGACTTCAGAATTATGTGTTATACACTGCCCAGTGTCATGAAGAACCCCCACTACTCTCATCTACTTCTTCATCGTCTTCTCACCAAGGTATGGCTCGGTATCCCATATCAAATTATGTAAACTGTGGTAAGTTCTCTCCTTCCCACAGATCGTTTCTTGCGGAGATTATGAAAGTATGTGAACCAAAGTCATTTCAAGAGGCAATGAAGGACAAAAGATGGCGAAGGGCTGTGAAAGGTGAAGTAACAGCTCTTGAAGCGAACAAGACATGGGATATTGTGGAACTGCCACCTGATAAAAAGGTTATTGGGTGTCGTTGGGTGTTCACCATAAAATATAAGGCTAATGGTGAGGTTGAAAGGTTCAAGGCAAGGTTAGTAGCATACGGAAACAGGCAGGAGGAAGGCTTGGATTACGATGAAACGTTTGCTCCAGTCGTGAAGATAACAACAGTACGAATGTTTCTTAAAGTGGCAGTGGTTAAAAGATGGGAGATTCACCATATGGATGTACACAATGCCTTCTTACATGGAGATTTAGAAGAAGAAGTGTATATGAAATTGCCTCCAGGATTTGAATCAAATGATAAGTCAAAAGTGTGTCGGCTGAGGAAATCGTTGTATGGTCTCTGTCAATCTCCAAGGTGTTGGTTCTCTAAGCTAACTGCAGCACTTCAGGGGTATGGTTTTATTCAGAACAAGAAAGATTATTCATTGTTTACTTTGGTACGTGGAGCTATGAGACTATATGTTCTGATTTATGTGGATGATTTATTGATCGGAGGAAACGATACGGAAGCCATTACAAAGTTCAAAAGATACCTCAGCAAGTGTTTTCATATGAAGGATTTGGTTCTACTAAAATATTTTTTGGGCATAGAAGTGTCGAGATTGAAAGAAGGATTTTATTTGTCACAAAGGAAGTATGTGTTAGATATTGTTAACGAATGTGGATTGCTGGGTGGCAAGCCGGTGTCTACACCAATGGAGTAGAATCATCAGCTAGCTAAGGATGAAGGAGATTTTTACCATGATCCAGAGAGATATAGGAGACTCGTTGGACGGTTGGTGTATCTCACACATACACGACCGGAACTAGCGTATGCGGTACATATGTTGGCGCAGTTCATGCAGAATCCACGTACGAAGCATTGGGACGCAGTGATCAGTGTGAGATATCTGAAAGGATGTCCGGGTCAAGGAATCTTCTTGAGTGCAGAGTCGGATGTACAAATCAAAGCTTATTGTGATTCAGATTGGGCCGCATTTCCGATGAGTAGAAGATCGCTGAATGGGTTTATTGTGATGTTAGGCGACTCACCTATTGCTTGGAAGACGAAGAAACAGGATGTTGTGTCGTTGAGTTCTGCAGAGGCAGAATATAGGTCGATGAGTTTTACTACAAAGGAGATTAAATATTTAAAGGAACTCTTGTCTGGCTTTGGAGTATCCCATGATCAGGCAATGCGCATGTTCTGTGATAATAAAGCATCTTTGTATATTGCAGCGAATCCGGTGTTCCATGAAAGAACGAAGCATATTGAGTCAGATTGTCATTTCATTCGGGATGAGATTCAGAAGGGTTCTCTTGCTACATATCATCTGCGTACTACAGAGCAGCTGGCTGATATTTTTACAAAAGCATTAGGATCTTCACAGTTCACGTATCTTAGGCGCAAGTTGGGCATTCGAGATCTTCATGCTCCAACTTGAGGGGGAGTAATTAGAGGGTTATATGTAAATATCATATCGTATCATATGATATACGAAGATCTCTGTAATTATGTATACTTTCCTTTCTTATCTTTTATGGTTAACGTGAATTGTGTACATTTATATAAACTGTTTCTTCTGGAATAAGAAAGGCACACCATTCTCTTCACTGTTTGACACAAAGCGACATAGGACAGCTTTAATAAGAAGCACTGAAAGGGATGAGTCTTCAAACAAGACTCTTGGAAGAAGATAAGGAACAGCTCAGACCACACCGAGCAGATCCAGCCATGAGAAGACGAGACCGGAAGGAGAATGAACCGGAGTGGAACTAAAGAAATCACCAAGAAGAAAGCATCTTGCAACTTTAGACCAAGGATAACACCAAAAACACGGAATGATGATCTGCAAACACCCTCGATCCCCGCACCACCTGGAAACCCATATGCTTCAAAGGAAAGAGAATCTCACCACCCAAGGATCTAAGGCTCGATATGCAAAACCAGAGGCTTTCATGGACAAACCACACCGACGATCGAGACAAACCGCAGAGCAAGCTAGTGCTTAGGTAGATCAAAAATGCAAATTGCTCACGATCTGAAGTCACCTTGACACAAGAACCATGTCACTTTTGAAAAACAATTGCAAACTCCATTATGAACAAGAACAACCAAAGAGACTTAAGGAAGAAGAGGGTGAAAGTTCAGGGACAACCAAGTAGAAAGAAGAAAAACAGAATCCAAGAACACTCTTTCTTGTATATTAGAAATCTTTTAAACAATCATCTAGATCTGTTTAATCCGAATTACTCTCAGTCACACACGACTAGAGACGGACCAATATCTAATCTCTAAACACAAGAGCTCGAGCTTCAACACACTGAACTCGACTCTCTATTGCTTGACCAGAACAACCTCTAGCTCAAGTTTTACAATCTCACGCTTAACCTAGATCTACCCATAGCAACCTAGTTAAATAGCCCTTATCGAATATTCTATTTTCCTAATATTAGGATAAGTCCATATCTTCCAAATCTTCTTTTTCTTGACTTCAAAGTTATATCTTGGAACCAATGACCATCTGCCATGTCATCGTTCCATAACTAACTTACAGCGGTGCGTGACACATCGATCAGTATGTGTAGAACGACGTCACTCTGATCCTCTCGTACAAAGCTCATCCTCTTGAGCTTACATTCTCCTCCTTTTTATCTGAATGTGACAACCTAAGCAACCTGCATAAGCACACACAGAAACTACCATCAAAGAGACAGAAGAACTATCAAAGAATCACGATCAGGAGAACAAGAGAAAAGTACTTCAAAAGTCATGTTTAACACCGAGTTCTTAAAGCAATACTTAGGAGTCACACTTCACCAAAAACTTTAGTCTTACCACGAAACATAATGACACTACCACACATTCGAAGGATCAGATACAGCCTAAGTACCGACTACCACTACTTTAATACATGAATAACAAGTCACTTGCTAAGATAAACATAGTCACTCGCTAAGATCAAGTTCTTTGGTGTCACCGTCTTCCTCTTCATCGTCGCTTCCTTCGAGCTCTGCTCCACCATACGCAACACGAGTTCGTGGAGGACCATACTCTCCCCCTGCTTAGGTGCACATTTTGATAAAAACATCAGTGAATAACAAGTAATTCAGCCAAAAGAACGAGATGGTCTTACTCCTCATACGAAGACGAGTGGCTTTGAGGTCAGCAATTTCACGATCAATATCCTCCTCAAGGCTTGCAGACCTTGCGTCTCCCCCAGTACCACGTCCAGCTTTAATATCCTTGACAACCAGCTTTGGAAATCCGGTGAATTCATCATTTCGAGCGTCAGGAGAAAAAATATGCTGGAATAGAAGTATTTGCTGGATCAGAGTCGGAAACATGATACGCCGAGACTTCCTTTTCTTCGTACTCTCTCCCATAGCAATAATCTGATCATACACCAACTTCCCAAAGTTGAAACCGCCTTCAGTGTGATGAAGTATGTAGACAAATTTAAGTCTCTCCTGATTCATGGAGGTGTAGTTCATCGTAGGGATCCAGTTTGAACACACAAGCTTGTATAACACTTGATTAGTAGCTGTGAGAAACTTGGAGCTCATGTTTTCCCAACGCCTGATCTGACCATCGGTGAGAAACCCACATACTTCATAAATATTCTCCTCAATCCAGTGGGGATCTTCCTCAAACCCAGGTATACAATACAGGGTATTAATCAAGCTTGGTGAGAAATCAACTAGAGAGCCTCTAACATACACAGCGACCCCATCATCCCGTTCCTCAGCATCAGAGAGATTTGCAATAAATTCTCTTACCACATTTGGCTGGTAGGCGTCGACGTCCGTTAGGGTGTGGATCAAGCCTGCGTCGGTCACAACCCTCAAGACATCTGCCAAGTTCTCATCAGTTAGAGAGATGCGGGGCTGGTGGATGAACTTTCGGCGGCACAGACTTTGATACCGTTCAGTGGCTGCCATGTTGATGAACCTTGGAGAGAGAGGCATTCTCTGCGATCTCAACAGCTCTGGATAAAACTGAGCCTTAGTGCGATACAAGCTCCGGCTTTCCTCATATCGTTGTTCTTTGGAAGGATTAGCTGGAATCTCTTCCTCTGCTTGAGGATTGTCACCATCGTCATCTGAATTGGTTTCTGAGAGAGATTCCATTTCAGGTTCAGTCGGCTCAGGTGGAGGAGTACATCTCGTACGACAGCGCAAGCGTTTCCGCGAAGAGTGACGCGGAGAGGAAGAAGAACCCGGCGAGTGGAGCTGACTCGATGGTGGTGCGAATCGCTGAGAAGATTCCCGAGGTGGTTGTGCGGATTGATTCAATCGGGCACTCCTTCTTGTGGGTTGCATGTCGCCAATAAGAGAGAGAGAGAGAGAGGAAGAAGCTTTGAGATGTGGATCGGCGAGATGGAGAGAAAAGAAAAATCCTAGCACACTCAATTTAACTCATGAGTAAAAACAATAAAAGCCTTAGGCCCAAATAAGAGATCAAGTACTTAAACTACAAAAATGATTAAAATGCCCAATATGAAGTACTTAGCACAAAAGAACATTCTGAACCAAGAGAACTTGGCGCCACTTACAGCAGTGTGAGAGTTCGTGAGAGAGATCAGGGACTTGAGGAGCATAGCATCACCGGAAAAGTATAAAAGCACAACTAAAAACTTTATTTACAGGCACACTTTAGATGCCTTTGTGTCCAGAGGAGAGATACAGAAATCACTTCTCACAGATAATCTACCATCAAAACGTTTTGAGGTTGAAGTCAATGAACCAACCCAAGTCTGTAGCTTTTTCTCAGCCGAGTAGCTGTCACAGACGAGATCCATCCAAGCAAGGCTATCAACCTCAAGTTCAACATCACACTCATCTATATGGTCTGGAAACACGAATTAGGCATCTTCTGAGTCTGTCACTTCAACTCGACAGACTAAAAACGAGTGTTTGGTTTTCTTACTCCAAGAGACTGATTGTCAACTCTAGTGCAATAGTCAGTGTCACAGTGAAAGTTGAACAGAGATGCATACACCTTTACTGTGAGTTATCCGAAAGAGTCAACATCATCACCTCTGCCTAGTCTGGACAGTGATCGAACTTAGAATCCAAGTGCTGTAACACCCGCCTCCAAAAACGACTATCCATCATTCCAGTCCTTTTGATTTTACTGAGAAGATTGAAGTGGTTGCCATTTTTTGGCTTTATTGATTGACACATCACTTTCTTCTTAAGACACTCATCCTCTTTCGTGTTTCCTTATTCAATCCAGGCAGTGATCAAAGACCAGACGAAAAAACGTTGCAGCATCCTTGTCCAAGTTGAGTGCCTTTCCTCAGTGAACCAGATGAATGCATGTTTTGAACTCAAGGTGAAAGCTCCACAGAGATAAACTTGTTGATTCAAGGTTTTTTGTTGAGGCGATGGAGAAGACATGCGGTACCACGTATTTACAGTAACTCTCCCCCTTTGATAGGTCTTATTCAGAGGTTAACAATTCCCAAGACCTTGCGAAGCCCCAGGAAAGTGTTATAATCCAAAGGTTTGGTAAAAAGATCAACAAGTTGCTTTTCCGTTGATACATGCTCCAGAATCACAATCTTCATCTCAACCAACTCCCTCACAAAATGATGTCTTATGTCCACATGCTTGGTTCGTGAGTGTTGTACTGGATTCTTAGATAGATTTATGGCACTCATATTATCACAATGAACAAGCATGGGATCAGAGATAATACCATAGTCGACTAACATCTGTCGCATCCAGAGCAGTTGTGTGCAACAACTTCCCAACGCAATATACTCAGCTTCAGCAGTCGAGAGAGAGACACAGTTCTGTTTTTTGCTGTGCCACGCCACCATGTTGTTTCCGAGAAAGAAACATCCACCTGATGTGCTATGTCTATCATCTAGACATCCTGCCCAATCAGCATCACAAAAACCTGCAGGATTCACATTAGTTTCAAAAGTGTAATGAAGACCGAAATCCAATGTACCTTTCACATATTTGATGATTCATGTGAGACTCCTTTGGTCGTGCTTGATAACGAGCACAAATACCCACACTTAGACACAGATCAGGTCGACTTGCGGTGAGATACAGAAGACTCCCTATCATTGCTCTATAAAGCTTCTCGTAGACTGGCTTACCATCATCATCCCGTGATAGTTTAGTAGTGGTACTCATTGGCGTGTTGGCAATCTTGCTTGTCTGCATTCCGAACCTTTTAATCAAATTCTTAGCATAAGTGCTCTAAGAAACCGTGATTCCATCAGCAAGTTGCTTGATTTGTAACCCAAGAAAGTAGCTGAGCTCACCAACCATACTCATTTCAAACTCCTTTGTCATAGTTTGAACGAAATCATCTACCATCGCTTGTGAGGTGCTCCCGAAGATAATGTCATCGACATACACTTGAATGATAATGATGTCTTTTTCATTTTCTCCAATGAACATGGTCTTGTCAACCCCTCCTCTCTGAAACCCGGCCTTCATGAGGAATTCTATCAGTCTCTCATACCAAGCGCGTGGTGCCTGTTTAAGTCCATATAGAGCCTTTTTGAGTTTGTACACATAATCAGGGAAGTGTGGATCTTCAAAACCCTTAGGCTATGAAACATAAACTTCTTCTTGCAGAATCCCATTCAAGAAAGCACTCTTGACGTCCATTTGATAGAGTTTGATTCTGAGACCGCAAGCCATCCCAAATAGCAATCTGATTGATTCAAGGCGAGCTACAGGTGCGAAGGTTTCATCAAAATCCACCCCTTCAACCTGCGTGTAACCCTGCCCCACCAGTCTTGACTTGTTTCGGATTACATTTCTTTCTTCATCTATTTTGTTTTTGTGAATCCATTTTATTCCAATGACATTCACACCTTCTTGTCTTGGGACTAATCCCCACACATCCAACCTTTCAAACTGCTCCAGTTCTTGGTGCATCGAATCTGTCCAGTATTCGTCATCCAATGCCTCCTGAAGATTCTTGGGCTCTATCTGCGACACATAGCACTCAACCTGATTCATTTGAACTAGGAAGCAGGCCAGCTTAACCATTTCTTTGAAGTTTATATGTTTCTTTCGTGTGACCCGTCCATCGAATAGTCCTCCAATAACATCAGCTGAGGAATGATTTTTGTGAACTTGTCCTTGATCCAGATCAACTCGTATAGCTTCTGATTCTTCTTCTCCTTCAGATTCATCCTTAATTTCTGCTATGGATGGAGCTGGCTTATCCGGAGTAACACAACCAACAGTTTGTGTCACTTTTGCCTGGTAAAAACCAACATTGTCATCAAACACGACATTTACCTTATCTCCGATGAATTTGGTACGTTGATTGAACATTGTATGCTGAGCTGTTTGTTGAGTACCCCAAGAACATTCCAACATCACTTCTAGCATCAAATTTCCCCAAGTGATCCTTATCATTTAAGATGTATCAAAGACACCCGAAAACATGCATGTGGCTAAGATTTGGAGTTTTACCCTTCATAATTTCATATGGAGTAGTCTTGGTCTTGGGTTTGACATACACTCGATTTATCACATAGCACGATGTGCTGATTGCCTCAGCCCAGAAACCTGATGGAACACTGTTACCATATAGCATATCTCTAGCCATCTCTTGTAACGTTCGATTTTTTCTTTCCACTATCCCATTTGGCTGAGGAGTTCTGGGAGCAGCATACTGATGTCATATTCCTTGACTCTGACAGAAGCTATCAAACTGTTCATTTTGAAACTCACCACCATGGTTACTCTTGATCTGATTAATTCCACCTTTCTCTTGTTTGAGTTGTAGGGCCAGAATTCTGAAGCTTTCGATGGCATCAGACTTGTTTCGCAGGAAGTCAACCCAGGTGTACCTTGAGAAGTCATCCACCATCACAAGGATATATCTTTTCCCTGCAATACTATCAGGAGTTATAGGACCCATGAGATCCATGTGAACAAGCTCCAAGATACGCTTTGATCTGATCTCAGTGATTTGCTTATGTTGTACCTTGACTTATTTTCCTTGACAGCAAGCTCCACATACAGTGTCAGTTTTAGACTCTAAATCCGGAACTCCTCTGACGACCTCTGCATTAACAAGTCTGGTCAAACCATTTGTGGTCATGTGTCCTAGCTTCTTATGCCATAGATTAATCTTTGACATGGTTTCTGAACAACATACACCCGTGGGCTTCCACATGTAGCAATTTTTTCCTGAACGAACTCCACATAACACTACGGTCCCTTCTGAGTCCACTGCACGACATTCTTTACTGTTAAAAGATCACTTCGAGTCCTTCATCGCACATTTGACTTACACTGATATGGTTTGCCTTAAGACCGTCCACATTGTACACATTGATGAGACGAGGTAGATCTGCTCTATCGGTTATTCCTACTCCTCGTATCTTTCCATGTCCTCCATCACCAAAAGTCACTATTCCTCCTTTGATGGGTTGAAGTTTCTCTAGATGTTCATAGATACATGTCATGTGTTTCGAGCATCCACTATCGAAATACCATGGCGAGTCTGGTTGGGTGCTGCCCTCCGCACTTGTGTAGGCTACATTGCTGACCCAATTGATGTCATCATGTCTGCTTGTGAAATTACATACTAGGCTCAGTTCTGGTTCGGTGTGTGAATCATGGCTTTCATTGTGGAGCTTCTTTTGAACATGTTCTTTGTAGTTTTGATACAGATCTCGTTTGGCTATCCAGACATGCCCCCACATAGATGGTTCCACGAAACACAGATTCAGCCTCCAAGCCCGTTCATACTGATTTCTTCGGAAGTAGCAAAACCTGACATGATGACCACGCCTACCGCAGAAATGACATCCATTGCCTTGTCTCCTAGAACGTACAGCATTTTCTTCCTCGGTTTTTCTGATAGTGGTCTGAGTATGAAGAGATTGAGGCTCCTTAGATCTTTCTTCTTTTGAAGCTTCTTTAACAAACTTAACTTCCTAACCAACTTAACCAGATTTTGATGTGGAACTTTGGAATCCTAGACCTCGATTGGTGCTTGGAGATTGTCCCATGGTGAGGAGATGATCGAGAGACTTAGTACCAGTTGACAACATCCTTATCTTTTTGTGATTCTCGGTCAGCTGACTTTCAAGAAGCTTGCACTTGTCTCTTTCTTGAAGGAAGATTTCACTCAGCTGGTTGAACTTTAACTCGAATTCTTTGTGTATTCGTTCCTTCTCGGACATTGCTCTCTTCAGGGCAAGAACTTCTTGATCAGACTCCTTCGGGATTGAATGAGTCGGAGGTAGAATTACGGGTTTCTCCAGTTCCAAAATATTCACTTGTGCTTTCCGCATTGCCCTGTCCTTAAGCAATTGAAGATTCTTATGACTGAGATGGGTAAATTGATCAAACAAAGCTTTGTACTCTGTTTCAAGATCGTGATTGAGGTCATCATCATCTTCCTCGTTCAGTGGGCTTTCCTCTTCTCCAGGTGCTGTCTGTGACTCTTCATGTCCAATCAATGCCATAAAATTTAGATGGAGCTCCTCGTTCTCACTGTCACTGTCCCGATTCGGTGTCACTAAAGCACACAAGTGATTTATCTTTCTTCAAGGTGTTTGGGCATTCGCTTCGGGTGTGACCATATCCTTTGCACTCTATGCACTTAAGCTCTTTCCTCTTAGCTAGTGGACATTCATTCCGGAAGTTTCCAAATCTCTCACACTCATG
The DNA here is from genome assembly GCA_016432835.1 of Brassica nigra. NCBI lineage: Eukaryota > Viridiplantae > Streptophyta > Magnoliopsida > Brassicales > Brassicaceae > Brassica > Brassica nigra. The sequence goes on from CM028246.1 coordinate 41,768,095, forward strand.
ACACTGAAGTTCTCTCTTCTTCTTAGATGTGTCTTCACTACAAGAAAACACAAATATAGCAACAAAAATTAACGAGAAAAACTAATCCTCGTAAAGTTACGTCGGCTTTACGAGTACCTTACGAGGAAATATAAAATCAACGTGAGTTCGTCGTAAAATAACAACGAACGTATTTCCTCGTAAAGTCGACGTAACATTAGCGTGTACCTTACGTGGAAACATTTTACGTGTACTTAACGACGAAATTTCGAGTCCACACCAACTTTGTAGTTGTAACATGTTTTTTCGGCTATCTAACTAAATATCGTCGTAAATTCCTAGTAAAATCTCAACTACCAGATTCAAAAATTTCCTATAAATATGGACGTTTCAACATCATTTTAAACACACCAACAAGAAAAAAATAAAAATGTGAAAGAAAAAAAAATGTCGGGCTCCGGGAATATTTTCGAGTTGCGGAGGTGGATGTATATGCATAGAGATGCTAACGGGAGAGTGACGAAAGAATACCTTGCGGGGCTGGAGACATTTATGCATCAGGCAGATTCCACACCGCTGGCCCAAGAAAGCGGTAAGATGTTATGTACTTGTCGGAAATGCAACAATTCAAAATTGGCAAATCGTGAAAATGTTTGGAAGCATTTAATAAATAGAGGTTTCACGTCAAATTACTATATCTGGTTTCAACATGGAGAAGGTTATAATTATGATGAGAATCATGAAGCTTGTAGTAGTAATAGCAAATTTCAGGAAGAACCAGTTGATCATCATTTGAATAATGAACATAGTTACCATCAATAAGAGCAGATGGTAGATTTTGATAGGGTTCATGATATGGTAGCTGATGCATTCGTAGCTCATGATGAAGATGAAGAACCTAATATAGATGCAAAAACGTTTTATGAAATGTTAGATGTTGCGAATCAGCCACTTTACAGTGGTTGTAGAGAAGGTCTCTCTAAATTGTCGTTGGCTGCTAGAATGATGAATATTAAAACTGATCACAATCTACCTGAAAGTTGCATGAATGAATGGGCAGACTTGTTTAAAGAGTATTTGCCGGAAGACAATGTGTCTGCTGATTCTTATTATGAGATTCAGAAACTGGTTTACAGTCTTGGGTTGCCTTCAGAGATGATAGATGTTTGCATCGACAATTGCATGATCTACTGGGGAGATGATGAGAAGTTAGAAGAATGTCGATTCTGCAAGAAGCCACGATTCAAGCCGCAAGGATGGGGACGTAATAGGGTACCGTACCAAAGGATGTGGTACCTACCAATTACAGACAAATTGAAAAGATTGTACCAATCAGAGCAGACTGCTGGAAAAGATGAGATGGCATGCCGAGCATACTCAGATGGATGGTGAGATGACTCATCCATCAGATGCAAGAGCCTGGAAACATTTCAACAAAGTACATTCGGAATTCGCTAGCAATAGCCGGAATGTGTATCTTGGATTATGCACAGATGGATTTAGTCCATTCGGAATGTCAGGAAGACAATATTCATTGTGGCAAGTCCTTCTTACGCCATACAACCTGCCACCGGAGATGTGCATGCAACGGGAGTTGCTATTCTTGACCATATTAATACATGGTCCGAACCATCCAAAAAGGTCTCTGGATGTTTTCCTACAACCACTGATAAAACAGTTGAAGGATTTGTAAACAACAGGGGAGAGGACGTATGACTGCTCAACGAAGACGGATTTTACGATGCGAGCGATGCTTCTATGGACCTTAAGTGACTTTCCTGCCTATGGGATGTTGTCTGGATGGACTACACATGGGAGATTAGCTTGTCCATATTGTAATGGAACGACATATGCGTTTCAACTGAAGAACGGTAGGAAGACAAGTTGGTTCGATTGTCACCGTCGATTTCTTCCCATTGGCCATCCGTACCGAAGAAACAAGAAATTGTTTAGGCACAAAAGAGTTGTGAGAGACACTCCTCCTCCATATTTAACTGGACAACAAATTGAAGCGCAACTCGATTATTATGGAGCTTTGGAAACAGTTCCTCGTGGTGGTAATTGGCATGTCCCCGGTAATATGCCTGATTTTTACGGTGTTCATCACAACTGGCACAAGAAGAGTATATTATGGAAGTTGCCATATTGGAAGGATCTTGTTCTGCGCCACAACCTCGATGTGATGCATATAGAGAAGAATTTCTTTGAGAACATCATGAATACAATACCGAATGTCTCAGAGAAGACAAAAGACAACATAAAATTGAGGTTGGACTTGCCGGGATATTTTCTCAAGAAGTGAGTTACATATAAAAAGCAATGTACAAGTTCCGGTTCCGATATTCAGATTATCTTCAGAAAAAAAGTCGGTGCTGTTCAACTGGGTGGCATCAGAAGTGAAGTTTCGCGATGGGTATGTTTCAAATCTCTCTAGATGTGTTGAAAAGGATCAAAAGTTCTCTGGGATGAAGAGTCATGATTTTCATGTATTTATGCAAAGACGACTACTTCCCTTTGTATTTGCGGAGCTACTTCCAACAAACGTACATGAAGCAGTTGCAGGTAGTAAATTATAACCCAGTAATTTTATAATGGTTTAGTTTGCAATAATATATGACTAATGTGTTTAATTGTTTTTGGAATAATATACAAGGCATCAGAGCATTTTTCAGGGATCTTAGCACACGCACTCTTAAAGAAGAAGTCATGGAACAGCTTCAGGAGAACATTCCCATCTTATTGTGCAACTTGGAGAAGATATTTCCTCCGGGATTTTTTAATGTCATGGAGCATTTAGCTGTCCACCTCCCATATGAGGCATTGCTTCGTGGACCTGTACATTACGGATGAATGTATCAGTATGAGTGAGCCATGAAATATTTTAAGGGAAAAACAAAAAACCTCGCAAAAGTTGAAGGTTCTATAATTGCTGGAAGTTTGACGGAAGAAACTTCTCACTTCACATTGTACTACTTTGGGTCAAAAGTACGTACCTGGAAAAGAGCTCCAAGAAGATATGATGATGGTGGTGTCAAGACAACATATGCAGTTCCTAGTGTTCCACACATCTTTAGACAGATTGGTCGACTCGGTGGGAAATCAAAAGAGGTTTGGTGGTCGAGTGAAGAAGACGCCCATAGTGCACACATCTATATTCTACTCAATTGCGAGGATCCGTTGATGAGTTATTTTGAAAGGTAACATATATAGACACTTCTAAACACATATAAATATAAATTATATAATTGCCAAATTAAGATTAATTGATATAGAATGTGATTTTACAGCTTATTTGTTTTTCACGTCGAAGAAACATTCCCAGGTATATCCACAAGTAACGTAGACAAAAGAAAAGATCAACACTTTATTAAGTGGTTGACGAATCAGGTATTAATTTTTGCAGCTCGATCAAATTCATTTTTCATACATGATCTGTATTAATTTCAACGTTCTCTTTATTTTTGCAGGTTGATTATGACGACGATGCAGATTATCCTAGGTGGTTACACGAAGTAATTCAATCTCCACATGTAAAGGTCACCACATCACAGATGTATTTCACACGAGGCTATACTTTTCACACATATGACTATGGTAGACAGCGGGCGACCAGTAACTATGGAATATGTGTGAAAGGGAAAACAGATTTCTACGGATCTCGACGGAGATTATTGAAGTCGAATTCCCAGGGATATTGAAACTGAAATGCGTACTCTTCAAATGTGAATGGTTCGACCCCGTCGTCAACAGAGGTGTTTGGTTTAACAAATTCGGTGTAGTTGATGTCAATGGTGGACGAAGGTACAACAAATTGTAGCATTTCATCTTAGCATACATGATGTGTATGATTAATTTCAACGTTTTTTTTTTTTGCAGGTACAACAAATTCGAGCCTTTCATCTTAGCTTCACAAGCAGACCAAGTTAGCTTCCTTCCATACCCTCGGATGAGAGAATCGGGAATAAATTGGTTATCTGTGATCAAAGTTACACCTCGAGGACGAATCATCAGTGGAGAAGTACCACCATTGCAAGAAGAACAGATAAATGAAGTCGAGGAACCTGAAGCTGCAACGGACGACATCCTTCTCATTGATCCGCATAATCATGAGTGCAAATATCTTACCGACGATGCTACGGACGAAGCTGTTGAAGACGAGTTTAATGAAAATGATGACGTTTCTAATAATGACGAGAATGTCGATGTACCCGATTTATGTATTTGTATTGATATATTTGTTTAAAATATGATTGATTTTCAGACTTAATGCATTTGATGGATTTGATTTTGTATAAGAAAGAAGAGATTGAGATAAGGAATATATGAAGTGGAAGATAAGGAAGATGGGGTTTGGGATTTTGGATTTTAGGGATTTAAACAGAAACCTCGGTATTTCTTCGTAAGTTAACGAGGTGTTTACGACGAAAATGAAAATTAAAAACACGGGCCACATTAATTCCACGTAAGCAGGAATCGTCGTAAACACCACGTTAACTTACGTGAAAATAACGAGTATATTTTAATTATAAAAAAATAGAAACTCGTTAATTCCACGTAAGCACAAATTATTGTAAGGACCACGTTAGCTTACGAGGAATTCACGAGGAAACACGGGAAATGAAGAGATGCGCCTAGTCATTTCCTCATGCCTCACGAGGAATTCGCGAGGGCAACCAAATCTATATATACCAAAGCATCATTTCTTCTCATTTCGGAATTCTTAGAAAAAGAGAAGAAATATCTGGAATCACGAGTGGGAAGACACGGCGAAACCAAAATACGTTTAAACGTACGTAGGTCTCGACTTGTCTCTTCCCACTTGTGATTCTAGTACCTTTCTTCTCTTTGTTTTCAGAAATTACATAAACCCTAAAATTAGAATTTGGGGTTTAGGGTTTAGGACTTTAGGGATTTAAACAGCATCCTCGTTAATGCCTCGTAAACTAACGAGTAATTTACGACGAAATAAAAACACGGGCCTCGCGATTTCCTCGTAAAGAAAAACACGGACCTTGCGATTTCCTCGTTAAAAAACACGGGCCTCGCGACTTACTCGTCAAGTTACGAGTTTTTTACGAGGAAAACTATCCTATATATACACGCGAGCTCTCACTTTCCCATTTCCTCTCTACTTCCTCTCTCAATTGCAGTCATGGCAAGTTTCCTCTCTCTCTCCTCTCTACTTTGATTAGTTTAGGGTAGTTTAAGTGGTTAATGTAGGGAATTTACATAGGTTTACGGATTTTAGGTTAATTAGTATTCATTAGGTGATTAATATAGAGAATTTAGCTAGATTTATAGAATTTTTAATTACTGTTGTTCCTAATTTTAAATTTTTTTTCAATAGGTACGAATGAACAAGCTTACTGCCCACTACAGAGCGATGTTCGGTGAGCCGGGTAGTCGTTTAGATCCCAGCGGTTCTTCTTCTTCAGCTCCCGGTTCTTCGGGTCCGGAGAGCGTCCCCGAGACTCAGTCTTCTCAGAGAGTCTCTCCTTCTAGTGCACCATCGGTTCCTCGATTCGTTGCACTACCGGCTGCTCCTCATGATCATCATGTCCCAGAGGTGCCTCCTCCTGTGCCTCCTTCGATGGCTCCGGAGATGCCCGCCCAGATTCACCCTGATTTGATGGTGTCGCCGAGTGCTCCTTACTCGCAGTACACTGTCGAGGATATTCTCGCTCAGCCAGGCAGAGAAGGTTTACCGGTCATATACCCCGACCGACTGGACGGCACTTTGTGGTATGTTACATTTTTTTAAGATTTTTTTTTAAAATTCTTTTATAACATTAATAAATAAATATTTATACTTTAAATTTTTATTTTCAGGTTTGGGGTTGACGGATGTCTCGCATCCGACGTAACCGACACGATGAAGGGTTACTTCTCCATGCCACATCCGAACTGGAAGAAGCGCTCACGCCGAAAGCGTGGTTCAAGATTTTACGCTGTAAGTTATTAATTTATATAGACTATAATTTTTTTTTAAACTAATTACTAATTTATTTATTTTTGTTACAGCTAAAATATAATTGGTCCATGGAGTTCAATGAGAGGGTGAGGAAAGCGTTTTACGTGAAGGCGAAAGTTCGCTTGTTGGACACGGTCTCCAACTGGAAGGGTGAGTGGATCGTGAAGGGATATGAGAGAGGTAAACCCGCTGAGCTCACCACGGAGGTTTGGGATGGCCTCATCCATTATTGGCACGATCCTGGAGCCATTAAAGTTGCCCAGGCTTTCTCTGCCTCCCGTAGCACGGTAGATGAGCACGGCCACGGGCCGATGCTTCACTCTACGGGACAAAAACTCCAAGCCGCTGTCCGTATCGAGATGGTACGTAATTAAATATATAATTTAATTAATTTCATTTATATAATTAATTTATATATACTAACTTTCTTAAATGTTTTATTTGTAGGCGAAAGAGACGGGACAGCTTCCGACTCTTGTGGAACTTTACGAGAAGACCCACAAGAACAAGGCGGGCCGATTTGTAGATCCTAGGTCTGAGCAAATCTTCAATGACGTTGCAGTCTACCGACGGATTATCCGTCACCTTATCCACAGGTGAAGTGGATAGGATTTACGAGGAGGTAAATTTTTAAAATTATATTTTTTAATTATTCATTTAATTTAACTTTAAATTTTTACTAACAATATTTACTTTTGGTTTTAAGGTTGTCCCTAAGAAAAAGGGATACGTTGGGGATTGGTTCCGTCAACGATGTTCGAGGCGACATCGTCTTATGCTCAGAGACGGGATGACGAGGTCACTGAACTGCGTAACGAGTTGGCCTCGACAAAAACTGCGTTCACAGCTCGTATGGGTGGAGTCGAGGGCTTCTTGGGCGTCATAGCGCCACAAATCGGAATGGAAGTCCTTGTTGAGGAACATGCAACGACAACATCCCATTCTAGGCAAGTCGACATCCGAGACCCATGACGGGCGGATGTAGAGGAGGAGGACGAGTTCTAAGGCGATGAGCGAGTCTTAGTTTTTTTTTTCGTTTGTTGTATTTTATAAATTCTAAACTTATTTATGTATAAAAATATTTTCGTATTGATTTTATTTTAAATTATACTTTTATTCATAATTTATAAATATAATTTTAATTATTTTTCTAATTATATATTTTTTTAAAAAAAAATTGTATATAAAACGAAGTAAAATCCTCGCTAACCTTACGAGGAAATAACTAGGAAAGTCTTACGTGGTGTTTACGAGGATATACTTTCGAGAACTTTACGTGTTTTGCACGTGGAAGTTTTACGTGGAAGTGACGAGGCATATGTAACGTGAAACTTACGAGGAAAATCTTTCGTGGTACTTACGTGTACTTTAAGGTTAATCATTTACGTGTAATTGACGAGGAAATATTTTCGTGGTATTTACGAGGACACTTAGGGACCTCCTTATGTGGAAAGCTTACGTGGTCTTTACGACGAAATTATGTACTTGGTCTTTACGACGAAACCATTTCCTCGCTACTTGACGACGAATTGGCGAGTAAATATGCGTTACGATGAACGAGTAACGAGCAAATGTGTTTCCTCGCTAATTCCTCGTAAAGCCTCTGTTACGACGAATTCACGAGGAATACCGCCGTCGTTAATCTTGTGTTTTCTTGTAGTGCTTGTCTTGAATTCTGAATGGTTCCACGGTCAGACTCATTTCTCTGAAATCAACTGTTCGATCTGCTTCCACCTTTTTCAACTTGCTTGATGAACTTATTGAAGTTCCTCGCCATTAATCCCAAGTTTTGTTCAATCTTTGAAACTCTGTCGTCCTCCTTTGAGTCCGCACTGAAGGCAATGCTTTTCTGAGTGTTAGCTAGCCGATTAATTTTCTCTAGATCATGGACCTTCAGAATACCAGATAGCTGATCAAACTTCATCTCATATGTGTCAACAGCAATGTTCAAGACGGCTTTGTATGCTTCAAAGCGAGGTGGTAGGCATCTCAGTAGTTTCTTCACCAGATCTTTCTCTTCATACTTCTTTCCCAATACTGAAGATTAGTTAGCCAGTTCACTGAGCTTTGAGATAAAACCGTCAATAGGCTCGTCATCTCCCATACTCAAATTCTCGAATCTTGAGGCTAGATGATCAATCCTGGTTAGTCGGACACTAGTGTTTCCTTCAATGTGATTTATCAGGGTATCCCAGGCTGCTTTGGCTGACTCACAAGCTTGAATAATTTTGAATTGATCCAAGTCAACAGCTGAGAATATCACCGTTAATGCCTTAGAGTTAAACTTCGAGGCTGCTTTGTCCGCGTCAGTCCATTGATCCTTAGGTTTTGGACCTACAGATTTATCCTCCATTACAATAGTGGGAGGGGACCATCCTTCTTCTACAGCTGTCCAAGCATCCTCATCAATTCCTCTGATCACATGCCTCATTCTTGCTTTACAGTAGCCAAAATTACTACCCTCAAGTATGATGCGCTTTTGCAGCGTTACCAGTTCCTTCATGTTGTCCATGAAATCCGCAGGATCTCAACCTGTTAGTGGTGATTGATACCACAGAGGTTTCCAGCTCTGATACCAAATAAAAGTTCAGGGACAATAAAGTAGAAAGAACACAAACAGAATCCAAGAACACTATTTCTTGTATATTAGAAATCTTTTAAACAATCACCTAGATCTGTTTAATCTGAATTACTCTCAGTCACACACGACTAGAGACGGACCAATTTCTAATCTCTAAACACAAGAGCTCGAGCTTCAACACACTGAACTCGACTCTCTAAGGCTTGACCAGAACAACCTCTAGCTCAAGTTTTACAATCTCACGCTTAACCTAGATCTACCCATGGCAACCTAGTTAAATAGCCCTTATCGAATATACTATTTTCCTAATATTACGATAAGTTCATATCTTCCAAATCTTCTTTTTCTTGACGTCAAAGTTATATCCTGGAACCAATGACCATCTGCCATGTCATCGTTCCATAACTAACTTACAGCGGTGCGTGACACATCAATCAGTATGTGTAGAACTGCGTCATTATGGTCCTCTCGTACAAAGCTCATCCTCTTGAGCTTACAGAGGGGATGCTTCGACGCTAGAACATGCACTCAAGTGTCGTCCGGACGTCAGACCCAAAACTTCAGATTAGTTTATAAGCTAGAGAGAATCAGAGGAGAGAGAGGATAAAAATTGATTCTGATATTACGTAAGCAACCTAATGTCTCGAAATATTTTTTGCAAGCACAATATGATAAAGAGAAAGGAAAATTGGTTCACATGCCCATAAATGATGCCTTAATTTGAGCTTTGCACATGAAATGACAATATTATTTTTCTTCCTCATCTCCTCTTTTAATCCTTTGTATGTTTCTTTCTTGTTTTCCTATTTTTTATCATCTTCTTTTCTAACTATTTTTCCTTTTTTCTCTAACTTTTCTTTCCTCTCTTCTCAATTAAAAACAATATTCTATGTTTCTTACCAAATGATTTAAACTAGGTTTTATTGTTTCCACTAATTGTTTTTTCTGTCTTTAATTGTTCTTCTTAAAACTTTGATCTATTATTTTCTTTGGTTTGGTCTTTTAGATCCGTTTGTGCAAATCGGAGCTGAGATGTGTTTTGGTGCGTAAGTCAAAATCGTGTCGGATCTAGAGTTGGAGTAATTGAGGAAGTCCTTTCCAAGATTTAGAAACTGCAATAGAGAGAAGCTTTTTTTAATTGGGTCATGATGTGTTGTATGTGAAGTTTCAGCTAATACCTATGTCAACAACTAACTCATATTTTAAATGATACATCAATTATTAATAACCTACAATAACGATTGTTACATGCTACATGTTTTGTTTTACTCCTTAAATCAAATTTTAGTAACTAACTTATATGTTACATGATACATCAATTATTATCTATTTCAACTAATACCTATGTTAACAGCTAAAACATACTTTAAATGATACATCAATTATTAACAACCTACAATAACAATTGTTACATGTTACATGTGTTGTTTTACTCATTAACTTAAATTTTAGTTACTAATTTATCTGTTACGTGATAAATTATATATTAGACTAATTATGAATAGTGGATTATAAAGAATATATCACCTAACTTGCTAATCAAATGAGTATCTTAACATATATTATAGCATTAACTTTTTGACATGTATCATATTTCTATAAATATATGGTAGTATATCATACCAAAAAATAGTAACACATGTGTTCTAACTGTGAATCAAAGTCATTTGAGAATTAATAACTTTCATCATCAATAGAATTACTATCATGAATTTCGTCAGTTTTATCAAGATTTGGTATTAAATCATTTTTTGGATTTCATTGGAATATCAAGTGAAGATGCAATTTTGAGAGATGATCTATATCAGTTCGTGAAGTACTACAGGAGGTAGTACAGGCGTGTGTCATGAAGATGGGCTTGGTTTGAGTTCGTGTTTCGTGATGAGTGTGGGCTTGCTGAGCTCAGAAAAGGAAAGAGGATATATGCTTGAAGACATATGGACGTTTTCCATAAAGCAAAAGGATTTTTCTTCAAGGTGAAGTTTTCCAATAAAGATAATGGAAAGTTGCCTTATGTGTATTTGGAAGACTTTGAGAGAAAGTTGAAAACTTGGAAAGCAAGTTGAAGACGTGAAGAGGAAGTTTTGGTCTGCTATATAAGGAGGGACGTGCCTTATGAGAAAGCAAACCCCCCATAGAAGAGAGAGAGAGAGAGATTGAAGACGTGGTTTTCAAGCCAGTTATGATGAGTGCACATGCATAGTCAAAAAGGGGAAGATTGAAGATGCAATTTTGAGAGATGATCTATATCAGTTCGTGAAGTACTACAGGAGGTAGTGCAGGCGTGTGTCATGAAGATGGGCTTGGGTTGAGTTCGTGTTTTGTGATGAGTGTGGGCTTGCTGAGCTCAGAAAAGGAAAGAGGATATATGCTTGAAGACATATGGACGTTTTCCATAAAGCAAAAGGAGTTTTCTTCAAGGTGAAGTTTTCCAATAAAGATAATGGAAAGTTGCCTTATGTGTATTTGGAAGACTTTGAGAGAAAGTTGAAGACTTAGAAAGCAAGTTGAAGACGTGAAGAGGAAGTTCTGGTCAGCTATATAAGGAGGGACGTACCTTATGAGAAAGCCAGACCTCATAGAGAGAGAGAGAGAGGTTTCCTTGGTGTGTGTTACTGCTTGGTGTCGAAGGACATTCTGAAGCATTGTCTGATGGAGTCCGATGTGGACTTAGTTTGGTGCGTTTGAGTTGGCGTTTTGTGTGGTGGAGTTATCCTTCGTGTGTAGCTCGTGGTGAGCTTTGTGTGTGTGCTTGGGTGATCAAGCCTTTGGTGTCACTGCTCTGCATTAGGTGTTGAGGTAGTTGTTGAAGTACTTCCGTGGAGGTGGAAGATTGAAGCCTAGACTCAGAGGGAGTTTAGCAAGGCGGTTTCATTGAAGAGATATGTGAAGATTGCAGTTGTAGAAGACAGTGTGCTCTGGCGTGTCCGGATGGGATCTGTTTTATTCCTAATCTTTGTAGATTGCTTCTTAGAAAAGAGTGGTAAACACTAGTGTGTGTGTTGTACCATATAGCAATTGTAGGTTGCTCCTTGTTCTAAGTCAATAAAATCTAGACAAGGTTCCCGAGATGTAGGAAACGAACTCCGTTAACAAACTTTATGTCTATTTTACTTTCTGCACTAGTTTTCGTCACTCTCACTACATCAACATCAAGAAATTGGTAGTCAAAGTTTTATGTATCTTGATTGAAAATGATAAATCAACAAATATATTCAAAGAAAGAAAAAAAATAAAAAAAAAGGGAACAAGAGAATCAGAAAAGAAGAAAGGGAGTGAGATTAAGAAAAAAGAGAAGGGAGAGAGAATGTCTGGAAGAATGACAGAGCAGAGAGACTATCAGAATAAGTTGCAGGGGAAAAGAGAATGTAAGGAAAGTGTAAAGGTCAAACCGAAACCAAATTATAAAAAAAAAATAAAAAGTTATCATTATATCAAATCATAGATAAGTCACTAATTTGGGTTTCTATTAGAAATAATCGACTCATTTTCCCTAAGAGAAAAGCTAAAGTACTTCAGTCGTCAGGGGATGATGTTGACAAAAGCAAATTACATCAGTCGACCAGTAATTGATATTTTAAATAATTTGTCTGACCAAAAATTTGAGAATCTTATAATAAATATTGTTTAATTTATCTCCACATTTTGATCATGTAATTTCTGCTGTGTAAATTGCTTCTTTTATTATTTTAGAGTACTACAGAGTTTCTTATATTCATTTACGAACATATATATATTTATTTTTTTTGGGACAAATCGAACATATATATTATTATTTTTGATTTATTTCACTCTAAAAGTAAAATATTGTTCCTTTTTATCCTAAAAGAATAATTTCTTTTTGAGAAACTGAATAATTAGCTTTGGTGAACGAATTAAAAGAGAGTAGGAGTGTGATTGGTAAATCTTAGAGGAATTGAAACTAAATGGAAGGAAAAAATACATAATAAAAAAATTGAAAGTAGCGTAGCAACTCATTTCTTTCTTCAAGAAACAATGAGGAAATAATGTAACGTATTTACCTTTTTAAAAATAGTAACCAACGCAAGTAGATAAAACTTTTGTTTTATTCGATTGATAAAATACGAGCTGAATATAGAGTAAATGTTTCTTGCTAAAATTTTTACCTATTAGATTTGAAAAGACGGCAAAGTACTTGGTTCTTACTTCTTGTAAAATAAATAGAAACATTTACATTCTAGGTCACATTTCAAGTTTATTATTACGGTCTGAGTCACTTCTTTCTCCTAGCACATTTTCTCATACACTTTACCACCTTTTTCATGTACGTTAACACATGAAAATACCAACATGTCCTTTGGTCTTCTCCTTTTTTATTTATTCTAGTTAAATCTAAGAAAATTAATTATTATATCTCTTTTTGCTCTCTGAAACATCCTTCTCTTTGTACCTCTATTTCCCACGAAAATTAAATCTCGTGATGATGGATCTTCAAATCTCAGATGTCTATCACCGCCAAGATTCTCCCTTTCTGGCCCCAGATCCTGTATTAAGACATCGTCGACTACTGGCTCATGGTCTCGCTTCGTCACGGTGGCGACAAAGAGAAAGAGACAGTTAGGGGTGTTGATCCGGAATTGCTTTTTCATGGGGGGGGGACAAAGTGAAAGAGACAGTTAGGGTTTTGATTTGGTTTTGGAATATTGATTTTGATTATTTAGGTTTTGTAATCCCTTTCTTGAATCAAAGCCGTACGATGCTATTAGCTCAGAGTTTAGCAAAAACAGAGTTAGTCTTCTATGTGATTTGTGTAACCGAGAATTTGTTTCTTGTTTATGCAGAAAATGAAAACTTATGCCTCTACGAATTTCTAACTGAGACATGTGAGGTTAATCTTTTGTGAGAGAGTTGTTTAGTAGGGAGTGATTATTGTTGCAGAGAGACAAGTGAGTAGTGAATTTGCTTTATTGTACATAATTAACAGTGTACATAATTATTGTTGCAGAGAGACAAGTGAGTAGTGAATTTGCTTTATTGTACATAATTAACAGTGTACTTATTCTGTTATAAGTTATTATTGTTTTGGTAGTATGATATTGCCCTCTTTGTCTTTGTTATATTTAGAAGATTCTTCAACGCAAAGTCGCAAGCTTTTATGTAAAAGTCAGTTCTGTTTACATGCGTGAAAGTCTGATGCTTTAATACATAGAACTCCATAATTGCTATGCATAAATTCTTTCTTTGTATCAAGGAAGGAGTTCCTAGTCTTGCAAAGTTCCTAATACACAATACCATATTTTTGTTGTACACATGTACACTAAAATGTGTACACTAATAGACATGTACGTGCTGACAAAAAAATACACTTGTACATCAACGATTTTGGTTGATATATGAAAATTTTCATTAGATTGCAATATCATTGATATGAACGCTAGATCATTAACCAATTTTTAAATGTACATGTTTTTTAAGTATATCTATGCTTGTGATAACAGTACAATTCATATGTATATTGCTTTTTGCTGTCCACATGTACACATATTTGTAATATCCACATGTACACTTATGTTTATGTACACATGTTCTACTCTCTTTAGAAACTGTTCTTCTTCACCTACACATAAGACATTAAAACCTCAAATGTAACACTTTGACTAATATAAGCTTTTGATCAAATTCACCATCTTCAATGTTTCTCACTAAATGAGATTTTTTTCAACGTCAATCTAACCACAACACTTACCAATGAGAAATATGGAAACTCGAAAGACAACATCATAGCTTCCTGCAAAGCTTGCTTAGTGTTTCATTCCTAACAACATATGTCCACTAAAATGGACAATGGGTTATGGATACTAACTGATATGAATGAATATACACATCCATATAGACATCTCTTTTGTACGGTCTATTATGGGGACAGGTGTTTGTAAGTAACAAGAGAAATATTTATAAAGATGAAACTATATTGTGTCCACATGTACGCGCAATCCACATGTACATCTTCGTAACTCTATCCACATGTACACAAGATCACACTACGTGTACACTACGTAAACCTTGAAATCTAGAACAAGAAACATGAGTTGTGTTTTAAATATGTAATCATGTGCTCGTATTGAATCAAATTTTGATATCACTCTCCAATCTAGAGCAAGAGCTACAATAAAACATATGTTCATTCTCTGTTTTCTTTTTGTTTTTCATTACAACTTCTGACTAAAACCACAAACCAATGGATCAAATAATAGAAATTACCAGACCTAAATCCACTTAAATTACAGAATTTTTGGGATCAAGATTCAAAGTGCCAAAAAAAGCTCACCTCTTTCCTCATATCACTTTTCCACATAGATACGACGGAAGAGAGAAGCCTTGATTTAGTACTCCGTCTTCCGGCTGAGTGGTGATTTACGGCGAGGTTATGGTATCTCTAACAGGCACTGGTCAGTCTTCACCACCGGAAATGATTTCCCCTAATTTTTAAGAGATTAGGGTTTCATCTGAATTCATTGGATTTACTATCAATTACAGCTAACCACTTGAGATTGTGGTAAATATGAGGTTGGAAAGTCTAAATTTTCAGACTATGGAGGTAGAATGGGTGGAGGTTCATCCGATTTAAGTGATTTAAATGGGTAAAGGGTTAGCTCTTCTTTCGTCGGGAGAGAGAATTAAAATTGTAACAAAAGAAAAAAGAGAAGGAAGTTGGTGTCAAGGATAGACCGGTCATTCCACTCTGAAAAACTACCTTAGTAGTTGAAAGTGTCTTAAAGTGTAATATAAACTCATAATGTGACCCTAGCTGAAAATAACTCGAATAAATAAACATGGTCAATGATTAAGACATGTAATTTGTGGGGAAGTGGTAATGAAGATTCAACGAGAATGTGGTTTATAACGTGGCAAGCAGGCAAAAAATAGTCTTTATTGATTTTATAAAGGCTAATATATAATTAAATGAACGAA
The DNA here is from genome assembly GCA_016432835.1 of Brassica nigra. NCBI lineage: Eukaryota > Viridiplantae > Streptophyta > Magnoliopsida > Brassicales > Brassicaceae > Brassica > Brassica nigra. Next base: position 41,783,559 of record CM028246.1, read on the forward strand.
ACGTGATGAAGATAATAGTGTGGTTAAGGCCAGATTAGATGACAAAAAAAAAGGCCAGATTAACAAAAGGCGATATAGAAGTTTATGTTTTTTATAATGTAGTTGGTCGACGCTACTTGAACCTTTTGAATCCGGCAGAACAAATTTTATTATATTTAAGAATGTGTTGGGTTAAAACAGCATGTTTGATTTAAACATCTATTTGAATTGGGTTGTCAGTGTCACTTTCCAAGAAATACTAAAATGAAATTTATTTTTTGTTCCGTTCCCATTCTTCTTCTTTGAAAATTTTGTGACGTATAAAATGTGTGACGTTAGAGGACCGTAATATTAAGGTGTCGAAAGTTTGACCTAGATTGGATTTCGTCATAGTGAAAAAGTGATGTTAATATGTGGTAGCCACTAGGAAAAATATTCATCACTAATTATCGTGTGACAATTATCAAAACAACTGCTTACATTTAATTTAAAATTATATGTTTGATATATGGTAAATCAGATTATACAGACAAAACTAAATAATCATAGTTCAATGATTACTATTATGTTACTGGAAATTTTTCTCGAACAATATAAAGAATGCTTTCAATAACCAAATAGTATTAAATCTATTAACTGTTTATATGAATTTAAACATTCTTATATGTGAGATAACAGTTCTTAAAAAATACTCATATCTTTATAGCTCTTAAAGAAAGCATGTTCTTAATCATAATAGTTCTAACATTATCAGTTCCGAATACTCTATAATAGTGATTAGTTCAACTAGGCCCAAGGCTAATTGTTGATTTTAACAACAGTGGATTCTATATTAAATAATTCTTAAAAATTCTCTGTGTTTGTATATGGTGGTCTTTCTGTTTCCGTTTGTAGTTGCGGTGGTTTCTGCCTCTTTTTTTCTTTTCTGGTTTTCGTCGTTTTTGACAGAGATAATTCCTTGTTTATCTTTCGGTTCAGATCTTATAATTTCTGGTAGACGGCAGTCTTAGTCGACATTTCTTCTCTTTAGTTTGGCTCTGCCAGGATTTATTTGGCGAAAGGCATGACCGGCCCTGAAATTCTGGGGGCCTGAAACCATATATATGTAAAAAAAAAATTTTTACGAGTTTGGGGGCCTAAAAATATTTTTTGGGGGTTTAAATCTATGTAAATTTTTTCAAAAATTTTGGGGGCCTATTGCAAATGTTTCAATATGCATGGTTCAGGGCCGGCCCTGGCGAAAGGTTATCCTTTTCGTTATGTTGTTTGTCGATTTACTAGAATTAAAATTGTATCGATTTGTGTAAATTAATTTGTGGGTTAGGTTTTTTCCTTTTCTTTTGTAATTTTTATTGTAAAAACAAATCCCAAAATATTTAATATGAAAATCATTAAAAAAAACAAATTTTTAGAACTTAACAAGAAAAATAATAATATATATATAAGATTGATATATGATGATTCCAGAAACTGAAATTCATTGTGTAGAAAATGTGATATAGATCTTATTTGACCATGATGTTTCAGTTGTTGTCAGTCGTTAATTTTTACCATTGGTATTAGGCCTGGGCACGGATCGGATATCCAGGATTTTGAAGGTATTTGTGATTTGCTTCAAATGTCACGGATATCTAATTTTTCGATTTGCTTTGCTTCAGAAAAATACGGATATTCGGAAAAACGGATATTCGAAAAATAAATAAATATTTGCGAATATTTACGAATACTTACGGATATCTAGTATGTTTTGATTTATACAAATAATCTTAAAAATTCGATACAAGTTTGTTTTATAAAATATTTTCTTTGCATGATATATAAAATAAAAATTAAAAGAAGTAGTGAATCTACATATTTTTTCAAAAATTTAAACTTAGTTAACAATTATAATAATATAAAACTTAAGAAAAAAATTATAATTATCATAAATTTTCTCTTCTTTTATGTAATACTTTTATATAAGTAATAATGTGAATTTTCTCTTCTTTTATCATAAATTTTCTTCTTTTATGTAATACTTTTATATAAGTAATAATGTGAATATAATTTGTCAAATCATATGTTAGAATAATAATTATATACTTTTATACATTTAAAACTTAAATATAATCAAGATATATATGTATTTATATATTGCCGGATTGGATCGGATATTCGCTTTCTAAAATTTTAATATTTGTGATTTGCTTCGATTTTAACGGATATTGATTTTTAGTATTTGCTTTTCTTCGAAAGTTTACGGATATTCGTAATTTTCGGATCGAATTGAACCGAATAACGAATCGAATCAAATTTAACGGATAAAATGCCCAGCCCTAATTGGTATGACCATGTCACCCATTTTAATATTCTTAGATAATCTCAATCTCAATAAGTGACTATACTGGATTAATTATGTCACGGCTTACTAGCTTAGTATATATTTGTTTCCTTTATAACTCCAATATTCATATTATATGTTTGTTTCTCTCTAAGATTGAGCAAACTCACTTAGAGACCAACGAGACTTGTAAAACGTGCACAATCACATTATCCACTAACCCACAAGAAGGTCCACCACTTTCCCTCCTTTCCTTATTCTTGTATTTCAAGAAACCAAACTACTCGATCTATATATTTTAAAAAATTCTGATATGCGAGTGTTTTTTGGCTTTTTAGTTTAATGTTAGCCTTTTCCATATATTATTTACGAAAAATGTAAATGCAAATTGAAAATATGAAAATTGTGTAAATTTTGTTTGTTTTCGTTATGCATTTTGAGTTTGTAAAAAAAAAATAACTTGACAAAAGAATGCTTTAAAACTTTATAAAAGACAAATATTTTCACATATAAACGCTATAGCACATCCCTTTACCTTAATTAGATGGTGGTATGAATCTTGCCACCCATTTTGTCTTTGAATTGAAATAAGTACATATCAAAGATCCAACACAAGTTGATATTAATTTTTTTTTTAAATAATACAATTAAAACTAAATTAAAGAATTAAAAACAAAAAAAGGACAAACGGACCAAAATGTGCCACACCTAAACCTTCCATGATCTCCTTCTCTCTTTATCCTTTCCTATATAAATGAGACCATGTCTCATAAGTCATAACAAAATCATTTTGCAATAAAAGTCTCAACTTACATACACACCTTTCTTTTGCATACCCCCAACACTTCAATGGAGAACTCCGTAAACAACTACGTGAGACAAAGAGTGTTCTCTAATCACCAAGTCAGAACGATAAACGAAGAAGAAGATATAAAAGAGGAGAGTAGTTGGATAATCTACTTTGAAGACATTGATCACGAAGAAGAAATGGTCGAAGAAATGAGTCATTACTACGATAATGATTCATCTATGATCTCAGACGCTGCATCTCCTGTCCACAACACAAAGATAAATAACGTTGCTCGTCGAAAGGCTAATAGCATTAATACAAACCCGAAAAAGAGACGTATCATCCATCAACACAAAGAAGAAGAACAAGAAGAAGAAGAAGAAGATGAAGACGAAGAAGAAGACACAGCCTCTTCTCCTTCTAATAAAACTAAAGTTAGATACAAATACTTTATCTTAATTTGTGGAATTGGTCTTTTCTTTTTGTTAAGTTTCTAACATCTATTTGGTGTTTATTCAGGGTATTCATGTGTTGGATGGTGGTGAAAATAATGCAAATGTTACATCCGAGGTAATATTCAAGAAACATTGTGTTGCAAGAGACACAGGATCGAAGATAAATGAAGTCATAAATGAAGAATTCTTATCTGCAGAACTGAAGAAGAGAGGACTTTGTCTAGTTCCTTTAACAATGTTATCTAATTTTATTGCTTGATAGTTCTTTTTTCTTAAAAGGTTTTTTAACTTTGATCATTATTTTATTATTCTTCTGATTCTTTGATGTAAGATCTTTACTTTTTTTTTTTTTGTCACAAAGATCTTTACTTTATTGACAAGTAAATATATAGAATGCAGATTGCAAATTTAACACTTTGGAAATGTCTTATCTATGATCATAAGTGAGACAGAGCTTATATTGTAGACCCATCTTTTAGTTACAATTCTGCTATACACTATTTAATTAGTATAGCCTGCATCTGAGAATACAGAGGGTTATAAAATGATAAAATAGATGCGTTTCAGTTTCTTATTTTGTTTCCGAAAGCTTCTTTAGAAACTGGAGTTTCACCTCAAAAAGATATCCAACAGGTCCATGATCAGCTACCTATAATAACGTAGCCAGTTGTTTAGCATGGTTTGGGGGTAACTTAGTTGACAAGAAGGTTCAAAATGGTGAAGATAGTTTTCAAGTCTTGGCTATAAAAGATGTATGATTTGCATAAACCCATGGAAAAAGCTGGAGTTTTCGAAGCAGTTATGGCATCCGCAAACAAAGTCCATAAAACTCACAGATCTAGTTCTGATTATTGCTGAGAAATGGTGTCATGACACCAAAACCTTCGTTTTCCCTTGGGGTGACAACCACAACACTTGAAGATGTAGTGGTTCCTTAAGGTTTCTTTGTTTTAGGCTCATCGGTTTTTGTAAGTGCAGATGAGCCGAGAAAATAAAGAGCAGAATGTACATAAAATTTGTTAACATGGTTCATTTTCTATATTCGCGGGACCTTGACAAAATTTTCTTTTATTAGAATAAGATTGCAACCTTCGATTGCTATGATATCAGACATAACAATGTCAACCACTCTTTTATAGATAAATAAACTATGAAGATAGGTATCAAGCATATATGGTTGATTACTATCTGGCAGCAACAGCTGCAATCTTCATAGACCACCAAGTCTACCATGCTCATCGTCAACACCAACGCCACCAAACTAACTCTACATCGGACTCCATCGTGAACTATTTCAGATATCAAGACTGGATGTCCACACCCAACACCCAGTGAAACCTCTCTCTCTCTCTCTCTATCTTTCTTTTCTGAGGTCTACTTCTTCATAAGGCACATCCTCCTTAAATAGCAGACCAGAACTTGCTCTTCAAATCTTCCAAATACACTTCAAACAAACATTCTTTTCCATTTAAGTAGACTTCTTTTTCTCGTGAATGCAAACCTTGTCTCCAAGCAAAACCACTTTGCTTAATGAAAATGTCCTTTTTGTCTTCAACCACATATTCTTTTTTCTAAGCTCCACATACACACACAATCATAATAGACAAACTTCGGTTCAGTTTTTGCTACTCAGGATGGCCCAGGTGTGAAGATTAAGGCGAAGGTGGAGAAAGAATCGATGAAGATTAAGAAAGAACAAGTCAGTTTTGTAACTTTTGCTACATTATATAAATGCACCAAATTTTAGCAAAAAAAAAAAAAAAAAAACTCAAGCAGCGTGGATGAAGAGATTCAAGGACAGTGGTGATGAGTTTGAACATGTATCTTTCCTTGTGTTGTGGCTTAGCTACTTTGCGTTTCCATCTACACTTTTAGCATCTCTATGAAACTATTTTTCCAAACGTTGTTCATCTTTCAACTGGTACACAGATCGCTGTTGCTCCACTTGTTCTTGCACACTTGTATGCTGAGCTAAGTCTGCTTAAAGACAACAATAAAGATTTCACCAAATCGACGACAAGATTGTTCTAAGTGCCTTGTTTAAGTTGGTACAAGTTTGGCATGGGATAGATTGAGGGAACTGCAGCTGTACCAATTAACATATATTATAGGTTAGTCTCAGAAAATAATTTTTTTAAGCTAAGCGATCAATTCCTTAATAAATTGGGTTTCCTCTGCTAACCAAGAGAGACAATATTGGTTCACAGAAAATTTATGAAGACTGAGTTAATGGTAAGGCTGTGCAACAGTGGCGGACCCAGCCCAGCATGTATTTTTACCTGTGTCATAATATTTGTAGAGTTAAAACTTAAAACTAATTTTTTTTTTGACAAAAAAAAACTTAAAATTAATTAATTACTAAAAAGAAGAAGATAAAATCACCTAGAAAATATGAATTGTATGGCGTTTGAACTCAAGTTGAGGGGTGTCAGCCAATAAAACTTTAACCAAAGTATCTATTTTCTTAAGGATGGAAATCTAACTTCTATAATTTAACATGGCGCAAGTGACACTCCTACTGTACACATAGGTCCGCCTCTGTATACGAAAACCCCCTCTTCCACAAGCAGGCTCTTCTACTTGAGAAGACCTTAGGCTAAACACCTTTCTGTAAGGTGCAATGAAGTCACTAGCCTAGGCCACTCATCTTTTTGATTACTGAGAGGACCCCGTCCACGTAAGTGAGTTGCTGAGTGATATGCATGTCTTATTCATATCGAAGTTCCAAAGGCTTCTCCATTTATCATCACTGATATGCGAACTTTGCTAATCTCACACAATCCCTCATTCTTGTTTAAGACGAGGATTATTAAACACTTTGCGAATGGGTATCTGATATGCGAACTTTGCTAATCTCACACAATCCCTCGTCCTCGAATCTTGAATCTGTTTTTCATGGCTGAAATCTTTAAATATTTATCTTCAAACCCGAAATTTGCACAATTTTGAGTCTTCTGACTTTGCCCAAAATTTGCACGAAACTCGTCTTGCACAGATTTTGCACGGATCTCGTCCCGTATGAATTTTGCACAAATCTTGTCCGGCCCGATTTTTGCACAGACGAAATTTGCAAAAGAATATTCACTGAAGATGAAGTTGACAACGGGGACATCATCTTCGTAGACATCGTAGATCGGATCACCATAGATCTCTCGATAGATCTCATAATTCTCTTCTCTGTCAACAAAAGGACTTTCGTCCTGGATAGGATAGATGTTCGCATTCATCATGACATCCAGAATCGTCTTCTATTAAGAAATCAAAGAAACGCAGCTCTGATACCAACTGATGCAGCAGACGATAGGTTGAACGGTTGATCAAAGAACTTTTAGGGTTCTAGAGACCTGTTCTTGGATCAGTCAAGAGTTTATTTCGATTGCGTCTTGAGACCAACTTCCTGTTTGATAAATTTAATTGAATCGAAACAAGGCTTCTCAAAGAAGATGAACTGAATCAAATCTCTTTCGAGGTATAAAGCAAAAACTAATTTATTAATTATCAAAGTCTGAATACAATTTTTTAGGCTTGAATGCCTATTTATAATAAACTCTTAAATCTAGAAAACCCTAATCTTAACTGAAATAGAAAACCCATTAAAATATAGAAAATACAGATAAAAAGTAATTATCTAATTTAATATAACTAATAAAATAAATAAAAAGATATTTGGAAATATTCCAAATACTTATCTGCATCAGTATCTATTCGTGTATCATATTGGTGGAATAGAGTCAAAAGTGGGAGAGCTATGGTGTAGAATAAGATATCAAACTGACTTGTTTATTAAGCTATACAAGCTATAGTATATATACAACGTTATATGACGGTTTAACATAAACCTTCCTTTTGATAAATAGGAAACTTGACTTATCTCTAGCTAGATAATAGGAAACTAGTCATTATCAGTTCATAGAATATACGATATAACATATATCGTAATACTCCCCCTCACGTTGGAGCGTGAAGGTCACAAACACCCAACTTGGATAATAAAGTAGTGAACTGAGCTCGTCCCAACGCCTTTTTCAGAATGTCCGCAACTTGCTCTTTAGTACGAATGTGATGAAGAATAATGAGGCCATCTCGGACAGCGTCTCGAACAGCATGATAATCATTCTCAACATGCTTGGTACGTTCATGAAAGACAGGATTGATGGCAATATGAATTGCTGCTTTGCTGTCACAGAAGAAGCGGGTAGGAGTTTGTTTGATACCAAATTCTCGAAACAACTTGAGCAACCATTTTACTTCTTTGAGAGAATCAGACATAGCGCGATACTCTGCTTCTGCGGAAGAATGAGAGACTTTATCCTGCTTCTTTGTCTTCCAACTGATAGGTGAATCACCAAGCATGGTTACAAACGCAGTGAGAGAACAACGAGTTGAGGGACAACCAGACCAATCAGAATCACAGTAAAGTGTTAAAGTCATGTCCTTAGATGAGCTTAACATAATACCTTGACCAGGAGAACCTTTTAAAAACCTCACAACCCGTTGAGCTGCATCCCAATGAGCTTCTTTCGGAGTCTGCATATACTGTGATAAAACATGAACTGAATAACTTAGCTCAGGCCTGGTGTGAACAAGATAGAGCAAGCGGCCGACGAGCCTCCTGTATTTGCGTGGATCCTCCAAGACTGGACTTTGGACCCTGCCAAGATTATGGTTCTGTTCGAGCGGAGTGGCGACCGGTCTGCAACCAAGATTTCCGGTTTCAGCTATGATGTCCAAGGCATATTTTCTTTGGGAGAGAAAGATTCCTTCCGGCCCTCGACTAACCTCAATACCAAGAAAGTACTTGAGTTTACCAAGATCTTTCATTGAAAAACATTTGCTCAAGTAGTCTTTGAACCTTTGAACCATGTGTTTATCATTACCACTGATAAGCAAATCATCGACATAAATCAGAACATGTAGCTGGATGCCGTTGCGAATGTACGAGAACAGGGAGTAGTCATCATAGGACTGAGTAAAATCGAACTTAAGTAAAGCATCGGAAAGCTTTTTAAACCAACAATGTGGAGCTTGCTTGAGCCCATACAGGGACTTTCTGAGTCGACAAACTTTATTGGGATGAGAATGACGAAATCTGGGTGGGAGTTTCATATATACTTCCTCTTCAAGATCGCCATGAAGAAAGACGTTGTTAACATCCATCTGAAATACTTCCCATTGATTTGCTGCAACCAGTCGCAGAAACAAGCAAATGGTCGTCATCTTGACCACTGGAGCAAATGTTTCATTGTAATCTTCTCCTTCTACTTGTTTATTTCCCATGACAACAACTCGAGACTTATGTCGTCTAATAGTACCATCGGTATTATACTTGATTTTATAAACCCATTGACTTCCAAGTGCAGTCTTTCCTGGAGGAAGATCACATATATCCCACGTGTGTTGACCTTCGAGGGCAACGATCTCGACGGTCATGGAGTCATCCCACACATCAATCCCAACAGCTTCTTTGAAGTGTTTAGGTTCAAAAGCAGCCGTGATTGCAGCGAGGAAAGCTTGCTGCTGTGGAGAAAAGTTAGAATCACAAACATATTTTGTCAATGGGTATAGTGTGTTACCTTGGACCGAAGACGAGGTCTGAGGAACAGAAACGATGGGAGCGTGATGGGTACTACTTATATCTCTCGCTTCTGTATTGTAGGTAACATAGTCTCTGAGCTTAACAGAAGGAACATGTTGTCGTTTACCAGGACCAAGAGCTTCGTCTGCTGACTGTAAACCGCTTGTACCATCAGTTATATCAGCTGCTCCTGTTGTGACTACTTGATCAGTATCATCACATTCTTCGACTACATGTGATGAATCCTCACCGCCATTAATTGTGTTAGTGGATGAGACAGGTGGAGGAGAGACAACAGGTAAGCTCCCCCTATCAACCGAGTCCACCGGAGCCGGAGATACACTAGACGAGCTTCCTCGCAACACCAGGTCCACCGGAGCCGGAGAGAGGTTAAAGTTCCAGTCCTCGTTGTATCTTCCACCTGGATGGTTTTTACCGACTTTGTAGCTGGGACAGACTTTGTAGCATATGGAAACACAACCTCTCGAAACACAACATCACGAGAAATAACAAACTCGTCACAATCCATATCATAAACTTTATATCCCTTTTTCCTGAAAGGATACCCAACGAACACACAAAGACGACTTCTCTCACCAAACTTGTCTTTGCTTCTTGTTACACGATGTGTATAGCAAGCTGAGCCAAATATTCGTAACTGTGAGTAATCTGGTTTACAACCATGAAGAACCTCAAAAGGTGTCCCTTGTGAAGCGAAGTAGGCGTCCGATTTATAAGATATGCTGCAGTTAAAACAGCTTCACCCCAAAAGGTTATTGGTAAACTTGCCTGAAACAATAACGCACGCGACACGTTAAGAATATGTCGATGCTTTTGTTCGACTCGACCATTCTGCTGAGGAGTCTCAACACATGACGTCTGATGTATGACGCCTATTTCACGAAAATACTGAGAGAGACACATAAATTATGTGCCATTGTCGCTTCGAACTTTCTTAACCACTTTGCCAAACTGTTTTTCTGCATAGGCAATGAAGTTTTTGAGAATGGTTTTAACTTCTGATTTCGCCAACATCAAATATATCCAAACAGATCTTGAGTAATCTTCTACAATCGTGAGAAAATAAACTGCTCCACAAGAAGAAGGTACGCGGTATGGACCCCAGACATCGACATGTATTAGAGAAAAATAATCATCTGATTTATTAATACTGTCTGGAAAAATCTCACGAGTTTGTTTAGCTCGAAAACATACGTCACAAGGACGCGAGCTTTTATTATTTGTAGACGAAAACAAAGGTAAAGACGAAAGCACAGAAAAACTAGGATGTCCGAAACGCTGATGCCACAGAGATTGATCAGAAGATGCATTGACTGTGTGTATCTTTGCTGTAGCCACATCCGTTAAGTAGTAAACCCCACCACGCTCTTCACTGGTTCCAATCAGAGTCCTCGAAAAACGGTCCTGTAAAACACAAATGGCATCAGTAAAGGTTGCAAGACAGTTCATTTGCTTTAAAAACTTCGCGACTGATATCAAAGTGCAATTTAAATTATGGCACATATAGAACATTAGTCAATGAGACTTTGCCCGTCAATGGGAGATCGCCCAAACTCAAGGCGAAGGTTCGACTACCATCTGCGAAGCCCACCGAGCATGGTGGTATGGACACAAGATTTTTCAAAAGAGAGAGCTTCCCTGTCATGTGGTGAGAAGCTCCAGTGTCGAAAATAACATCGCCATGTTTATTCTTACCGGATAACTTATCGGAACCTGATTTCTCTTGGATCAGTTGAGTTAGAACCTTCCACTGATCTGGTGTGAATTCTGGAAAAGCGGACAGGTTGGAGCTGGTGGCGTGTGCCGCTGTTATCTGTCCTTTACCACGTCCAGCTGAACTCGAGCTGCGTCCGCCGCGACCTCTTCGACGACCAGAGCCAGCACGATCGTTACGTTCATTCCACCATTCGGGAAAGCCAACAAGTTGCCAGCAATCCTTTTTCTCATGTCCTCGACGCCCGCAATGAGAACACGATGTCGCACGACTGTTTCGGAGAATCGAAGAGTCTGAGTTGGAGCTTCCCTGAGTTTGATTATCGCCACGAGGAACAATCTCAAGTTGACGAGTAGCAAAACCTATTGCCTCTTGTTGCTGCTCGCGACCACGAGCTGAGCTCAACCTTTGTTCTTCTTGTACGACTTTGGAGTAGACTTCTCCAATAGTGGGCAATGGATCCGTGCCAATCAAGGAAGTGCAGAGACCACCAAACCTCGAATCATCGAGATCCATAATAAACTGGTGAACCTTGTCGTCGCCCCTCTCCTTACTGATTTCTTTGGCAACACCACAGGTACACATCGGAAGGGGTCGGTAGACGTCGAGTTCTTCCCACAAAACACACAGCTTTCCGTAGTACTCAAGCACACTTTGACCTTCTTGTCGACAAGCTTCTAGCTGTGCTTTGATCTGATGGATACGGACTTTGTTCCCAACTGAGAATCGCTCTTTCAGATCCGACCACAAGAGACTCGCCTCATTCACAAACGCCACAGACGCCTTTATCTTTGGATCGATAGAAGATCGAATCCATCCAATAATCATGGAGTTCACAACTACCCAATTATCATAGTTTGAGTCGTCAACTCCAGGTTTCTTCAAGGTTCCGTTGATGAAACCGATCTTGCACTTCGCCTGCAGGGCATTACGCATCTCATTAGCCCACTGGTTATAGTTCTCTCCGCTCAACACGACCGAAGTGATCATAGCTCCGGGATTGTCGGAACCAAACAAGGCTTACGGGGACGGGAGAGAAGCCACATCGCTCGTGCTTTTCTCCGGTGTGTTCTTCACATAAGAACTATCAGAAGACATCGTCATTGACGAGAAAAAAATTTGTTCAAACTTTGAACAAGAAATTGAATTTTTGTAAGTGAATTTTAAAGAGATCTTAGCTCTGATACCATGTAGAATAAGATATCAAACTGACTTGTTTATTAAGCTATACAAGCTATCGTATATATACAACGTTATATGACGGTTTAACATAAACCTTCCTTTTGATAAATAGGAAACTTGACTTATCTCGAGCTAGATAATAGGAAACTAGTCATTATCAAGTTCATAGAATATACGATATAACATATATCGTAATATATGGCAATGAATCTTCGTACCATTTTTATCATTACAGTTTTGCTATATAGACTAGTTACTGTGGTCTGCACCTGAGAGCTTAGGGTTTCTCGGGTTCTCATTTCTTTTCCGGAAGCTTCTCCAAGCAACTCAAGTTTCTCATTTATTCTCTAGCCGAGTTTTCTTTAACTGCAGCGTTTTGTGAAACCGAAAAACGGTGTAGTTTTCCTGGTCAAAGGTTAAATTAATTTTATTATTTCAATAATTATTTTAAAAATAAAATAAAAAGGTCAAAGGTCAAAGATCAAAACTGATTTACTTCCCTTCCATTCTAGATTAGATACCATAGTTGTAATTCTATGATATGATTCCTTTCCATATTATTTAAGAAAGAGAACCGAAAAATATATAAACTTTAAATGATGAAAAATCTTCATTCCCTTCCGTGTTTATAAGAAAGTTTACATTTGAGTTTAGTTAAGTGGGATCATACAGGAACAGGTTAAGAGATACAGAGAGAGGGAGAGAGCTCATTGTGGAGATCTGCTTCTGTTTGATTCCGTGTCTTGCTTCTCGCAGCCATGGTTTCCACCACTAAGATCAAGTCCGTTGATTTCTTCAGGTAGACCCTCTCTTGTGTCCCAATTTGATTCACATGCATATATAGTCTCGACCTTAGACTGTATATTTGGATAATTACTTTGAAAATTGTAAACTTGTGCTGAGTGTGATTTTTGTTGGTTCTTCAGGAAAATCCCAAGAGATTTGACAGAGGCATCTATCTCTGGTGCTGGATTATCCATTGTTGCTGCCCTCGCTATGGTCTTCTTGTTTGGAATGGTAAAGAACAAAAAAAAAAGAAGCCCTCTTTTCCTTGTTTTCATCTTCACAAAGAAGACTATCATATGCTTCTTGCATTGTCTAATGATTTTAGCTAATGGTTTAACGTGCAGGAGTTAAGTACTTATTTGGCAGTTACCACTAATACATCTGTTATAGTTGACAAGAGCTCTGATGGGGACTTCTTACGCATAGATTTCAACGTCAGGTAGACCGAACAACCACCAACATTCATGCCATTTTATCAGTATCCTTCTTTTTTATGTTTATGTTTCAATTTTGTCTACAATGCTGGTCATTTCTTGATAAACTGACTTTTTTTGTTAGCTTTCCTTCACTCTCATGTGAATTTGCATCGGTTGATGTAAGCGACGTGTTGGGAACTGTAAGTTTCTGTTTCCAACTCTCAATCTTTTTCTGATGATTGTTGTATAAACTATGAAATGTAAGAAAAATAACAATTGTCTTGACATTACAGAGAAAGTTTCTTAGAGTGTTGTAAGATTTTGCAGCACATTGGTTATGTTGTATAACCTATGGTTAAACTTTGTTAGTAAATTTTTTCAGAACAGGTTGAATCTAACGAAAACGATTAAGAAAGTTCCTATTGATCCGCATTTAAGAGCCACTGGTGCGGAAGTCGACTCCACCTCTGGCTTAGATCTCATCAACCATGGAGACGAAGATCATGGAAACCATACATATGCTTCTATACCATTAACTAGTGATACTTTTGACAAGTTTTCACATCAGTAAGTTGGCAACTTATTTTATATTTTTTTTATACTAGTATTAGTACATCTCCAAGTGTTTTAAGAGTTAAAAAACTCAAATCGAACTTTCTTTATACAGTTTTCAGATTTTGGTTGTTAATTTCTATGCGCCATGGTGCTACTGGAGTAACCGCTTGGTAATGTTGGTTTGATACCTATGTTAGCTCAATAAAAGTATGTCCATGCTTAGTTTTTACAGTGTTTCTTTATCTCTGCTAAAAAAAATTCAGAAACCATCTTGGGAGAAAGCAGCTGAAATAACAAGACAAAGGTATGTAGTTGTGTTCTTTTTTCTATTTGTTTTTAAACCTTGAAATATCATCAAGTGATGCTTTTATAATGATTTTTTTTTTTTTGGAATTGCAGATATAATTAGGCCTGAGCGCAAGCCGGGTACTTGGTCTTTTTGTTTTACTCGTTACTTGACTTGCCTTGTACGAGTATTAGAATTACTCGTTACTTGACTTGCCTGAAACTGATGGGCGTGTTCTTCTAGGAAGCGTTGATTCCACAGAAGAATCTACTCTATATGCAAGAGGTACCGTATATATACCAAGTTTGATGTTTTTTTTTTTTGAAAAATAGTTTGATGTTTTCTCACCTATTTCTTGTTAAAGTTTAATGTATCCAATGAAATCTTCAGGCACCATATACAAGGCTACCCATCTATCAGGATTTTCCGCAAAGGCAGTGACCTTAAGTGAGAAAAATGATCTTCATTTATGATTCTGCATGTCGTTTACTTAAACACATTTACTCACCTCTCTTTATGTACCTCCACATCCTCTTTGGTAATCAACTGTTTTTTTTTAATAATGGTAACTCTCAAAACTTATTCAGGGAGGACCATGGGCACCATAAACATGAATCTTACTATGGAGATAGGGACACAGAGAGCATACTCAAGGTAATACTAATCTAACTTATATCCAACCATTTGGAATGAGTATATGACTACACCAGTTTGTACATTAGCATAAGAAAATTTCATATACAATGATTTGTATCTGTATCATACAGATGGTGGAAGAAATGCTCAGACCTATCAAAAAGGAGGATCACAAGTTAGCTTTAGATGGCAAAACTGATTATGTGATTTCAAGTATTAAGAAGGCACCAGTTAGTGGTGGTTGTAGAATCGTAGGCTATGTGCGTGCCAAGAAGGTAAAAGTGAAGTTATCAATGTTCTGTTTGTTATCTTCTAATGGTACTATTTTGGTATTGATATTGTTTCTATTCAGGTTCCGGGAAAAATCATTATCTCAGCTCATTCAGGAGCGCATTCATTCGATGCTTCTCAAATGAACATGACGCATTATGTTTCCCATCTCACGTTTGGTAAAATGATCTCAGAAAGGTTGTTGACTGATATGAAACGGCTACTGCCTTATCTTGGTCTAAGCCATGACAGGCTTAATGGAAAATGGTTCATCAATGAAGGACAGTTTGCTGCTAATGTCACAGTAAGTCCGACAAACTCTTACGTGAAGTTAGATTCGTAGTTACTCTTTTAACGTGTGAATACAGATCGAACACTATCTTCAAGTAGTCAAAACAGAAGTTGTTTCAAGAAGATTCGGTCAAGAACATTCAGTGATTGAGGAGTATGAGTATACGGCTCATAGCAGTGTGGCTCATGGTTACTATTACCCTGTTGCCAAGTTTCACTTTGACCTCTCTCCTATGCAGGTTTCTTTCCACATTTTATCTCTCACCAATGTCAATGCATACTCTCCTCTTTTAAACCTTCTCTATTTTTTTTTGTTTTTGCAGGTCTTAATAAGCGAGAACCCAAAGGCATTCTCACACTTCATCACAAATGTGTGCGCCATCATAGGTGGTGTTTTCACGGTATAGTATTTTTTGTTCATTCTCTCACAGTCTTTACTTTTTTTCATTTGCTTATCTACTCCGTAGTGACAATATGATTCTGCTTGTTGGATCTCAGGTTGCGGGGATACTAGATTCGATATTTCAAAACACAGTCAGGCTGGTGAAAAAGGTTGAGCTTGGGAAAAACATTTGATCAGGAGTGAGTGGTTAGATGTTAGTTCTTTTCAGTTTCTTGCAAGATCTAAAACCCATAGAAAAAACCTCAGTTCTTACATACCTTGTAGACTATGTTTGTTTTGGAATATCAGTTCCAGAGAATAAGGAAACAATGTTGGTTGTAACATTTTTTACTTCTTCATGATTCTTGATCTTTTTTGTTTTTCCATCATGTGTCTTTATATCATTCATATTTGTATATAGGTCTGGTATTATGAATATTGTATATCATTTGCACTCTTAAAAGAGAAAGAAAAACACCACACAAGTAGGAACTTATTTACTATATTAATAACATAGTTGAACAGAAAAAGAAACAGAGTAAGTGATAGCATAAGGCAAAACAGAAGGAGTCTCTTGTGAAGGGAACGGGGTTATTTTAAAAGTTCATGTGTAAATGGTAGAGAAATATATATTCAATACGTATAATAAGAAATATATTACATTTCACAAATTAAGCCAATCTCAGGTTCCTAGCAAAGACCTAAATTCTCTAAAACAAGTTGAATCTATAACAATTTCTAAAGCCGTTATTTATTGTTTGTATTCAGTCAAGTCTAACTGACTTAACAGAATCTTAACTACCTAATAATTTCCCGCCTAAATATGTTAAGCTCCTTCTTTTTCAACATGATGCACGTCAGATTCTGTGATCTTCTTCTTCAGTCTCTTTTGATAATAGCATATTTATGGGAACCGAAATTCACACCGTCAATTTTATTGATCAGAGGAAAACCAAGTAAACCTAACTTTCCCTAAAGGTCCTGAAATATTGTAGGACCATGCAGAAAGTAATCAGAATACGAAAACAAACAAAATAATAAATCGTAAAAGCAAAAAAAAGAGCAAGAAGATCTTATTCTGAATCTGCGTTTAAGCGCGAACAATAGGTGTAAGCCTTGGCTAAAAGATATGTCGGCGAGTTCCTTAGTTCTAACAACCGAAGACTGTAAAAAAACTAGTTGAGTCACAGCTCGATAATAAAAATGGAAAGTTGCCTAAATTGCTCTAAGTGCTAAGTTTGCTCTGAAAAAAGTTCTCTTTGTGCCTCTCGCCTTAGTCTCTCTTATATACTCTTCCAAGGTCGGTTTGCATCTTCCTTTTCTGCCCTTGGTCAAGTTTATCGCAAAACGGATATATTCCATTTTTCTCGATCTTCATGATTATCGCTCGAAACTTGACATTTATCTTCGGAAACTTGACATTTATCTTCTCCTGCGAAATAAAAATAAACTGCCATATTTATCTTGGGCTCAATCTTATCTAAAACAGCAAGTGGGCTTTTGGCTGCGTTTTAGACCTCTTTGGGCCGTTTTACGACTTAAGCGTGTTTGCGATTTATTTGAGAAATCACCTTCGATACAACGTCAGTGTTACAAAAGAGCTCTAGATCAATCGTATAGTTGAGGCAATTTGTGTTTTAAGTTAACTGTCGCTGTTTTATTCGATTGATTCAAACTTTTACGAGAAAACAAGTTTTTACGGTTTTTTCGTAAAGTTTCAACGATAACTCCAATCAGGACGAAACAAGAGACAGTGTGGTCATGGTTCGAAGGATGGAACTTCGATGACTAGACGAGAGTGCATGACATTGATACGACACACTGGTCGGGACAGACCGTCATCGCCATACGTTGACCTGGTCGGGACGATGGCGAGCGGGACAGACCGCACTCGCCATATGCCAAGCGGGTCGGGACGGACCACGCTCGCCATATGGCGAGCTGGTCGATCAAGGCCGAGCTCGCCATATGGCGAGCTGGTTGGGGTTGGATCGAACCTTGGCCTCCCTCGGGTGATGGTGGACGGTTGGAACATTGGTAAGCCCTTTGTCGTTCATTTCCCGAAGGTTGTTTATTAAAGAGATTGGATCTCTCAACTCGAGAACTTTTCGTATAATTTTTTTTCTTCAAAACTTCTTGTTTCGAGAAATATTTTCGGACAACTTTCAGGCGTTGATTCCGCCGTGACTGATTTTGAGGCAATTTGTGTTTTAAGTTAACTGTCATTTTGGCGAGTTGGATTGTGTGTATGATCCAACTTGTTTTTATCGTAAAATCTCAACGGAAACTCCGTTTTGATCGGGATTCAAAAGAGAACGCAAAGGAGTAGCCCTTGTGGCTGGTCCAACTCGCCATTTTTGCGAGTTGGATTTTGTGTATGATCCAACTCGCCATTTGGATGGTGCGTTCAACACCAGTCTTGATGGTAAGTTGATGCGATCATTTCGTAAACGCTGTCAATTTTATTCTACAAAACTCGCATCGTAAAATATTGACTTGTTTCACTTTGCGAACGATGTTCCATAAAACTTTTTTGAGTTTAATTTTACGAAAGCTGTTTCGGAAAATGTTGTCGAACTTTAATTTTACGAAAATTGTTCCGTAAAGATTTAGACGACAAACGTTGACAATTCGCGGAATATGTTACTATCAAAGCGACACTTGAATTTTTACGAAATCCTAGGTTTCAGAAAATGCTTTAGCGGTGAGTGATACCATCTCAAGTTTCGCTTTGTTTAGTCCTTGTCAACCGTTTTAGATTTCGAGCGGCTTTACAAAAGTCAACTTTGTATCTCCGAAATTTATTCGGAAGAAGTACAGCCGTGGGGGATTGTCAACCCGATTTGCTGTGCTTCTTTTTCCGTGAGAAATCTGAAAGTTATACGGAAGAAGTACAGTGGGAGTTGTGTAACTGATTTGCTGTGCTTCTGTTTTCCGCGAGTAATCTAGGATTTTCGTGCAGTTTTGAAGAGAGCAAGTATTATTTTTCCAAAAAGTTTTTCGGAATTGAACCCTTGCGGGCCGAGATTTCTCCAACTCGGTAACGAGCCAATTTTTTGGGGTTTGATAGATTTTATCGTTGCCCTTTCTTTTTAGCCAGAGAAATCGCGGACTCGTTTCGGTGCTCTTCTGTGACGAAAAGTTGCGACTAGGTTTTCTATATTGTCGAGCACTGCGGCGTTTGCGTAAGCGTTGGCCGTACGAGCTTTCAGTGCTGCGAGTTTGTCTATCATATATCTAAACATCGTTTTGTTCAAGCGCTTTGCAGCTGTGAGTAAGAGTAATCTGACCCCTCCTTCTAGCGCCAAACTGTGGGAACCGAAATTCATACCGTCGATTTCCGTTTAAATTAGGAAAGTTAGGAAAACCCTAATTTCCCAGAGGTCCGGATTCTTTGCGAGAGCCAACAACAAGTGGAAAAATATGTAAAAACAATGAATCGAATTTGGAAAAAGTAGATCTTTATTTTGAATTTGGGTATGAGCGTTCCAGAAGCAAAACCATACAAGAAGCTTGTCTGGAAACGGGATTACAAAGGAAATCGTATGACAAAAGCAATAAAATGAGACTAAGTTTATCAGCACTACCACCTATGTCAAGAGAAAACCTGTGGCCGCAACTCACTTAGCAATAGACGAAAAAGACGAAAAACGTTTTGAAGATTTGGGACTGGACCTTATGGAAGGCTGCCTTTCGAGGATCAAGTCGAACATAGTTCAATTAGAAAGATTTGAACAAGATATCGAACTGCCTGGGTGAGTTTGTCTAGTATGAGTGCATGTCATAGAAACAGGCATGTCGAAAACAATGCCTAGGGTTTCTAACTGCAAAAACTTCTAGAGTCTAAAATTTTCTAGGGTAAAAAGTCGTCCTCTAGAGTCTAAAATTTGTCACTCTGCATCTTCAACCTCGACGTCCTTATATACTCCTCCTAAAGGTGGTTTGCTTTTACCCTATCTGCCCTTGGTCTAGTTTATCGCTTCGCGAAAATATTCCATTTCTCTCCGATCTTCATCTTTATCTTTGGAAACTTCACATTTATTCTCCGGACTTGACATTTATCTTTTCCTGCATAATAAACTGTCTTAACAATTGGGCTTGATTTCGTACAAAATCGAGCGTGTGCTTTTAGCCGTGTTCTGGACCCTTTCGGGCCATTTTCCGACTTAAGCGTTCTTAAGATTTTATCAAAATAGCGCTTTTAAGAAACAACGTCGATTCCGAAGAAAGTTCGAATTTCTAGTAGAGCCAGTTCAAGGTGTTCGGTTAACCGTTGCCGTTTTATACAATCAATTCGAATTCCATAAACGGAAACAAGTTCTTGCGGTTTTCATCGTAAGGTTCCAATGGTTCGATCCGACTGCGAAGGAAAAAGCTATGAAAACGAGATGAAGATGGATTGGGCAATCCAACTCGCCAAAATGGCGAGTTGGCCATCATGGTTGGTCCAACTCGCCATTTTGGCGAGTTGGCCATGTTTCTCGGTCCAACTCGCCAAAATGGCGAGTTGGCTGGCTTTCTTGGCCTGATTCGCTCGTCGGTGAGCCTGTCGGTGTGTTCGGACAATTGAACCTTCGTACTTGTTTCGTTATCCGAGGCTTAGAGTAATCTTTCTCGAGGTCTTATTTTCTACTTCCTTTTCGGAATTGATTTGAAACTCGATTTAGGTTTCTCGCGCTCTTTTATCTCTTTTTTTTAAAAAAGAGGACATTTTCCGAGGACTTTCAGGCATTGATTCTGTCGCGACCGATTTTGACCCCAACAATCTATCAACTCGAGAACTTGTCGTATAATTTCTTTTTACAAAACTTCTTGTTTCGAGAAATATTTTCTGTGAACTTTCAGGCGTTGATTCTGTCGTGAGCAATTTTGACCCCAACAATATTCATCTTTTTATTAATATTGTATTGGTGAAAGCGAGCTTGTCCAAAAGCTCAAAATGGGGAAATTCACGTGTAATATCCTTCATTCGCATCCATAAATTTTCATAAACCAGTAAACCCATCCAATAAACCAAAGACTCAAGATGACCTTCAAAATCATAACAAATGCTTTGTATATGTTCTGGCTGTAGGATAAAATCTTCATTCTCCTCTAATAAAATTGGTAGTCGTGGCCTCACATTCCTTGTCTAATCCAGTTTTAATTGGGAAACGTAAGATACTGGATGAATTTTAGAAGTTTAGAAGCTCTAACCGATAAGCAACCTGACCACTCTTCTCAAAGACCTTGAATGGACTGTAAAAATTTGCTGCAAACTTATGGCAAAAAGCTTTACTCGAGGAATTTTGACGAAATAGTTTTAACTTGAGAAAGACTTTGGATCCTACTTCAAAAACCAATTCTCTGTGTTTCTTATCAGCATTTTTCATGTGTACTTGAGATTTTAACAATTGTCTTTAGTATCTGCAGTATAGCATCTCATGTCTTGAGCATATCTTCTAGTTCAGTAGTACTCGTAGAACTTTCTTCATACCACAGAAAGCTTGGTGGATCTCTTTCATACACCAACTTCAAAGTAGTAGTTTGCAAAGATGTATGATAAGAAGAATAATAGCAAAAATCTATCAATGCCAAGAATTTATGCCATTGTTTTGGGTGAGTAGATGTGAAGCAACTCAAATAAGAAACTAAACAACGATTAACAACTTCCATTTGACCATTACTTTAAGGGTGATATGCCTTACTGAAATTTAACTTCGTACCAGCTATCCTAAATCACTCACGCCAGAAGCGTACAACTTGACAAATGAATTTCTCTTCCAACGTTGTTGCAGTATACAAATGTGTTAAGCCTATAAAGTGTGCATTTTTCTTAGGCGATCTATCACAACCAAAATAACATCGACACCCTTTGATTTCAGAATTATTTAAATGAAATCCATTGATATCTTTGTTGAAGTAAACCCGCTTGATTTAAAATCTAATACTTGTGAGTATGACAAGTTGTCACTCAGAGAAATTTTTTCACATCCTCCAATTTTGACCAGTAAATAGCTGCTGAATCCTTTTAACTGTCTTCACAATACATGAATGACCACCTATCACCCATCATGATACTCCTTGAGGATTGGTTTTATATAAGCTGAAGATCTGATAAAACCAGACGATCTTTAATGGTCTAGAGATATTCATGTACCATGGGGGTACTACACCGATCATGCACGAATCTGGTAAGATGTTCATTCCTTGTCGGAAGTGCAAGAATACAAAATTTCTCAATGTGAAACTGTATGGAATCATTTAGTAAATAAATGATTTACGCACAAGATTACACTTTTCTTCAATATGGAGAGAGTTACGGTGGAAATGAAGCTAGTCATAGTAGTAATAGTAATTTTCAGGTGGTTGGCAATGTTGAAAAAAGGATTCATATTCACATTAAAACTAGTTACCATCAAGAGGACCAAAGAGTAGATCATGATAAGGTTACATATGAATTTCTAGAAAATACTTCTACAATAGCTGATGAATTTGGTAATGCTTAAGAACCTAACTTGGATGTAAAAAGGTTTTATGATATGTTAGATGTTGTGAATCAGCCATTCTACTCAAGTTGTAGAGAAGGTCTATCTAAATCATCTCTGGCAATTGGGATGATGAATATTAAAACTGTTCATAATTTACATGAGGTGTATATCAATGCATGGGCTAAATTGTTTAAAGAGTATTTGCCAGAAGACAACTTGTCTATTGATTCTTATTATGAGACTCAAAAATTGTTTTATAGTCTTGAGTTGTCTTCTGAAGATAGATGCCTGCATCGATAATTGTATAATATACTAAAGAAACAACAAAAATCTACAAGAATGACGTTTATGAAAGAAGCCACGATATAAACAACAAGGAAGTAGATGGAATAGGATACCATACCAAATGATGCGATACCTACCTATCACAGGCAGATTGAAAAGGTTATATCAACCTGAGAAGACTGATGGGGCAATTAGATGGCATACCGAACATGTCAATAAGGATGGAGAGATTGCTCATCCATCAGATGCAAGAGTGGAAACATTTTAATACTGTACACCCTAATTTTGCTAGAAAAAAATTTATGTTTATCTTGGTCTATGCACAAATGGATTTAGTCCTTTTGGAATGTTTAAAGACAATATTCATTGTGGCCAATAATTTTAACGCCGTACAAACTTCCACTAGAGATGTGCATGGAAAGAGAATTTTTATTCTGGAGTATATTAGTCTCCGGTCCTAAGCATCCAAAGCGGTCACACTTGATGTTTTTCTACAACCTTTTATACAAGACTTGAAAGAGTTATGATCAACAGGATCTGCACGTTTGCTTGTTCATCAAAAAGAAATTTTACGATGCAAACAGTTCTATGTGGACCATAAGTGATTTTCATGCATACGGGACACTATCAATATGGACAAAACATAAGAGGTTATCTTGTCCATGTTATCTTGAAAGGACACATGCATTTCAACTGAAGTATGGTAGGAAGATATGTTGATCTGATTGTCATTGTTGATTTCTTCCCCTTAACCATATGTATTTTAAGGACAAAGTAATTGTACGAGACACTCCTCTTGTATATTTAAATAGAGAGCAAATCAAAGAAACAAATTGCTTACTATGGTGCGCAAAAGAAACAGTTGTCGTGGGGGTAATTGGCATGTTCATGGGAATATGCTTAATGGTTCTGTGGAGCATCACAATTGACACGAGAAGAGTATATTTTGAGAACTTCTATACTGGAAGAATATTTTTTTGTGACAAAATCTGAATGTGATGCATATAGAGAAAAACGTTTCGACAAATTTCCAAGAGAGGACAAAAGGTAGCAAAAAGTCAAGGTTGGGGGCTTACCTGTTATTTGTTCAAGGAGTGATTACATATCAAAAGCAATGGAAAAACTCCAGTTCTCATTTCAAATTGTCATTAGAAGCAAAGACGGTGTTATTCAACTGGGTGGCATTTGAAGTGAAGTTTTTAGATGGGTACATTTCAAATCTCTCAAGATACCGTGAGAAAAGTCAAAAATTTTGAGGGATGGGCAGTCATGATGATCAAGTGTTTACGCAACAACTACTTCCATTTGCATTTTCAAAGCTGCTTCCAACAACTGTTCATGAAGCACTTGTAGGTAAATAATTGATATTGTGATTTGATATTATTTTTACTGATGTGTACTAACAACTAATGTATTTAATTTTGCTATATACAAGGGATTGGTTCTTTTTCAGGTATCTTAGCATACTCACTTTCATCGAAGATGTTATCCAACAACTTCATGATAATATTTGATTTTATTCTGAAACTTGAAGAATATATTTTCCCTGCCTTTTTTACATCATGTAAAATCTCTGAATCCACCTTCTGCACGAGGCATTACTTGGTGGACTGGTTCGGTGTTGATGGATTACCCATTTGAGCGCTTCAGAAAGTTCTTGAAAGGAAAAGCAAACATTCTTCCAAAGGTTGAAGTCTCAATCGTTGTTAAGAGTTTTACAGAAGCAACAAACCATATTACGTCATATTGCTTTGGGAAAGCGTATACATATGAAAAAGAGCACCATGAAGATATGATGATGGTGGTGATGCACCAACATATGCAGTTGATAGTGTCATAGACATCTACTATCAAATCAGATATTTGGGTATGAAATAATACTTGGGATATGCGTGCACCCCTTTTGACCTGTCGTGGGGTGGGTGCGGGTCAACCTATTTAAAAATTGAGTTGCAGGTGCAGGTAAACTTATTTTAAGCAGCGCAGGTGCATGTCAGCAAATTTTAATTGTGGATACTCTTTAACCCGAAAATTTAAAAAAATTAAAATAATAATAAATAGATATACAAAATATTGCAAATATTTATATTATTTTAACTATAAATATATAATTTATATTATTGTAAAAATATTTAATATATAATTAAAATAATTATTTTATTATATAAAATATTATCCATGGGTCCGTGGGTTACATTTTAAACTTCGCGGGGTGGGTGCAGACCTAGGTCTAGTAAATCGGGTCCCAAATTGGTTAAGTTTATTTGGGTTTCTGGTTTTTGGGTTCATGAATTTCAGCCTCATTCGGATATTATAAAATTTTGGATCAGATTCCGTTCCGGTCGATTCGGGTTCAGTTCGGGTTTAGTTATATGTTCAAATCCAGTTGAACCCAAAATAGTTTTTGTTTCGGATATTAATCGGTTATCAGTTCCAAAAATATTTATTTATACTTGATTAAACTTAATGTATTTCCAATATTTTCAAGAAATTTATGTATGTGGCTTTCTAAAACCATATTTTTTTCCTTCAAATAACTTTGGCAGACTCATCTATCAACTATAAGAGACTCTTCCTTGAATTATACAAGAAAATATCAGACATATAATCATTCATGACAAAATAAAGCCTTGTACAAACGAAAAACATACATTATCAAGTGTAAACAAATTAAAATAAACAACTAACAACTTTAAAAACTTAAGAAGCACTATTTAAACTTAAAAACAAAAAAAACAAAAACAAAAACATTTTTTGAACTTTAGAAGCAAACTTATTCATAATTGAACTTCAAATGTGATTGTTAAACCATAAAAGCATTAATATTTACCAAATACCAAAATATATTAGACTAAAAATTTGAGATAATTATTCATGTAATAAATAATTATCTTATGTATTCAATAATTTCTTAGTGTATTTTTGATACATATTAGGCATTGAGATTAGGTTGGTACAAATTTATTTTTTGAGATTTTGAATTTTTTGGTTTTTTGGATATCCATTTGGGTTTAGGTTCGATTTGGATAAACCCAAAATCCGAACTATCAAAAAACAAGATCCATGCAGTATTTATGTTAGATTAGGATCAATTCGAATAATCTTTATCGGCACGGGTTCAGTTTGGATTTTTGGATTCAGTTTATTTTCTCAGCCCTAGGTGCGATTATAAGATTTTTTGCTTGCGGGTCAGATTTTTGAACTAAAAAATAACTCAACCCGAGCTTTGGCTGATCAAGTGGGGCGGGTTTGACTAACAACCCAGTTCTAGTGAGAAAATAAAAGAATTTTTGGTGATTGAGTCTCGAATACTGTCTCATCACCCACCCGTATATTCTACTACATTGAGAGGAAATATATTCATATGAAAGGTAAAATATTTATTTATTGAAGTATTTTTGACATTTTTATACAATATTTAAATTAATATTATTATCAGTTTTCCGCTCATTTGTTATAGAAGTTCAAGAAGCTATTGAATGAATATCTACTCTTGAGCTAAACAAACAAAAAAGATCTACACTTTGTTATGTGGTTGACGACCTAGGTAATTTTGTATATTTTTTACGCCTTAGCTACTTTAGCCAAATTTGCATATAAATTTACATAAACGAGTTTGTTTTTTCGCATGTTTATTATGACGATCCATTTTATTTTCATGGTTTCACAAATTGGTTCAAAGTCTGATTACAAATATCAGCATGGCACCTATGTATTTCACAAGGGGGTTTTTAGTATGGGAGACGTCGGGAAATAGTTTACAGAATATGTGTGATAGGTGAAACAAAGTTTTATGGGATCTTGTAAGAGATTACCAAAGTAGAATTTTCCAGGTTAGTGCATATGAAATGCGTCATCTTCAAATATGATTGGTTCGACTCTGTTATCAACATAGGTATTTGGTATAACAAATTTGGATTTGTTGATGTCAATGCTGCACGAAGGTACAAAAGTTTCGACCCTTTCATATTGGAATCTCAAGCAGACCAAGTTATCTTCATTCAATACCCTCGGATCAAAGATTCCGGAATGGCTTGATTATCTTCTATTAAAACTACCCCTAGAGACTGAGTAGTTGGTGGAGAAGAACCACATTTCCAACAAGATTTGTGTATAAATGAAGTTGAAGTACCTGAACAACCTACTCATGACATCCTTCTCATTGACCCCCATAACCGTAAACATTAAGATCTTCCTGATGATATGAAAGATAATTCAAAATGAAGAAGAATTTGATAAAAGTGATGTGTATTGTGATAACACGAATGAGAAACCTGATTCACTTTGTGTTGTTTTATGCTCAAACATTACGTTATATATAAATATTAATGAATTTGAAATGTGTGCATATATTTTATGTTTCTCTTGATCAATGTTAATATTTTAGAATCCATCAATGTTTGTTGCATCGATTTATATGTTTTATAAAGTTAAATGTGTATATTATGACCGGTTTATGATGATTCATCATAATTCGGTTGCCCAAGAACCAAGTATTTATCATGATTCCTTGTAAAATACGTGATGAAATGGAACTCTACAGATACATGGTTTAGGGATACAGGGTATTGGATTCAAGATTTTGGGTTTAGGATATGATAAACAAGATACATAGTTAAATCTTTGTAAGAGGAAAACGTGGGTCTTTGTTAAATTGTCATAAACATATATGCTCATGAATTTGTCGTCATTAGAATCACGATCCTTGTTTAATCTTCATTAAAAAAAGGTCGTTATTTCGCTATAAATTTACTACGAATTTACGGTGATTCCTTATTTTATATAAACCCAACCCATTTCTCCGCCTCTCGCCATTTATCTCTCCTCTCTACAGCATTCTATATCCAGTCTCCTCTGCAAAAAAAAAAGGTTAGTAATTTTTTTCTTAGGTTAGGTTGCGGTTAGTTTAGGTTACAGAATTAAATTAGGTTACATAACTAGATTAATTTACAAAATTATTTCAGGTAGCAGAATTAGTTTAGATGACAAAATTATTTTAATTTCCTGTAACTTTTTTTAAAAAATTTCATTTTATTTTTTTGTAGATGTATCTTAGAAATAGAAGAAAGAAGCGCCCGCATTATAGAGAGACATTTAGTACCGCAAATCTAGAGGGGTCTAGTTCCTCGGCTCCTACTTTAGTTCAGAGACTGTCCTCAATAGACAGTCGCAGAGAGCTCTACCAACCTCCGTGATATACTATGGTTTTTACTTTTTTAAGTCATAGTATAAGTCCTTTATAGAGTCTTTACATTGTGTTTTGAGTCTGTTTTAGGGTCTTTACAAGTCTAGGTACGTTTTGGAGTATTGTGGAGATCATGGAGCTATTTGGAGCTTAAAGATTTTGAAATCCGTTGGTGTGCAAAAAATCAGAAGTCAGAGTCGATATTTAAAGGGATACAAGAAGACCCCTAGATGTGTTTTGTCCTATTTATTCTATTTTTACTTCCATAGTTTAGGCTAAGCTTTTATTATTCTTAGAAAATGTTTTTGGAGAGAAGATCAAAAGATTCCTGCCGAGATTTTATTGAAACTCCAATATTTATTACTCTGCTAATTTATTGCAATTTATTCAGTTTATCTTTATGTTTTGCTTGAATATGTCTGAGTGTGGAAGTACCGTGGCCTAGTGGTCAAGGTTTAAAGGCTTCTACACCAAGTATGGGGTTCGATTCTCGAAGGAAGCGCAATTTCTTGCAGATTATAGGATGCAAGCTTTTCGGAGGTTTCAACGTGCTGTAGGCAGAGCCGTTTATTTTTGTCGTATGTTGTGGAGAGAGCCTGTCCATCGAGGATGTCATACATAGAGAACCGTCTGTCGATCCAAGTGTTATAGGGAGAGCTACATCATGGAATCGCTGCTCATGAAGTTGTTCATCATGTTCGCATATGCTGCATGTAGTTGATCATTATATGTAATAAAATAGAGATATTATATGATGATGTAATCGATAATTTGACAAGTATAAAAAAAAATATATGTCTGAGTAATTTACTTGCTAGATTAAGGATTTTCTATGGTTTTAATGAACTTGTAAATATAAAACTGTTAGGGTAATCACATTGGATCCTTCACAGGATTTGTTCTAACAGTTTGTTTGTAGAATAACTAATTAGAAACTATTCATAGGATAACCGACAACCGCGAGAGTGGGTTCAATACCTGAACTTAATCATGCTGAGATAAGTTGATAGACACAATGAGAGTTGGTTTAGGAAATTTAGTGAACATATCAAATAGGAACATTAATGCTTGTCTTGAATAAATAAATCCACAACGAGAGTTGGCGATGATAGTAATTGCATATGAGAGTTGGATTACTTACTTATTGAATTCAAGTTCTAGGAAGGTTCTTATTTAAGCCCTTTTCATCTATAGATTTGAGTTACGATAATCTATTTGAATTCCCCGAGTCTAGCGTTTTCCCTATCTTATTTATAATCTGATTTATTGCTTTATTTACTGCTTTATATTATTTGCCTAGCTTAATCTATAAACCTACAGTCTATTGTGTGATCCACAATCCATGTGGATTCTATCCCTAAGTGATGCAGACGATCTCTTATTTGAGAGAGTTTCTCTAGGGTGATTTGAGCATATCACACCGCCTCTTCCTCATGCACCTCATGTTGCTCCTGATGTGCCTCAGGGTGCTCCCAATGCAACTCAGAGTGACCAAGAGTTTATCCGGATTTGATGGCGCGCCCCAAAGCTTAGTATGATTGGTACACTGTCGAGGATTTTCTCACCCAACCCGGATGAAATGGTTTAGATGAATTGTACCCCGACCAACCGCCAAAAACTGAATGATACTTTTTAAAAAAAATCTTTTTAATAAATGTAATTTCTTAACAATTTTCCTAATTTTGTTATTTTTTATATTTTGAAGGTTTGGAATCAACGGTAGAATGGTACGGATCATATCTGAAACCATGTCGGGATACTTCATCGAGCCACACCCGAATTGGAGTTACATTCCCGAGTACACCTGCATTACATGGTTTAAATTTTCGCAGTATGTTTTATATTTTTAAAAATATTTTCATATCTTTTTCTAACAATAGAAATTATTTTATTTATTTCTTTGGCAGTAAAAATGAAATTGGTCTATCAACATCATTGAGAAGGTAAAGGCGGAGTTTAACGAGAAGGTAAAGGCGGCATTTAACGCCAAGGCAAAGATACAATTAGCATACACAGTATCCGACTGGAAGGAGCTTTGGGAGTACAAAGCCGACGAGGCAAAGCTCATATACATCATGAAGGATGTATGGGATGATCTTTTTCGCTGCTGGATCAACCCTCATTCGATTCAAGTATCTGTGCAGTGCTCCACTTCCCGTATAATGAAAGATCCAGCCAGACATTTGATGATGCCTCACACGACATTTCCCGATGCCTCACACGACAATAAACCATTTAAATTAAAAATTATTTATTTAATTCATCTTATTTAGTTGGGTGAACGATCTATTTTCCCACAAAAACTATCATATAGCATCAGATCCCCACCAAACATGACCTCCTGCTATAACTCCATGAATTTAAAGTTGTAAAATTATTTCTCCCCAAATTATAAGCTATAAATTGATTTCTCTCCAAATCGATAGTTTGTAATTTAATTGTCCATAGATCATGCGTCTGTGCCGTCCTCTTCACCATCTTCAGAAAAGGGTGGGGCTTTGTCAGCATATGACAGCTTCTCCAATTTCCTCGGTTGGAGTTGGTGGTGGAAGGGAGAGATGTGGGAGGAGGTGATTTTGAAGGTAGTGGATGAGTGGCAAACTGCAACAGGTGGAGGTTATTCCTCACCGACAACTTTGTAGGGAGGATGGGGAATGGTGACTGATGAGATAGATCGTTTACACAAAGAGGTACAAGTTACAATTTTTACAATTTCGGTTGATTCATTTTTTTCTTTATGAATCAGTTTTTTTAAGTAAAAATAAAAATAAAAATTAGGTTATCTTTGGTTTAATTGGTTTAAAATAGGTCGACCAATAATAAACCAATTAGAACCATAGTTTATGGACAATTAAGTTTTAAACTATCGATTTGGAAAGAAATCAATTTACCACTTATAATTTAGGGAGAAATAAATTTACAACTTTAAATTCATGGATTTTTAGCACGAGGTCATAGTTTGGTGGGGATTTGGTGTTATATGATAGTTCTCGTGGAGAAATAAATTGTTTACCCTATTTAGTTTAATCTAATTTTTAATTTACTTTTTTAAGGCTTCAAAGGAAGGAGAGCTACCTTCTCTTTCTAGACTATTTGAGGCTACCCTCTAGACGAAGACAAGAGATTTTGTAAATCCTAAGTCTGAAAGGATCCACAACAAGGTGGCTGCTCGGATCAAAAAGCGATTGAACCAATTGAGCCAACAGTCTCCGGATGGTATCGAGTTGTCCAAACAAAAAGTAGAAAAAAAATTGAGGAGGTAAAATTTAGAACTTCATATATTTTTTAAATTTATTTTCTCTTATATATTTTGTATCTAGTTTCAGTCTTTTGTTTATTTTCAAGGTTTTCCCAAAGAAAAAAAAAAGACAAATTATCTGGGTTAGTTCGGTGAACGATGTCCTGAGAGAAACATCGTCTTATTTTCAGAGACATGATTATTGGTCTCAGCTCTGTGTAGATTTGGAAGCTAAAAAGTGTACTTCGAATCCATGGAGAGATTGTTAGATGTCTTCGCCCTTGGGAATCCACAGATGCAACAGATCTTGAAGCTTAGGCGACAAAACATCAGGATTTCAGATCTACCTCAATGCACAGCAGACAAGCAGGCTGAACGAGAGCGAAGAACCAATGCAATCAGTACATAACTCTTCCAAAATCTCAACCACTAAATTGTATATTTTAAAAAATAATTATAAATATTTCGTGTTTTGTAATGTATTTTAAAATATTTTATTTTTTATAAATATTTTATATTTCATAATTTATATTTTGATTTTCAAAATTATTATAATGTATAAAAATATTATTAAAATATTAATATTTTTAATAAAATCATATGAATAAATGTAACGTCTTTGTTAATGTTACAACGAATTAATGAGGATAGACTACTAGACTCATTAATTCTTCATAATTTTAACAACAAATTTACAACACCTTTTGTAATTTCATCGTTACATCTTAGGATGAAAAAACAACAACGAATGGGGTTGTAAATTTGTTGTTAATATTACATTAGTTTAACAATGGTTCACTTACTAAATGTTACGACGATTTAACAATGATTGGTTACGAGAACTACGATCAAAACTCGTTAATATACGCCTATTTTCAAGAAAAAGGTGTTTACCACATATATACTATGAAATTCAATCGTCGTAAAAATACTACGAAATTATGATGATTTTTTTATTACGTTGAATGCTAATGATGATTTACAATTCGTCATTAACTAGGTATTATGACGAATTAGTGATGAAACGTCATCGTTATGTACATGTTTTGTAGTGTTTTTGAAGTTTTGATTATTTTAAACTTGCTTTCGGGTTCCATATTTCTTAATCTTATAACTAAGTCTAATCGAGGATAAATCAGTTCGATGTAGTTCAATTCAAAAATAAGTTTGGGTCCGATTCCATTTAATTATTTACAGTTTGATATTGATCTAATAGATAATTTCTCTACTAAAATCCCACATTTGGCCAAAACGAGAGTAAAATCTCATAGATGTAAAAGGATCTGCAAAGAAAAAAGATAATTGGATGCGCGTTAATACATAGCCATAACTTTTCTCACTGCGTACGACCCTAAATAAACCAAATCAAAAACGTTTATAAGCATGTCGACGAGAGAAACAAAACTTAGCCCCGAAATAAAATAAAAATCGTAATGATTTATCGAAAATAACATTTTCAGAAAAGTTAAAAATAACAGTATAATGATTATTTAATGATATGATGATAGAGAGAGTGAAAATGAGAGTGGAAAAAAACTGAATGTTCTTCAGATAGGACAGCGAAGGAGGAGGCCCAAAAATAGTTGAATGAGCTTCATTTTATTGTTAGCAATATAATATAATGTCGATGAAACCTGACCTTTACACGTGTCGATGTAAAAATGGTGCCGACATCTACATTCCACGGCCATACCATATCTTAATTGCCATCACTCGCGACTGAATTATAATGTTGGTTTCTAGATTTGGCACAAAAAACATATTTTATTCGGTCAAGTCAATTTAAACTCAATTCAATCCAATTCAATAACTATCCCTTGATTACTACAATACATCGTCGACATTGAGAGGATCTGATTTCATGAGTTGTGCGTCTTCTATGATTTTTAAGCCATGTTCAAGAACTCGTTAGACGTTAGTCGGACGGTCGGGTTGGGCCTAGCGCCTAACAAGAAAATCGGGGATTAATCGAAAATTATGCGGGACGGAATTTTTGAACTTTTATTTAATTTATAAGTATATATATCATATAACTTGAGATAATTAATAAGAATCAGAAGTGATCCAGTGGCCATCGTTATTAAATTGCCCGTAGTAGGGCTGGGTTAGAATCTCCAATGCCTATTTTTCATCATTTTCTAAACTAACCTTTAATGAAGGGTAAAAATGATATTTAGCTTTCATCTTCTTCCTTATGACCACGACCTTAAGCCCTAGAAACATGGCGGCTACCTTTTTTTCGTTTTTACAGTGATTTTTTTCATTCTTTTGCTAGATCTGTACTAACTACTGATATATCTATGAAATTTTATTCGATTTGTAGAGTTTAAATGAAGAAAAATGAAGTTTTTTCCCAACACCCGATTTTTTGGCCGATTACCACCTAATCCCGGCGGCGGCTCCGACCCGCCGCCTCACGACTTTCCGGCGACTACGCGGCCCTCGGCGCCGCGTTTTAGAACAGAGCTTCTAAGTACTGTTGTAATAAAAAAACTTGCTGGCCACAGGAATCACATTTTTCACACCCAATTACAAACATATTCTCTTAAAGTTGCATTATTAAGAAATATTTTCTTTATTTCATTTTAACTGTCAATTTAATTTTGTACACATAAAATTTAAAGATAATTAATTTATATATTTCTAAAAAACTATCATTACCTATATATTTAACCACATTTCGACATATAAAAAATAAAATAGCATATAAATAAAATAAATTTTGTATTGAAATTGTTAAACGGTATTTGTTTAGAAATGAAATTTTACACTACAACTATAATTAAATTGAAACTGGAGAATAATAGTTTATGTTTTTATATAGGAACTATAGTCGTGCTTACTTAGCATTATAGTGCTTAAACTATGTTTCCATGTGCCCCTCCTTTATTGTGCAGATGTGTTTCCATTTTTCAAATACCAAATGCCCTTAGCTCAAATGGAAAAATACTGAAGAAAAGTCTAGAGGTCAGGTGCTTGATTGGCGATTAGGATGATTCTAAATTTACGTGCTCTACTTTCGCTTGGAGAATTTACGAACTTACAAATTTTAGTTAAAGAGCCTAGAGGGTATCTTGGATTTCAAGTTCAGAAGAAGATGTGGTCTTTCCCACCGTGTGTGGCGGTGAGAGAGGGCTCCCTTTTTTTCTTATTTATGTTATCTCATGTTTCATAGAGTTATGGTTGCAGGTTGTACTGAAACTCACTCTCACTTTACAGTCATGCATGATGTGGAATTCTGGTGGGTGTTGTCAGTCCGATGGTTTCTCTTCGAGTTGGGTTCCGGTTCAGGTTCTCCTCCTCTCTTGGATCTACTCGAGGACGGTGGTGAAGGTGAGATTGAGAATCTAGATCTCGTTCCTCTTGGTGGGTGACGGTGTCGTCTGTCATGGTCCGGTTTGAAAGGTTTGGTGGGTTGCACGGCGAGTCAGGTTTGGTTTGTGGAGTCGTTTCCCTGACGGTATCCAATGAGGTTCATAAAGAGGCTTATATAGATCATGCTCCCAAACGTCTTTGCGTGGCTGCCGCTGGAGTGATTCAACTAATAGGGGAGAGCTTGAAGGGCCGCTATTTAAGGCATAAAGTAAAGCCCTCATGAGCTCGGCGGTGGATTTTTGGGGACAATGAAGCCCTGGTTTATTAGGATTTTTTCTGAAATTGGTTTATTCCGGTTTTGATTTTATTTGGTTCAATTTATAAAATCATTAAACCAGTTTGCCTTGTATGGGTTAAATTAATAAAACTTTAAAAACTTATCTAGTTCCATGTCTCCTTTCGAATATGCAAGTTGAAATAATTTTTATCTTTTGAAAATGACTTCAGCCTGTTCTTACCGAAAATATCACTTTTTGGAACTGATCTTGAGGCCACTAACACTGCCATTACCGATCCATGAAGCATCGCTTTTGTAAGTTGGGTTTCAAGGTATCCAAGGGGGTACTGTCTCAGCAACTGAAGTATGAGGGTCTTCATGATCCTCGTCTACTTCCTCCTCTTTTTGATTAGCCTTTCTCCAACTTTCTGCCTCAAGAGAAGCTAGTTGGAGAGTTTCAATCGGGGAGATGACTTTCCCCTTAAAGAGTTTGTCATTACCGACATTCCAGATGTACCAACAGATTCATGGGAAGGTGTCGAATTGTGGCTCTAGTGGAGCCACCTCTTTTGTCTTCCAGAACAGAAAGTACATGTTTTAGTATATAGAATTACTCGGGAAATAATCTGGAAGGGACGGATAGTCCGATAAAGCTCAAACCTGCAAGGCTGGGGGCATTCAAAAAGAAGATTGTTAATCAACTCCACTGGGTCACCACGTCTAGGACAGCTCCTGTCGCTACCCAGATTTCTATAGGTGAGCCTCTCTACCATCGCCATACAACCAGAGAGGACCCGCCACATAAAATGTTTCTTCTTGCTCGGAGATTTTATCTTCCACACATGGCTAGGCCTGTGATGCTTGGTTCCAGAATACGGTCTTGTGTGAGTTGCAACTTCGTCGATCTAAGTAGGTCGTATCCAGTTTTGACTTAATACCCTCCTGATTTTGTGTGATTCCAAACATATCTATCCAAAGCTAACGAGCGGAAGGGTTTTCAATCCCAGTATCAAGGGTATATCTTCAGAGTGGAAAAATTCCCGTAAAAGATTGAGGTCCCACTCCTTGGTATCATTCCTTATAAATGAATGAACAAGGAGTTGAGGTAATCTATAAACAATGTTGTCAGCGGGTCTAGGTGGTCGAGCAACAGAGTCTGGGACCCAAGGTTCACTCCAAACCCTCGTATCTCGACCGGATCCAATGGTTTTCCGTAAGCCCGACTTGAGTAGAGGTTTTGTTGCCATGATACTATGCCATCCAAATGATGGTTAGTACATCTGTTGATCTTCTAAAGAGGAGCCATGATTATAACATCTTCCATTCATGACACCTGCCAGTAGAGACGACAGAAATTGGATTAGTCTCCACAATTGTTTAGCAAGAAGCGCAATATTAAATTCATGGAGATCTCGAAAACCTATCCCCCCATATCCTTAGGGATACAGATCTTGCCCCATGCAATTCAGTGCAAACCTCTGCTATTTTGTTTCAGCTCCACCAAAAATTTGAATTTATGCTCCTTAGTTTGTCGATAATACCTTGTGGAAGCAGAAAACACGACATCACAAATGTCGGAACTGCTTGAGCCACTACATGGTTCCGTTTATGAAGTTTAAGCTAGTGCAACATCGGTCTCAACATAGACAAAATTAACAAAGACAATAAAATTTAACCTATTTAAATTTTGAGAATTATGTTGTTTTATAATAAGAAAATTGTCAAAGTTGGATATCTATCGAAACAAAAATGTTTTTGTATCATTAGACAAATTAAGCCAGTAATAAAAGGTTGTGATTAGTAATTCTAGTCTAGATTAAATGAGGAAAAACTAAGAAAAAAAGAGTGAAAATGTAAAAGTAGGAGGGAGAAAAAAATGGCGGAAATAGATTTACTCATGTATATGGTAGAGTAGTATATGTGTGTATTTTTCTCCATTTTAATAGTAATTGAAGGGAATGAGAAGAAAATGTTTTCATTTAATTGGTAATATTTAGAGCAATTATAAGTAATTAATTCTTCTTCTCAAATACTTACTCTAAAAATGATTTTTGGTAAAGTCTAACTGAATGTGTTAGTGTTGTTATTAAGTCTGTTCAATCCATATTTCTGTCAAGTTTTGGTTCGGTCTTTTTGGTTTTTTGGTATTTCGTTTTATAAAAATTAACTACGATATTGAAAATATATCTAATTTGGTTTGGTTCAATTTATATACTATCAGTTTTTAATTTATTCTTTTTTATACCAAAGACTATAACATATTTGTCTTTTATAGCAAATTTTAGTTTATAAGATTAGAGATCAGATTTATTAAAACATAAATATATATTCATTACTCTAACTTTTACATATAATATTTTCTGTTTTATTTAACTGTTAAAATAAAAGTAAGAAAAATAGTAATATCATAATAATATTATATAATTATATAGTTATATTTTCACAAATAGTTACCAGTAAAAATAAAATTTATGTTTTATTTTATTTGATGAAAAATGAAAAAAAAAATAAACCTTTTAACTTAAAACAAAATAACTAATTATTAAATTCAAAGTTCTAATTATGAATATCATATTAATAAACTAATTAATTTTATTATAAATTTTATATGTAAGTATACTAATATTTTTAATTAATCGGTTTGATTTGTTTTTATACCGAACCATATCTATATACTGTGGTTTCTTAAAGATAACATTCATTTGGTTTATTCTGCAATACCAAATCCTAACGAATTTCTCTATTTTGGTTTGGTTGGATTTTAATTGGTTCGATTTTACCGGATTGAGCCTCCCTAGTTGTTATACTCTTAATTCAAAATTAATGGAAATTTTACTTTAACCAAATGGTAGTAGTCTGAAAATAAAAATAGAATTTGGCATAAGGTGTAAATTGTTGGTTTAGAATTCAAGTCCTGTCAGGAATTAAGTTTTCATTTATTGGTCATACAACCATGTTTTAGACCTCATTAAAAATTCAGGTTCTTTTGGAGATTATTCGGTTCTCGACTCGATACTGCCGAGTTGAAAAAAAAAATTACGGTACATTAATAATATTAGCAAAAATTGATTACAAGTCTCCGATTCATCTGAATATCTTCCCCGTGTCCAGCATTTATACTATTGAATTATCTTTTCTGGCAAAAGAGTAGCATCGAGGATCTGGAAATGGACAGAGATCTATATTCATGGAGAATTTGGTAATTGATAAGGTATGCTGAAGGAGAATGTCAAGTTTGATTCACGGCTAATACTTTAACCACATAATCACATCTTGAATTTGGGATATCATCTCAAGTCTTACGCTTGGATAATTTTTGCTTGGTAGATGGTTCTTGGAACTCTACTTCTGTATAAAGTGGATGTGAATAGAAGTGGATTGATGGTGATGGACGGATGCAGCTTCTGGGAAAAAAAATTTAAGACAAAGATAATCTCCATTTCATGTAGAGCTAGAAACACTTAGATGGGCTATATATGGAAAGTATGTTGTAACTCTTGTCATGTCAATTGGAACAGATTGAAAAGAGATAATAGTAATGGTCGGGGACCCTGAGTCATGGTCGAGCTTCTCGACAGAGTTGAAAGAATGAGGACCTTAAGAGAAGGTTTCACGAATTCGAGATCACCTATATCCCTAGAGGACATAGAGGCCATAATGGAACTGCAAAACATTTAGCTAGGACAGCGAGATCCTTTCTTAGGAACATTTGTTTTGTTGGTTATTCTATTTCAGTTTGATTGTTCAGACTACCTCTAGTATGAATAATAGGATGAACTTTGTTGTAAAAAAAAAGATTAAGGAGTTGATTGGTAATGAATGTAGCTTTATGTTTTTTTTGCTTTAAAAAATAGGCTGTAAATTTTTTGACTGTGGTTTTAATTTTTTTTTGCTGTAGATTTATTTTCAAAGACAATTGAAAGCACTAAATAAAAGCTGTAAATTTTTTGACTATGGTTTTAATTTTTTTTAAAGTTTTTTGCTCTAGATTCATTTTTTAAATCTAAAGCATGGTTGCTTTACAAAAATGACTTTAGAGGGAAAAATGGCTTTCTACAGCATCTACAGTCCTTGCCAATCAACTTCTAAGATCCAAAATTCAATTTTTGGTTAATAAAATAAAAAATTATTTTAATATCACTAATATGTCATAAAATACTTGTTCTCGTTTAATTTCTAGTGTAGAATTTTTTTTCTTTTATTTTTTTCTATGATGTAATTTATCACAAATCAGTTTCAACAAAACGCAAAGTATTGATAAACACACATAAATAATAATCATTAGTTTACATATACTGGTTGAACATATCACATACTTGTCGACAAAAATAAAGGATATAATATTAAAGAAGATTTTGTTGAAGCAAATTTTGGATATCATGGACATATGAAGTTCAGAAAATATTCGTAATGATTCAAGTATATAGTTAAAGTTTTTATCAAAAAAAAAGGTATATAGTTAAAGTATACAGTAACTAAATCTGAAGCTCTAAAGTATCTAGATCAATTTCTTTTGGCAATCTCTTGAGATTTTATCTAAAACAGTAAAATGTCACATGTTGGGTGTTTTGACACACTTGAAGTTTACCAGTTTCCCGAAATAATAGTATTATCTTATCTAGTTTCAAATTAGTAAGAATTTTTTTTAAAAAAAAAAGATATCCAAAAATTTGGTAATTCTCGATGGCCAAATGCGTTCGTTGATAAATAATCCACATGAAAACCAAAACGTGTGGAAAATACACTTTAAATTGAAAATATTGGGTCGTTCAAAAAAAATTGACAATATTGGGCTTTTACAATATTTTAAGTAGGGTGATGCTATGCGAAATAATAATTTATTAAATAAGAATATTATAATATATACTAAACACATGTAAACTTATGCTATGTTTAAAATGATACGTCTTATGTTCCATAATACAACTTTAATTTAGCTAAAACCAGAATTACCGGATATATATATATATATATATATATATATATATATATATGTTTTAAAATAAAAGTTTGTTTTAAAAGATACATGTTTGAATTTTTTTAATGGAATTTTATTAATTAATAATGATAAATTGTAAATTTCAGAAAATTTGTACTTTTGAAATACTGTTAATTTAGAATTATTGAAAAAATAAATACAGAAAATATTATATTTATTACTATCAATTTGAATATTTTCTTAATATATGTAATACGCACATAAGCATACTTTTAAAAAAGAACAGATAGAATATAATTAATACATAGATCATATATAACTGAACTAATCGTAGATAAGTATATATATGGATTAGTCATAGTTACACTTCTGGCTCGAAACTCGACGGAAGAGGGATTTATACTACTCCTTCCGTTTTTAATATAAGTTGTTTTAGAAAAAAATTTTTGTTTCAAATTATATGACGTTTTCGGTTTTCTATGAAAAATTATTAATAGTCAATGTTGTTTGACCAATGATAGTATATCTTTTATTTTTTTATTGGTTGATTTGTGGTTAGATAAATAATTAATGATTTTTTTATTTAGAAAATATAAGAAATTAATGATTTTCTTAATCTATGTGCACAATTCTAAAACGAATTATATTAAAAAATGGATAGAGTATGTTTTAGTATATAAAAAAAAATATTTTTCTAATTTAAGTGGATTTGGGCCTAAGACTCAGACACCTCTTAATTAAAATAAATGTTTATATTATGAAATGGAAGGAGTATGTGATGAACAAACCAACTTTATTTGACTTTTTAGAAAAATAAGTTAAATAAGTGAAACGAAATTATCTGATATAAAATAAGTTTTTGTATATAAAGAGGGCCCAACTACATCACAAATAACCAATCATCACCAGTTGTAAAAGTTTAGTTATAGGTAAGTTGGTTGTAGCTGTAAAGTTATTACTGTAGATTTTATTGTAGAGACTTTTGCTGTAGCTAAATTTGTTGTAGCTGTAAGCTATATGCTGTAGATATTTTAAAATAATATATGTGATGTATATATAAAATAATTATTTTTATCAACTAAAATAATTTATATTAATGTTTTTTATAAATTATCAATATGTAAATAATATTTTATGCTATTTAAAATATTTGAATAATTTTGAAAACATCAGAACTAAATTAAAATATTTATAGATATTTTAATTATGATTATCTAATTAATTTGATATTATAGATAGTTTTATTTTATTTTACAGTTTCTACAACTTATAAAATAAAGATGTAGGTGTTTTGCCTAAAATACATAAGAATAAATTTTGCTTTAATTTTTTTTGCTGTAGCTTTAAAAATAAAGCTAAAGCATGATTGATACAAGTTAATAGAAATTTGTTGTAGGCTTTGACTAACAAAAATAAAGCTACAATATGATTGATAAAATATAGTGTTTTAAAAATAAACTAGATTTTGACCCATCGTCCCCCGGTTCAATTTTATTTTTAAGTTTAGATAGTAAAATTTTCTATGTTAGTCTTGGTTATTTGTTTGAAAACCTACTTTTGTAAACACAATTATTCTGTGAACTTAAATATAATCCTAAAGGTTGATAGTTTATGCGATTCAATTAAAGGTTTGGTTTTTTTCATTTGTTTGATCTTATTTCCGGAATCACATAAACTATGAACATTATAAATATAAAATAACTCTCTTTATTGTTTTATGCGTTAATTAACTAATTATTTCAAATCATTACATGTATCATATAT
Source organism: Brassica nigra (assembly GCA_016432835.1). Classification (NCBI taxonomy): domain Eukaryota; kingdom Viridiplantae; phylum Streptophyta; class Magnoliopsida; order Brassicales; family Brassicaceae; genus Brassica; species Brassica nigra. The sequence continues at coordinate 41,824,690 of CM028246.1, forward strand.
ATATGTTGATTATTATTATGTATTTAATTTTTCCTATTGAATTTGATTTTGATGATTAAACCAATATTTTATGCATGAAATAACATACTTGAGAATTATTTTGTATTTAATTTCTTATGATCCGGACCCGTTATTGAAAGCGCTAGATTTCTTTGAAATAATTGATTTGTTTTTCAGTTTATATAACAACTTATTGTATATATAAAAGTTTAGGATAACTTAATTTTATATATATTGAAATTTCAAAGCGGATTAACATTTGGATTTATGTTTTGATATATTCTTTAATATTATACCTTTAAATATTAATTTTACTATGATAGTTTTAAGGGTTTTTCAAAATATATTGTATTAAAATACCGAAAATATTAAAATAAATTACTGGAAATAACATGTTTCACCATATAATAAAATAGTATAATTATTGATTAATATTTAATATTTTATCAATGTATATATATACAATATATAATATTTAATATTCTAACTTAAACAATTTTCATTTTATACATTACCTCTCAATCCCAACCTGTTTCACTATACATATAATGGAATAATCTAAATATTAAATACATTACCTCTTAAACAGTTTTCATTTCTCCTCTCCTCTTTTCCAAGTAGCATGCATTTTAACACCCTACACACAACAAAATAGCATTTTTAATTAGCGTGTGATCATAAATAAAACAATAATCAGAAATGTGGATCCGAGACCACGAGTCTACCAAGATCATTTTCAACTACACAAGACAACATAATTTCACGCAAGTTAGAGTATTTAAACATAAGTGGTTCTATATACATACAATAATTTTTACCATCATTGCGAAAACCTAAAAAGACTAACATAAACAAATAGTTAAATACCACGAAAACATAAATACGCTTCCTAGCCTAAGGAAAAATTTCCTCGAAATCTCATTCTTATACTTTTCCTCTTCTTCTTCTTTTGGCCAGACATATATCATTCACGTTAGTTTAGTCCCTGCACAAACAAAAAAACAAACAAACACTAATTATTAGCTTATTTGATGATGAACAAATAATTAGAATACAAAGAAACAAAAAAGAAAATTATGAACTAAACAAAAAAGAAAAACAGACAGAGAACAAAGATGGTCGACTCAAAAAAAAGGTTCAATGACTATTTATAGAGTAATTAGTCTGCTAGTTAGGTTGGTTAGGTTAGATAAGAAGAAAATTCTAAAGTATCTTGATGATCAAGTTTAATCGAAATCTTTTAGACTTGGTATATACTGATTCAATTATAGGATATTCTGATTTATTTTCCTAAAATAAATATATCGTTAAAATTTTATTTATCAGTTTCACGCAATAAAAGGTAACTAATTAAGGTACAATATATTTAATTCGTTCAGTATTTTTAGAATTACTTGCTAACGAATTTTATAGAAGAATCATTGATATTTTGAATTTCCTTGCGCAAGAATATCCTTTCTGCTTTTAACAAAATCGTAAATATTGCAGTCATTTTGCTAATAAAGGGTAACTAATTAAGGTAACATATATTTAATTGCTCGTATTTTAGAATTACTTGTTAAGCAAATTTATAGAAGAATCATTGATATTTTGAATTTCCTTGCAGAATCACTTGAAATCAGGAAAATATATGCTAACTAATTTTTAAATTGGATTTGTTAGATATGGGTCAAGAATAATGGATATGTACTATAAAATTAAATATGTTATGAGCTACATAAAATACTGGTCTGGAAACTATTGCTTGATTGTTAGGCATAACATAATTAAGAATATTCCCTTTCAAAATAATAAACGATTGTCATTTAATAATGTCGTAATATAATTAAGAAGGATCAATTTTATGGGTGAATTAACGTTTAATAAGACATTTAATATTTAGATATTCCTTGATTGTAGCTGTGATTCAATTAAGAATATTCTTTTCAATATTAATTGATATCATCTTTCATAAAGGTAATCTAGTTAGAAAGTTTAGATTTTTTTGGTGATTCACGTTTAAATTAAAATATTAATATTTAGATATTCTTTGATTGTAGCAAGAAAATATTTAGTGATATTTGTATAATATTAATAATGATTAATATATGAATTAGATTTTGTTTAGATAAGTTTGGAATTGTAATTACTTAGTTTGATTTTTTTTTCATTAGTGTTCTATGAATTTTATTAATTTTATGATATTTTGTATTCTTGAAAAATGGACTCTCAAATTTTATATTTGACTAAAATAAATAAGGTAATACTATATTTAAAAAAATTTATATAATATATACTATATATTTTCAGTTTGTGTTTTATTTTTCACAAAGAAAATAATATTTGCTTTTGTCAATATATGAATATCGATTTGTTTAGATAAATTATGGAATTGTAGTGGTAGAATCTGTAAATAAAAAGAATTACAAAAAGAAAATACTTGATTTATTATAAATTCAATGACTAAATATGTAAATAAAGAAAGTAAATATACTGTTATCCATGTTTCCAATCACACTAATCTCGGATTAATTAAATAATTTATTTTAAAACACCTAAACATGTTTCCAAACACATTTATCTAACAAAATGCTATCCAAGTAGCCAAACAAATCGATTTTATACTTCTGCTTTAATAATATAGATAAAACTAAAGTAGAAAGATAAAGTCCAACCAATCACCCTCAGTGTTTCACGGATTGAACTAAACCTGGTTTACAGTAAAAGCAAAGAAAACGAATATTCGTTTTGAACGCAGCCACAAGTTTTCCTCTTTTTTTTTGTCACGAAAGCCAGAAGTTTTCCAATCTGAAGAAACTATACTGAAAAATCAACCACAGCAATAAATTTAAAATATCCTCATCTAAAAGTCCAATCCGGTTAGGTCCCGGTTTAACCGGCCACGAATAACGGTTTGGATTAGCTTTTATACTAGTTACTTAGCCTAGCAAAGCGCCGCCAAATTGAGTAAACTGATGCTAGTAGTCTGTCTGACTTTTCAAATTTGTTTTCATTAAATTTAATGTGCTTACTGAAAATAGGAAAAAAATTCTAAATAAGTCCCGAAGTTCCGATAAACTACTTGTCGACATGAGAGACAACCATTAAAAGCTTTTGTTTATGTGTTTCATCTAATTCAGTAACGTAATATTTATTTCTTAAAAAATAATGGTTTTACCAAAAAGAAAAAAAATCCAATGAGAATGTTACTCTCTCCGTTTCAAATTATTTATTGTTGTAAAGAAAAAATTTCGTCATAAAATCAATTTCGTTTTATAGTTTATAGGTAAATATTTGCTTTTAATTTTTATTTATTTTTCAATTGGTTAAAATATCATTATATATATATGGAATGATATTTTTATATTGAAAATATATAAAATTAAATATGTTTTTAATCTGTGTGTAAAAGTATAAAATGACAAATAATATGAAACGGAGAGGGTATTTATATGTGTGTTTATGTGGTACGGAGATTAAACGTACGAACTCTTCATTCATACTAAAATATTTATAATATTTTGGTCAAAAATTAATATAAATTCACACATGCTTGTTAAGTCTTTCAAGAGTTTTCTCGGGATGTTCTGATTAAAAAAAAAACTATTTTAAGGGCTGAAAGAGAAAGAGACATAAACACATGGACCATCAAATATTTATGGAAACCATTATATATTTACTTAAACATTTTCCTTTTCCTTTATGCAGACCCATTATTTTTATATTTCCCTATCTAGAAAATGATTAGGAAGTTTTATTCACTTATAGTTATGTTTGTCTGAACGGTATGTCACGTACGTATAAGCTTTTGCACCATATAAATTATATGTTTCTCATTTTTCATGACATATATAGCTGTGTATTATTGTGACAATTAATGCGTGATGTATGTTTTTTTTTGAAATTTTATTAACCCACAATAAGGTGAAAATATCAAACGCTAAATCTACGTCTTATCACAGAGTAAACTATTCTCTAATTAAGGTCCTTTCTTTAGTATGTATATAGACATAAATTTCAACGTTTTTTTGAAAATGCACATGTTGATATTATGTATCAGCCCTAAATGGTATCTAATCATTTCTCTAACAGTACATGATCTCCTTTAATAATTTGCTTCCGTCTACAGAAGATTTGACAGCGACACACATGAAATTTTATATCTATATATAGAGGGTAAGGGTTTTTCCCTCATATATCGATATAAAGCAAAAGATAAGAATCGTTGAAAAGAACCACTTCCAATTTCATTTCTTCCTAACCATAGCTTTACATGGCTTCTCGACCTCCCTTTGAGACACATTTCTCATCCATTTTTGGAAACTCCTTTCCGAGATCAACTAGTGATGAACAAACCATCCAAACCTCAGTTGTAAAGCTTCCAGTGATCGATCTTAGCCATCTAACTAATGGCGAGGAGGCCAAACGCAAAAGATGTGTGAAACAAATGGTTGATGCAGCAAAAGGGTGGGGTTTTTTTCAAGTTGTGAACCATGGGATTCACAAAGAAGTCTTTGAGATGATGTTTTGCGAAGACAAGAAACTCTTTGACCGATCCTTTAATGAGAAAGTCCGGGAAAAGTTTTCTGACTCATCAAAGAATTGTTACCGGTGGGGAAACCCTAACGCCACTTCCCCGGCGCAGTACTCCTTTTCTGAAGCGTTTCACATCACTCTTGCTGAGATCTCAAGTTATTCTAATGATGGCAACAACTTCAGGTTTCAAACTACCTTATTTGATTTAAGACTGTCTTATGTTGAAACCCTAATTATTTGATTGTCTTCACTTTTAGTAATAGATTATTGAATTTTAAATAGTGATTTTGTTTCAGGGCAAAAATTTTAATACTTTTGGAATGAAATTTTAAGTTTCTTTGGAAGGTCAAGGTTCATAGTCACAGTTACAGTTTTTCTTCGGTTTCAAGATTCTTTTATAACCCTTTTTTATGAAATTTGTTATGGGTATATGGAAATATTTTAATTTTTCTGGAATGAAATTTTGAGGTTCTTTGGAAGATCAAGGTTCATAGTCACAAGCGTGTATCTAGTAGTTTATATACATAGCAGTACAAATAATTATTTTTATAATTATTAAAAACTTCGATAACATTTATATATAGAGATCGGTCTGTTGTTAAAGATACACATAAATACAACATCATATCATCATTATACAATCATATAGCTAGACAAGGAAACATTCAATTATTTATTTATTATTATTTTGTTACAGAACAACCATTGCAATGTATGTGCAAGAGATAGCTCGAGTGGCACAAATGATATGCGAAATACTGGGGAATCAAGTGAACGTGAACTCGAAGTATTTTGAAAATATATATGCTCTACAGAACAGTTTTCTAAGGCTTAACAAGTATCACCCTTGTGTTTTTGGTTCGCAAATGTTTGGTTTGGTTCCTCATACGGATACAAGTTTCATCACCATACTCTCTCAAGATCAAATCGGAGGACTAGAATTGAAGAAAAATGGACAATGGATAGGTGTGAAACCTTACTCAGAGGCTCTTACTGTGAACATTGGTGACATGTTTCAGGTAACTTTAATCTTTGATTATCAACATTTTTAAGTTACATGTTGTCTCATTAAAAATCGTTTTACTAATTAAATTCTAACCTTGTAGATTATTAAACGACTAACTGAACCCAATGACTTGGACTATAGAAGTCTAAAAATACACCTAAAACTATAATGGAAGTTATCAGCTGGTTTAGTATATAATATATGATATATAATAGAATCTTATGAGAGATATGTAGGTAAATAGAATGATAAAGAAAGGTTTGCGTTTTCAGTTCTTCTGTTATCACATATCAAAAAAAATCATTTATTCATATATTCTTCGAATCTAGTTACAATAGTATATTTAACTAATTATTACAAGGAAAACAAAGAATTAATTACTAAGTAAGTTATGATTATTATTTTTTTGCCAAGTATTTCAATATGAATAATCTGGTCATAAGCAAACATTCAGAGGAAACCCTAACTCTGTTAAAGAAACGTTTTTGGAATTGTGTACATAAAGTCATATATTTGTAAGATTCTAGTCCCTATAACTTAACACTACTAATCCAAAATCTAATAGATGTTTCGATAGGTAATCTATTTGATGTTTCTAATCAATTGAGTTTTGTTCTTACAATTAGGTAATTGATCTCCTTAAAATCTAACTAATCTTATGTATACGCTATAGGCACTTAGTAATGGAGTGTATCAGAGCGTGAGACATAGAGTGATACCTCCAGCAAACGTGGAGAGGTTTTCGATAGCATTCTTTGTATGCCCCTATCATGAAACCGAGATCGAGTGCTTTGGGCATCCAAAGAAGTATAGAAGATTCAGTTTCAGAGAGTACAAAGAGCAGAGTGAACGTGATGTTAAAGAAACTGGTGATAAGGTAGGCTTGTCTAGGTTTCTCATCTGATCCATATCTCTTTGACCTTTAATATAGAGAGGTTAAAAACTAATTAATGTTGTCATTTGCTGTTGTTGCTATTCCACGAGTTCATGAGTTTAACATCTATGCTCAAACCACAAGGTCTAATGACTGTGAAATGCAAGAAAATAATGTTTTATATAAATATTTCATATTAGTATTAGACACATCTCTTGCCATTTTTTCAAGCGTTATATTACTTGCTACGAGTGTATGATCAATTGTGAAAACTGATCATAAGTTTAGTCCACCTTCTGTAGCTATTGTGGTTAGCACTATACTCCAAAAATCACTCTGCTTTTCAGTGAGACTGACGGAAATTTAATAAAAATTGTGAAATGAAGCATCATCATCTCGTTCAGTCATTTGTCATTTTGTTCATAAATGGCCAATAAAAAAATGTCCGTTTGGGGATATTCGATCCAAAAAAAAAGACAGAATAAAAGTAACATTAATTTTGTGTGGTGGACACATAGCAGATATACGAGAAATAATTAGTTCCATTTTATTCAAGTCAAGATTTTACAATTGGTATTCGTTCTACTACTATTAAGATAGTCGATGTTGAAATATTTTAATATATATTTCTATTTAATTCAATTCATAGAAATAAAAATTTAATATAAAATACTAATTTATTAGAAAATAAAATTGTTATTAATTTTAAAATTAGATAATAAATAGTTAATGTATTGAATAAGGATACTGTAAAATTAACATAGACATATAATAGTTCTATACTTTTAAATATATATTTTAAATCTTTTTATGTTTTATATTTTAAGCCGATATTAAATACTAATTTTTTTCTATCTACAATTAAGAATATTTGAGATTTTTGATTAACTCAAAAAACTAAAACTAAAACAGAATTGTAATATTTATGTACTCTTGATTTTACTTTTATATATATTTTTAATGATTTGAGAGTTTTTAAAATTAAAATAAGATAATATAAAAGTATTTTCCGTGGTTGCAAAATTTATAAGAGAGTCATCAATAATGTGACATTAATATATAAAAATAAAAGTTTTAAAACGATTAATCATTAAGGGACAAATGTTTCTCGCGAGTTCTTTTGAATATGGGTTTTGTCTTTTTCTTATACTTTTTATTATTTTAATTACATACTCATCAACATTCCACCATGACGCTGATGAAGGTGGTCTGTGACCCTTAATAGGCCCAGACGCCCAGCTAAAACACCAATACCAGCCTTTGTATCACTCAACCGAAATACAAACCGAGAACATCCTACACGGATCTATCGGTCAGAGAATTGAGATTATACAGAAATAACTAAACCGGTCCGGTTCATGTGTAAGAACCGAATCTTATGAGTAGCTATCTTTAAAACAAACCGTACAAGTTCACATCTGAATGTTTGGCACAAGCAGCTGTTATGTCGGCGTAGGTTGAGAGATTTTGTGGAAGATCATTGCCTCTTGGCTCTTCTTTTACGTTGTTATATGTATCAGACTCGTTAGCGTCAACAGGTGAATCTTTGTTCTTTTGTTGTTGTGAACTAGTATATTACTTGGTTCTTAATTTTTTGTGGATGATTTAGAAGTTATATTGTATCCATTATGAAAAAGTTAACATTGTTTTGCTTCTATATTAGAAGATTGAAGTATGCTTTTTTGAAAATATATATTTAGGTTGGGAATGATTTACCACAGACAGAGTAACTCTGGAACTAAAGCTAAAGACAATATTGCTGATACTACATGTCCTGCAAAGGTTAGTGTTTCTCAATTTTTTTGATTCCGAGCGATGTTGCGGACTGTCTCAGACCTCTTAATTCACATGAATTATGTAAAGAAGTTTGCTGCTAATCAAGAACCGGAGACAAATGTATTTGAAAAAACTCTAGTAATTGCTTAAACTCTGTTTTAAAGTTTCGCTACGTCCATTTCTCACCCCTCTCTGAATTTGTTTATTGTGTGCACCACCAGTCATTTCTTTCTTATAAGTTACAATTCCTATTGTATTTCTGAAATCTGTGGAGAGTAAGTGGAAGCGGCTTAATTCTTATTATTGTTTATACGCATAACTGGGACAGAGATAAAAGAAACAAAAACTTTGAGTAAATTATCTGATTCTTACTCGTTTATTGATACTTTTGGAGCCATCTACGGGGGAAGGGTAGGTAAACAACTTTTGCAGCAGGTAACTAATGTCATATGAACAAATTTATGTAGGAGCTAGTATGTTAGATGTAATGCTCTGGGTATATATATATATATTTTTTTTTTTGCTCACTGGTATATATATATATATATACCTTTCTTTCCACTGTGTATTTTCTCTCTGGTTTTTATTCATTTTGCTGTGAAAAATGGGTTGCAGACAGTATCAACCGTATGGAGCCTCCTTATCTGTCTAAATTTTTCCATAAGTGTATTTTAGGGAGCAAGTAGAAATCACCATGGAAGAGGAGTCATATGTAGAGAGATTGCTTCTGATCAGACATGCTTGTAAAACTTCCTTGTATATTTATATAACAGCGCTGCGTTACCTCTCAAGGAAATTGCTAATGTTTATTTATTTATTTTTCAGAAAAATTGCTAATGTTAATTTCGATCACATTATCTTATTATTTCGCAGGCCTCTCAATAAACTCTAATGTCGCTGAATGGTTAGGAGCTGGAAAGGTGAATGGGAAAAATGATAGTCACAATGTATCCAAACTTCACATGAAACATGCAAAGAAGTTTGCAGCTAATGTATGTTCTATGTACTTTGTAATTTTTTATTATACTCACGCCAAAGCTTTATTCTGATTTTTTATGCCTCTACTTCAACAGGGAAAGACCAGAAACAAATATTTATAAATCCTGGAGTCAGGGTATATCTCTGCAGTCCTGCTTCTTGTTGATCTCCCTCTCTGATTTTGATTGTTGTGTGAACTCTTTAGGAAGTGAGTGAAAGTAGCTTCCCTTTTTTGGACTTCACCGGTATATGAGACTTTCAACATCCTTTTTTAGTTTCGATGTTATCCACTTGAGCCATTACTCACTAGCTAGTTACTCGTCCTGGCAGGCTAACTTGAAATTATCTCTTTCTTGCGTCCAGACTCAGTTAACCCCATATACTGAGTTGGAAGAGAAGGAACTTATGCACTTCCTGGAGAAAGCTGTTCAGGAGGTAATAAATATTTTCGCTTAACCAAAGTGTTTTTGCCCTATCTAGCAGCATACATGTGAGTCTCTATGCAAACTTCGGATACTCTTTACTTTGGCAGATACTTACATCTTTAATTAATTGGTGGATTAACTGACTCACTACTTCCACTAGGTGTATTTGTGTTCATAGATGTGTAAAGGAATGATTTCCAGTTTACTTTCTACTGAGTTGGATAGAAATTTCTGATCATGTCCAGGATAATAATTTTTTTGTATTAATAGGAGAAGTTCTACATTGTGTGAAACCAAATATCAGAATTTTAAGATTACCTCTACACAGTATCTTATGTGCATAATGACTATCAATATTAGATTAGCCAGAGAAAACTTGATATCAGCCACGAACAATAGGATGCACAAGCTTCCGAGGACGGGTCCTCCGCAAAGAAGACGCGAAAAGACAAAAGAAAATAATTATATATCCTTTTGTCGATACCTCTCTTTACAGTAACAATCATAAGACATAAAAAATTTTGGATTCCCTCAGTTTCAAACTCTAGATATCCTTTTGTTCCATAGCTTCTCCTCTTTACCAAAATTATCAATAGTCAAAAAGAATTTCGGCAAGCTTCTACACTCCAAGGTAACATCATTTCCTTTTAATTTCTCTCAACTAATTATATAAGCTAAGTTCAAAAAAAAACTAATGATTTTGACGTCATAATTTCTTAACATGTACAATGCTTTATCTGCAGCTGCGTGGTCGCAAAGTTAATTCCGTATTGTAAGTATTTATAACTGCCATGAGTTTAAACGTATACTGTCGAATGTGATGATGGTTGAACCTGTAGTCATAACTTATGGGCAAGTATGGTTTTAATCAGTTTCTTTGGTAATTTTGTTATTTTCCCAACAATTTCTTTGGGATTCGATCAGGAATTGAACCTATAGTCAATGGTCATATATTAATTTTGTTACTTTCCTAAGCACATATGTATCAAGATGTGCTTATATACAAAGAGAGAAATTCTTTAGGTGCTGTTAATTACATATGGATGCAGACTAATTAGTCAAAGACAACTTCACTTTGTTTCATGTTAGTTTTAACGCACTGTGCGAGATTATCTGTTTTTAGAAACGTCAGATTCCTATAGAAATGAAATTGCGGAAGTGATTTTTTTTTGTTTTTTCTCCATGCTCTTGGATTAACATATTGTTGTCTAATGAGAATATGAAATGGTTTATTGTCCATTTAATATTTTTTAAATTTTGGCCTTTGATCTGTCTAGCAACAATAATCTATTTGGTTTTGTTTGTAATTTCCAGAAAAAAGTAGCAGCTGAAGAATTTTGTCAAAGAAAGGTTCACAAGTTAAAGGCTTAAAGGTAGGAGGTATGAAACCGAAGCTAAACTCTAGTGTGTGTTCTGATTCTGTTGCCATTGATTTATTGAGTTGATAAAACTGCTTCTGATTCCTTGAGTGATGAGTCACCCACGTCAGGTTTTTAAAATCTGTGTAGGTTGAAAGGTTCATTGTGCAGACCAAAAGATCATTTGGCTGACTCAGGATCGAGCATTAGAACTTCAAGGTATTCGCTCTCTCTTTTCTCTGGTTTCATGGCGATTCTGATTCTGTTTTGATTTAACTCCAAGATATTCTTACCTGATTATTTTGTTTACAGGAAGCAAAATACACTGGTGTACAGGACAATAAATTTCCTTATAACGAGGGTGAGCCTCTACATATACATAACATTACCAACAAGAGGAAATGCTGAGCTTGGAGCTTCAGGGACATTGTCTTACGTCATTCACTTCCTCCTTTTTCAATATATGTTAGTAAACAAGGTTCATGGTCTGCAATGATTTGTTATGAAGCTTGCGTAGGCTATATTGTTTGGTTGGCAACAAATTTTGTCAGTGAGGCTTCATACTTCCTCAATATTGATCGTGTTTTAATCTGAAATGCATTTGGGTGAGACATGATTTAGTATATGCTTTGTTGTTATCTTTGTCCAATGCACCTCTTTTTAGTTGTAAGAATGAAATATATAGTTCCCAGGATTACTTCCCTGAATCTGAAGAACTACTTGAAATAGACCTTCAAACTTGGTTACTGAGACAACTGCTAAAAAATCCAAAAAATTGCTGGCAAGATTAAACTCCAAGTTATAGTCTAATATTTGTATTTGTAATGCATATGGGAGCCGTTTATATAAGCTTCTCAAAAACCAAACCATCATATAGGAATCTGTGTCAGAATGTAGTTCTTTCTCTTAAGTTTGGAAGGATCATCATATTTAGATTATAGTTGGTCTTCAGATTTGTGACCAGAAAAAAAAAAGTTGGCCTTTGGATAACTCAATGCATACTTTATGCAGGAATATCTTATCATCTTCAGGGGGATGATATTCACTTGCATAGGGATCATCAACAGCCAATTCTAATCACCACCTTAATTCTCCAGATTCTCTTGCTCATCCACAAGTCTATTTAATACCGAAGAACATGAAAGAAAATCAAAGGGGAAATCGAAGCACATAAATCAAACAAGCATAGAAGAGAAAGTCAGATGCAATGACAATGCTCATGCTGAGTAGTTTTATGTGGATACGTAGTAACAGAGAAAGATGTCGAGGAAACATTACACTATTTGTCCCCCTTTGTTATGGTTTATGTTTACATATAGTTCAATTTGGCTTCCATATACCAATGAAACAAATCAAATTCAACTCCCTTCACTTTCCACTTTAAGCTTACAAATTCTTCCTTTTTATTCTTTTTAATTGTTCACGGCACCACTACTTCGAATGTCGTCCCCACCTTAACGCTTTGACAACCAGATTTGTAATATTTCCATTTTAGTAGTGTTGCAAATACCATTTAATCATTTCGACAAGGACGCTCTGATTTTCCTCCTCGGTTGATACTCGGGACATGTTTAGAGAAAGCTGAGGACGTTTGATTGGGACTCCGAGAGGCCCACAAAAAAACCCCAAAAGAAAAGAGAAATATGTTAAGTTAGAGTTAGTTTCTGATTGGATTACAATCTAAACTACTAAAGGGGAAGTACATTTTGTATTTAGAGCATGTTTAACGGCGTTCTTAAGGTGGGGTTCTTAGCGGAATATAAGAAATCATTTCCGATTCTTAGTTTTTTTAGTTAAAAGTTAAGAGACGGTTTCTTATATTTCGTTAAAAATCTCTCCCTAAGAACCCTCCATTAAAGATACTCTTAGTCCTAAGTTTTTCTTGATATTTACCAAGGAATACCATTGGCCATAAAACTCAAAGTTTTGCTTCTTTAATGAACCGAGAATCACGTGTGCTTGGTTATTATACCATTACATTATTAAACCATTACTTAACCAAATGCAACCATTTTCCTAAATTTTGTTCTACACATTTACTAAAACACAACGTTTTGACTTATCTATATTACTAAAGCAGGATTCTATTGTTTTTTTTACCTAAAAATACTCTTCTCTTTACTAACATTGCAGGTTTCATTAAGGGAAATCAAGTAATATTAATAACACATCTATATTGGTTTTTTTTTTCAGATCCAGCCCACTACTGCCCACATCAGATCTCTTTTGGGCCATTTGGGCCGATTAAGAAATCAGATCCAATTATTTTTTTCCTTTGGGTCATTGAGTCCAAGTGCAAATAATTTTTTTCCAACTATTCTTAATATTTTGTGTAGTGAACAAAAATTAAACACTTAATTATTATGTTTTTTTTTCTTAATATAATTTAAGCATTCATAAAAAAATTTAAATTTTTTCATTGAAAAGTATAAATCTTTATTAAAAGTATATACTTTTTATTAAAAACTAACCACATAATAAAATTACTTTATTAGAGTTATACCAACTTAATTCATTAAAAATAAAGTTTAATTTTAAATATAAATAGTCATTTAAAAGATAAAAAGTATAAGTATTTTATAAAATAAAACACAAATATATGAAAATATGACATTCACTAAATATTTGTCAATTTAAAAAATAAAAAAAATAAACCCGCGATTTAAAAGTGCGGATCAAAATCTAGTTACTATCTTAATAATTAAACAATTACGTTTTGACTTATTACTAGACCATCAATTACAAACCATTACTAAAAAAATATATCTTTGTATATCATTGATAAACCATCGAATTAAATTGTGATGCTCTCTTAGTTCATCGTATATATACTTTTGACAATACATTATGTATCATAAATGATTTCAGTTTCATATTTTGTTCGAATAACTTTGGTTATACAAATGGATATTAATTTTATATCCTCTGCAAATAACTAAAGTGTTTTTATTAAGAAATTACATGAAATTATTACCAATAAATGTAAAATCAATTTAAACTGAACTACCATGTTTTGTTAAAGATATTCACCTTGATTCACTCACCTTCATAATTTCTATATTTTACGACGGCGAGATAAACTCCGAACTAACCTTCCTTATTCCAATCGATTTGTGTTAAACAAAAGGCATATTCCTATATTTAAGCAATCCTCTCAAAATTCGATATCAATCAACTAACATACTATCCTTTTTTGTTCCTAATCTTGCAGATCACATAAAAATATCTTATATTTAGAAACCTATATTCGATAAGCAACTAACAAATGGATCAATCTTGGAATAAAATCGTATAGTATATCCTCTTATTATTATTTGAGGAGCATTTTTTGAAACTAACCTTTACTTCATGTATTATTAACCACATTGCCATTACTGACGTGGCAACACCAGAATCATTTTCATACTATATAATTAAAAACCCTTTTTTACTAGACTATTTACATATATTGCCATTATCGATTGTGATGTAGCTTAACATAATATTGCTTACATGGAAACTCGACTATATATGATATCGTATATACACTATATATAATTACATGTTAGAACGCGGCCCAATAATCTAACCCAACGCAATAACCAACATGATTTGGTTTCAGTATTATTCTTTTTCGTTATCAAGATCAGAGACATTTCTTTTTCAAAAAAAAAGATCCGAGAACATTGAACCCTATTGTAACCTCTTTGCATTCAGTTAACACTTCTTAGTGGAAAAGAAAATATAAATAGCAGAACACACAATATTTTTGTTTAATATATCAGTGATTTGACTTATAAGTAGGCTTACTATTTGCAATGAACTGCATATTAATATGTGGACAAATGTATATTTGACCGTTCACCCAAATTAAGTACACTTACTGCATATGAGTGTCAGCTTAGGTTATGTGAACGAATGTATATTATTGTTTAATATATGGACGAATATATATATGAATATGTGGATAAAATTAATATGTGGACAAAACTATATTTTTGTTTAATATATCTGCTTTTTTATTTGGGTGGATAAAAACTTTTATGTAAACGCATTTTTTATATTTTCTTATTACGAAAATTTAGTTATTATAAATATATGTCTTGGTGTGCAATCTTTTAGCTTTGATTGACAAGTCAAATTTTGTAATAATGATACCCATATTTTAAAATTGAATGTGGATTATTTATTCAAATCAAAGTTTCCTTATGTTATTCATGCATTTAATATAGTTTATGCTCTAAAAACGATTGTTTAATAATATATGGAAACTAAATTGAAAAAGCGAAGTTTATAACTTAAAAGGTTATTAAAAACTATATAAATACTAAGATTTTACAATATTGCTTCATTATAATCTTTATTGATTGATGCCTACAAAAAAAATCTTTATTGATTGATTGATTTTTGGAATCAATTCGTAATCTTTACATTATACATAGCTAAAATTTGGAATCAATTCATAATCTTTAATTATTGATTTTCCTAAACCATCAAGTAATTTTCGTAAACCTTGGTCGTATTAAAAAAGATAGATTTGTCCATCCATAGTTAACCTAATTTAAGCTAAGTTGATTTAATATATTAATAATTAAGGCAAGTTTTATATTTGATTTGGAGCGCAAGTTTGGAATATTGATTTGTGAATATTTTCTGAAATTATGGCGATTCGATTTTTTTTATTAACCTTGAACCCACATCATTACTTGAATATAAATATGTAGCCTTGCACACATCTCCTCATTTGTAGAATATTTTTGTTTGAAGTAAATTTTTTATTGTATCATATGTGCTGAAATATTATGTTTTTACTGAATACAGTAACATCGTTGTTAAGTGTATTGCTTATGGTGCAATTGCTCATGTTTTCCAAGATTTATGGAATTCTACAAATGCAAACGTTGTCCTCTGTGTATTATAGTTTTGGCAAATTAATTCGGGAGTAGATAATGTATTGTAATTAATTTATATAAAAAGTGTTGAACTGATATTATCTCTATATTTTGCTAACATTATTTTTTCTATCATGATAAGGTATATTGAAGAACGTTACTAACATTGATGGTTTTTCCAAAATTGTGTTTAAAGCCCAATGATGTTCCAAAGTCGATACTTTCATAATGAAGTACTACATTTCGTTTACTGGTTTTGCTCAATAACTGTGTTTAGTTGCTCAAACTGATATCCTTTATTATTACTCTTAATAGGATTGCAAATGAAAAGTTCACTTTCTCACTTTTTATTTATTTTGTTTCTTTATATTTTGTTTCTTTCAGATTTTTTTATTATCTATGTTTCATTTTTATCTTATATTCATTATTTATTTTTTGAAAGCAATAATTCTATTGTTTATGTTTCGTTTTATATTTACTTCATAATTAATTTTATATAAGTTTTTACTTAATCTAATAGATTCACTTCCATGAACTATATACTTCAATTTGTGCCTATGATTTCTACCTTTCTAATACCTATAATACCTATAGATTCAAAGTAAAATCTCTTTAAGTCTTCTCATACCGCGCAGAACGCGGATTATCACCTAGTATTTAGTATTTAATACTAAAAATTCACAACTAACAAAATATTAGCTATTAATTCGCGATTGCTTCAACCCTTTCATAACTAGCTATATATATCTCTTCCCCAATAGCTTCAACACTGTCCATCTGTAAACAAAAGGCATATTCATATATTTAAGTTTAGATAGTGGGCTTGCTATATTGAATTACCAGATTTATGTTTTTTTTTGTTTTTTGTATCTTTTCATTAGTTTTTAGTATTGCAGTTTAAAAATCTATAATTTTACTACGACTAAATTTAATTTAAATAAACAATTTATAGTAAAATGAATTACGCACAATCAAAACTTTATACTCAATTTTTACACTTTAATGTTTATGTTATGAAGTAAAATTAAAAGTTGTAAAAAAAACATCCTTATAGTATAAAATATAATCAGTATCATGAATGTTTAAAACGCAATAAACTATGAATCAGAAACATAAATGTTTAACATATAATCATTCAGAGCATACATCCGCGCAGGCGCGCAGGTCCAAAATCTAGTGTATTACTTCTTTTAGTACACTAAGTTGTTGGCTTTTTGTGAGTTTTTAACTAGAGAAATTGCACCGGTCAAAAAATTAAGGAAAAATTTGCTGAATGATCAACTTTAGAGGTAAAATGAAGAATATATCATTGATTTTAAAGTAATTAGATTTTACAATTTTTTCTTTTTTCTTCCGGTTCTATTTTCTTATACAACGGTGGTTGCCGGTGAGTAACTGATATGTAAAGATTTGGTTGAGTGTGTATATTCTGGGTAGGATATCAATCAGGTTTGGGGGGGTGAACGCTGATATGTGGAGTGCGGTGAGCTCGAGGAAAGTATTTCACAATCAGATCCGGTGGTGAAGGGGTGGTCTCGATCGCTGATATGGTTCTCTGCAATTAAGCTGATTTGTTAATGTAGTTATAGTTATGAGAGTGGATTAAACAAAAATTTCTGTTACGGAGAAGAAGAAATGTAGAAGATGACATATGTACTATATTATTGTAGTAAAATAGTTATATTATAGTATGTGACAGTTAATTTAGCTACTAATGTTGCAGTACTATACTATTTAACATGTATATAATGCATCGTTATGACATAAACTTAGTTATTATGTATTGTTCTACCTATTGTATAATATAGTTTATTAGGGTCGGTCCGCCCTACGGGTGGGATATACTTTATTTGTGATCAAAATTATTATTTTTTATATGATTTGTGGTTTGTATTTTAGGTTTATATTTACAAGAGATGTATATGAGATATACTATTTTTAAAATTTAAAATTAACCAAATAACTAATTTTTACTATTAGCATAATTTTACTCTCTCTCTCTTCACCCTACAGGCGTGTTAATTAGTAACCGAAAATACATAAATATATCAGTTAAAGAGTATTTCAAAATATTTAGCTTACTTAAAATTTAAGATGTTATTAATTTTTACTGTGTATATTTCGTTATTCTTTTTATAGATTATGATTATCTTAATATTAAAATATTCATGAATACATAATAGTTTTACATATTTTATTTGTTTATTCTACTATAATTATGGTAATTTTGATAATAAGTAAAATAATTTTAATACAAAAATCTTAGATTATCTTTTTTCTTATAAATATTTTTAAAATTTATGTATTTGATACTATATTATTAATTATGTGCTAAAATATTATTTGAGATTGATGTCAAATGTTTTGTTAGACATAAAATAAAATATTGATAAAAATGGATTATTAAATAATTTACAATAAATTTGGTTTAAAACAATAAGATGATGAAAATGTGGAATACTTAATGAACTTTTAAAAATTATAGTATTTAATTTTTAGAAAACTTTTCTTGATGAAATGCCATAACGAAAAATAAAGGATTCAGCTTTATTAATTGTGAAACATTATTTTCACATACATATAGTATATATATTTGAAACTATTGTTTTTCATATCGTATTATAGGTCTAGTTTTTTTTATCTGAAATAGGAGATGCGGTTGGACGATTTTTCCTTCAAATGTGTCAACGCTATGATTTTTTTTTTTAAGTAGGTTAGCAAGTGTCATTTGTCGAGAAGAGAGTATATATGTTGTGGGAAGTGAGTGTTCTAAATAAGGCATAAGTTAATGTTAGGACAAAACTACAACGCTTCAATTTCATGTAAGAACATGTTTAGTATTTCACACTCAGCTCATTCGTCCATCGTCTTCATTTTATTGTGATATATGCAGACTCAAACTTAGAAGTATAATAAGAAAAATGAATTCTACGTATATAACAAAACTCAGCGCATTTTGGAGACACAGAAGCAGTCAAATTAAATAGAATTCACAGTTCAGTAGTCGATATGGAAAAGATGTAATTGAAATATACTCACAAATCACAATCGTGCATACTCACACAGGGTTCTATATCCATTATAATTCACAGTGTTTGCACTAACTATTGTATCCTTGAAATCAGGGCCAAGATCCCTTTTATGGAGTCATAGTAATGAAAAATCAATACCAAGATGTTGGAAATTATTATGAGCTAAAGATAAATAATCTTTTTTTTAAAAAAAAAAGGTTCACTAAAATAAGTTATCTCCCCTCTTCTATTTTCTTCCTCCTTTCTCTTCTTCTCTGTTTATTCTGTTTCTCATCTCATTTCTTCTGTTTCCTATCACTATTCTGTCACAATCCATTAAGCACAACTATGGGCTTAACAGATCTCTTTTCATCACCTTTTTGTATTGTTTATTAAGAGAAATAAACTGATAATTTTGTTGGAAGAAAACTTTCATATTTATAATGGAGAATTAACACAAAGGAATGAATGAAGGAATTCATTGAATATGAGATCGTGTGAGAAGTACAGAATATGTATTAATGCGAATGTTCATGAAGATGCATGAACCAAGTTAATTTCTGTAATGGCGCCATATTAAAGAAGTCTATTCAGCTTCTAACTGACATTGTTCGAAATCGTTCGTCACCGGTAAAATCGTTGGTTTTCTATTGACAGTTGACTGAAGGAAATTATTGCATGACGGCCACGTTCCCTAAATTTCGTATACAGTTTTTTGGAGAAGATGTGTTTCGGCCGTAGTAAACACATAAAACCCATTAAACTTAAGAATTAATGAATCATCGAGTTTTGATTGATCGTGACACATGTTGCCACCACAGAGTCTGACTTAGTGACATGAAATCTGATGTGGATAGCCTAGGAGTGAAGGAAACCCTTCTTTATATATATGGACTAGGGTCGGACCCGCCCTACAGGCGGGTAAGCAAATGAATGGAATAATATAAATGTGTTATAAATTTTGATGAAATTTTTAGTTTATTTTAATTATAATTTTCACTATTATTACTACAAATTTTTACTATTTCTTTTTATAGGAATTATATTTGCTACTTTATTAAAACAATCCATTTAAAATATAGCTATTTTACTTTATTCACAATAATTGATTTTATCAAATTTGATAGATTTTAAATACATTTCTTCTTAAATTTTATAATTTAAAAAATTTGAAAGAAAGCCAATTTCATATAGGTTCTTATCGGTGCTAAGCACAGATTTTTGTTTTTATATTTAAATATGATTTATTTGAATATTTTCATTTCTTTATTTATATTTTTATATTTAGCAATTTCTTTGAGAAAAAACTCAGTTACACCTTTATTAAAAAAATGAATTACTATTTTTTTTTACTAAATTTAACATTTTCAACGTTTGTTTTGATTTGGAAGATCTTACAATACTAAAAGGCTTAATGCTCAAAATCTAGCTATGCCACATCATCCTAAAAAAATCAACCAATAATATGCCTTTATTTTGCCTCTTCACATCTTCTTTGTCGACATGGGCTTTTAAATTTGTTTGTAGCCCATCTGAAATTGTTTAATTTTCTTCTTCAATCATCTCCTACGATTCCCATCCACAGCCATGGTTTCCACACGCTCCAAATCTCCGTTACTCTGAATCATTGCTCTTTACACTTTCATTTAAGATGTATCTTTTCACCTTCTTTTTGTTTTCCTCATATAGTATCTCTTTCTCGATTCTTCATATACCCTAATCTACAACCTTCTTGGACGAAGATCAAGCTATGGTCATGATGAGATCTGCTAAATCGTTCGGAACATATCCTATTGCTGTACATTTTACCGACATCTCCTCGGTCCAGCCGAGTCAGAACTAAGCTTTGAGCTTCTCCTTATCGGCGAACAGGTATTATATTTTTTTACTTCTTCTTCCATGATCCAAATCAATCTTTGTAGTATTCTTCGTACTAACATGTGATCAAGTCAATCTTTCCAGGCATCCATATGATTATTAACAGAAAATGTTAGAGCTTGAATATAAACTTAGTCGTTATGGAAAGCCTCTTGGATCTGAAACAGGGGTAAAATTGTGTATTTTTGTATCTTTAATTTCTATTCTTAGATATTAAGATTTGATTACTGTTAAAAAATATTTTTGATTACTGTTATGGTGCAGGGGAAGTTATTGCTTTTCGATCAAATATTCAAGAAGCGTGTTGATGGAGTGTATGTCTTCGCCACTTTTGCTGCTAATATTTAAAAATTTAAACCATGAGTTGTTATAGTAATTGGGTTCCTATAAATCTTAACCAATATAAAGTGAATCAGCAACAAAAGAAAACATGCAATAATCATCTCTTCATCTTTCTTTGCGTCTTCTTTTACTACCAGCCTACCAAGTTCATGCGACCTTGATGGATCTGGTTCACAAGTCTGTGAATGAGACGGTGGTACGTTCTGTTCTTCTGTTTGTACTATATATATATATATATACTATCTTAAGACTTATTTACTTTGGCTCAGTGTTATAGACGGCTTGAACATATGTAGGGATTGAACCAATACCAAACTCTGAGTGCGGGGATGAAAAACACAGCCATAGAGTCAGTGAACAAAAAGTGGGAGGGAAGTAAGAACGCAACACTGCAGCTGGTGGACATGGAGTGCAGTTACCTCACTGTTTATTTCTTCAGGAAGCTCTCCACAGCTCTGAGAATGCCGAGTGTTTTGCTCTGCTGTGGTCGGTGTGGTTCAGGCCTGAAAGAAACATTTAGGTTGATTAAGAATCACTAGATGTTCTCTTATTGTATGCCAGTCCAGAGACCACTGCTGATTCTTAGGTATGAAATTGTGACTGGCTCTACTCTTGCAAATGGTGGTCTTGCAATGAAAAGTGTATGTATTGTAGGATATTGTTACGAACGCTTTTTACGAACGCTTGTTATTTCTGGTCAAACCTTGAATACCAATTCAGAAAGTCAAAATGAGAGTTTGGGGAACAGCTCCACTTTGCATGCAAAATTTTCATGTTGATTTTTTCCGCGTTCTTTTTCTCACGGATAATTTTGCAGTAAAATATTCCATTCAATCCTTGCTTCTTTTGTTTGACAACTAAGCTTCCAAAGACCAGAGACAGGAAGAGGAGGAGCGTTTTGTGAGGGAGCTATTGAGGCAGAGAGGAAGCGCAAAGAAGAAGAAGAGGTACAAGAGAGAGAAGAGTGTGAAGGTGGAGAGAGAAAAGTTGCTAGAGTGAGAGTGAGACAAGAAAAGTAACTTGCTGTAGGAAACGGAACTTGGGAATGGACCGGCTGCTTCACAAGTAAGTTGAAATTTCTTTCCGACTCACTACTTATACTTCGCTCAATAAAGGTCACACTATTCTTAGTCTATGCAAAGAAAACCAATACTCTTTAGTTCACTGCAACAATCTTCATACTAAGACAAAATATTTGCAGAGATTTCTGAATCAATGGACGGGAATTGCCGTATTACATAGAAGAAACAATTTCAAGAGGCATTGTGGAACACGTCTGCTTTCTCTGGTTGAGATTAAGACAACATGGGATATACTTGGCGCGAAGCTTTCCTGGAGAGAATCGAGACGGGCGATGGTTGTTCGTTCTTATTTTTGGATCTCTGCAGAAAGAAGAAACATCTTTTTTATTTAATCACAACTACTTATCAAATCTTTGAAAGCGGTGGGAATATGGGTTAGGTGGTTATGGCTGACGGATACTTTGTTTTGTTATGGTTATGGAACAATGCGGGTTTCTATTTAACCACCGCTGTGTTTGTTGAGTTAAGGGCAAGAGAGTCTGTTTTCGTAGTATCTTCTGTTCGAGGTTTACACTCTTGTAGGAATGGTGATCTCGCCAAACTCGAGAGGTATCGACATTGGAGACCTTGGTTCTATGGTGGTATTAATAATTTTGGGCTTGGTTGTTCTTCCATGATGTTGTCCTCGGTCTGTGTGAGGCCAAACGGGTTCCATCATCACTGCCTTTTTGAATCACAAGGCAACTTTCTACTTTAACTATACAAGGTAACACAAAACTCTGAATCTGATGAGTGATGACTAATTGACGCTACTTTTCTGTGCTCACTTAGTCACTTTCGTAGATATGGCTTTTCTCAGATGTCATGGAGAATTAAAGTAAGCTGAGGCTGCGCCTTCAACACAAAATGGAGAACTTTACAGTTGTAGCATAGACTGAAAAGAAGCCGACGAAAACACATCAACTTGACAATCGAGCAAGAGAAAGAACTGAAAGAATTTTTAAACAGCCCACTAAATTATGATATGTCCCTACCTCTTAGAGTCAATTTCAGTGTGTTTTTCAGTGGCCGGACAAATGAAAAATGTACACGTTTGGGTATTTTGTTCGGGTCTTAGTGATGCACTGATGCCTCTTATCACTGTTTTTGATATTAGTATTAATTTTCTTTGTTTGTCTCTGAGACATTTACAGATTTGGAATGAGAGGGCCTGGGGCAGTAATAGCAACAGCAACAACATGGAGGGGTTACTCGAGCAGGGATCTCGGTCTTAAGGATTTTGAGTGGGTCATAACCATCCTTTCTGGTTCATAGAACGGATCAAAATGACTCGACAAGTGATTGCTGAAGCCAAAGAGCCGTTTTACCAATATGGTGCTTCAGAGATGCAAGATGACATACCAGGGTCTAATGCTTACATTACTAGACTAATTACTATCAGTGGAATGACTCTGTTTCCTTCTGCTCTCTAGGTCTAAAAAAAGATTGGATCTTCAAGAATTTTATGTTGGCGATGTTTTGATGTCTTTTTGGTGTTTGTTTTGTTCGAAGTAGGGATAACAAGACCGTTGATAATGACGGTGGTGATTGCATTGAAGGATTTGTATACAGAGTTTGTTTTGAATGATCCTAAGAAGATCAGTTAGCTGTTATTGGTTTCTTTAATAGGAGCTTTCAAGTGCTTCTGTCATGGCCGCTGCTTTGTATTGGGAGAAGAATCATGTAGATTAGTTGAGAGAGATATAGAGGCTAAATTGTTTATGGTTTTAGTTTTGTTTTGTTTTTTTGGAATGTGATGTATAGGTGCAGAGAGAGAGAGAGATGTGTAGTATTAAATTTCAATGGTTGTCTATGTTGTATTGTTTAGTTTTAAATTCTTTTGAGGAAACCCTGTAAAAGTGTTTGGTAGTTAATTGTTTCAAAGATGAAAGCATATTTTAAAATGTAGAAAGCTGTATCAAATTACAATAAACCATGTTTCAGTATGTCATGTTGCGAGTCAGAGCGTGTGGCTAGCTGATATTGGATTAGTGGTCTTCGAGGTAGCTAACGATGTAATCAATGTGTTTGTGTAGTCAACGTTTATGCAACAATTGCTTTCACGTTGCTATTTCGGAGAAGTGACAACATAAGACAATGAGAAAAGAGACAGAAACATGAATGAATTCTATTAAAGACGGTTTAAGTTCAATTAACTTACAGATACATAATTTTTTGTACCATCAGAACTCCATATTACTTTTTTGAATAGTTAATGTTTTCATCTATTTTTATTACTTTATATTATGCTATAAAAAAAATTCACAAACATCATATCAATAATATTGTTCACTAAGTTATTTAACATAGGTGTTTTTCCTGCACAGTTGCAGTAAGAAAAATTTTAAAATCTAAATTATATTTTAAAATAAAATTTTGTTAATTTTAAAATTTTATTATATGCCTAAAGTATTTAATTTTAAATTTAAATTTAATTTTATGTAAAAGTAAGATCAAAGAAGTATTTTTATTTAAATTTAATAAGAATATACATATATATTTTAAATTATTATCTTGAAGTTTTTTTCTTATTAATTCTATAAAATGAAGAAAAATTTTAGAAAAAGAATCTAAGTATATAAAAAGAAACTAATGGTATTGGGAATCGAAATTACAATTTTTAAAAACGGTATAAAATCTTGAAGAATTGTTTTAGCAATAAACATTATATAACTATAAAAACGATATTAAATAATATTTTAAAATTTTAAATATTATTATTTTTATATTTATATTATAATATTATTTATTATTATATTACTGATGATATATGAGTTATTACCATATTTGAAAAAACTTACCAAAAATATATATCAACATTAAATGTTAATGTACATGTCACAATTAGCTTCAAAATATGTCATCATTGTTAGTGTGTTATATCATCATTTTTCTTTCAAAATCATTGTGGTGATGAAATTCTTACTTTTAAATTTTTGTTGTGAATGAAAATATTTTCACTGATTTTGTGGAAAAATATCACAATTGCTAAGAGATTCACAAAAGAATTGATATAAATATTTACTATTACCAAAATAAAAAAATTATCTTATTTCCAATTTCTCCTAACTGAGAACATAATTTTTCTTTTAAAAAATTATTGAGGTCTCACCAATTTATTGAGCAACAAATCAAACCAATTTCAATAAACAAAAAAAATGTTTAAGTTTTCAATTAGGTATTAAAATATTAGTTTTATGTCTAATAAGAGAATGGAAGAATAAAGAAAAATGTTTGAAATACATTAAATTGGATATCGTTTTCAAAAATACACTCAATCAAAAATACTATTACATTGAGTTTATGGTTTAGTGATTATTGTTTATATTTAATATTAGGGAGTGAGATTAATTTTGTGTTGGATTATGTTGCTCGAGAAATAGTTTAAAGAATATACAAAATTAAATATCATATTTAAAAGTAGAGTGTTAAAAAATTAAATTAAATATCATACTTAACAAGTCATACTCCAAATTTATTAGATAAAAATAAAAAAAGATAATGAAAATTATCTAAAATTAAAAAAATTAAAATACAAAAATAAACAAAACAACATAATAATAGTAAAAAGATAAATTATTAAGCTTAAAAGTATCGACCGCGCTTCGCGCGGTGAAAAACTCTAGTATATGTAATAATACTAATCAGTGTGTTAGATTTAGTATATTTGAAATTTTGCAAAAAAAAATTAAACTTATTAGGATATAGATATTAATTTTGACAGAAGTTGTAGATGATTTAGTTGTTTGTTATTTTTCCGATAATATTTTTTTACATTTACACTTTCGCTTTATTTTAATTACAATAGTTGAAACATAATAAGATACTAATTCAAGTTAGGCAAGCTAAAATGAAATGTTTATTATTAGATCCTACGAAGCATTTGTTTTTGGTGTAATTGGTAATGGAGCTTAATAATGTATTGTATAAAACTGTTGAAACCATGTCAAAACTAAACAACTTAACAAACGAATGAAAAGTTATATCGAAGGGGTTCAGAAGGCAAGTTTGAATCTAGAGCAACGGGTCAACATCGCATATATTCAACCAAATTTTTCACGTAATAAAGACTGCATGCGATATGAATTTTATAAAAGTCATAGGGGTCAACTGACTCTCCTTCCTCTTCACATAGCTCCGCCATTGTAAATAAATCAACAGCTCTCTCTATGCATGCATGTTACTGCTAGATTACTAACGCTTTTATATCTCATGTTAGTTTCAAGCTGAAACGTATAGCTATAACTCTAAATGCATTTAAAACTAATTAATTGTTAGTGGATAAATTTTTTTATTCAATTTTCATTTGAAACTTATAGCTACGACATAATACGAATAATCAACCATGTTTATACATTATTACAGCAGTTTCCAAAGTTATCAAACATGACACGAAGCCCATTAATCTTAATTTGAAAGCTCATTAGTGCATACGAATTGAGTGCAAATATATCTAAAAGTAATATGCACAAAACTGAAGTATACAAAAGTTACGTAATTTCAACAGGTACTGTCAAAATATACGGAAAATACTACAGACTATAATTCCAAAATATCCAATAAAAAGGTGATAAGATGAGAACAAAAATACAAACCTACATACAATTAGATTCATCATATGGACATGGTGCTAAATCTTCATTAAGTTTGAAGCCATTTAGTAACAGAGATTCTGTGCTATTTGTTCTCTGGACGCTTGGTCTCACAACCCTATAGGATAACACTCCAAAAACAACCAAACAGAAGAACAGAAACATGTTGGAAAAAATCAGCTCACTGAACTACAGTTTGTACTAAACCATGTTCCTCTGCCTATACTTAGGGAAAAACTGTGCAGAATGCAGATCATCTTGTTGTGTCTAACCCCTTGCTGTTGCTACACTGAAGTTGACACTTGGTCATGTCTATAGGTTGCACCTGCTCACTCTCTGGCCCTTGGAGTGTCTCGTGGGCGGAAGAGTCACTGAAACAACCTCCTAAATGGGCGGCTCCTCAGCCGTCTGTCACCATCAACCAGCTCCTGTTAACGACAATGTTGATAATAGCTATTGGCTTCTCAAAAGAAATAAAGGGTTGACCAGGCGAATGGTAAGGAAGTGAATATATCAGCCGCCTTCTCAAGATGAGTATGCGCAGCTGGTGCAAAATAACTTGATCAAATTAGATGGTGCAAAAAAAAAACTTGATTAGATGATAAAAAATCCACTTTTACCTGCAAACAAACATAAAAAAATTACCTGTTAAAGATTAAAAAAGGGTTTACATAAAAGCAAGATTTGTAAAGAATGCAATTTTACCTTTTCTGAATATGTCATAAACCTTTGGTAGTCAAACTCGTCTGAAGCTGTGATATTCCCATCAATTTTATTTAACTTAACGATTGAGACATGAGGAAACTGCGAGGTGAAAGCATTTAGAATAAATCACCATTTTGGATTTTGATTACAAAAAGAGACTCTCCATCTCTGCATCAACGACAAAAAAAAAACTTAATCAGATTCAATCGTTTAAATAACTTCTAAAACCCCAGATATAAATTTTAAAACTAACCTTATACTGAGACAGAACATGAGTGAATTTCTTTCTTTCTGCATCCATTTATAAGAGAGGGGAAGTCGAAAAGAGATTCCTAATGTTTAGGCTTCTGTTTTACACCCTCAGCCTCATATACTCATCATCAGATCCACACCCTATAAGCGAAAGCAACCAAAATTGAAAGATAAGCATTTCAAAAGAATCGGACAGAAGATTTTACCAAAGGAAAATAAAAACCTTTGAATCAAAAACTGGATGCACGTCCAGGTGAACAATATCTCTCTATTTATGAACTGCAGACACAAACCAAATCAAAGTACTTATCATCATCGTGTGTAAGAGCTAAAAGCTCTTATAATGAGAAACCAATCACATATGTCACTCAAATTTGCATAATCTCATTACTCATCAACCTCGAATGTATAGAGCTGATAAACACTTAACAATGGAGACATAGCGAAGTGAAAGAGTAAAACTGAGAATTTCCCTTTAAAAACTGTACCTCCCTACCAAACTTCTCCACAGGAACATTTTTACATCTTGTTGAGGTCGTCAGCCCTAGCTTGTAATATCTTAATTACCAACACAAAAATCAATCTTATTATGTATAGATCATACTATATATCTGATCCAATAAATATGTGAATCAATTAACAATACCATGTTTACCTTACACGGACAAAACATGATAATTCGAAGATGATTCAGACGAGACAAACAGAGAGACATTTGTGAAATGGATCTGCCATTGATGCTGGTGATTATCTGGATTCCCTGAGATTAGTGAAGGCAAAATGCGAGGAACATACATATAGATTTCAAGCTGAGGAATCGATTTAGTTTCATCGGTTTCATCGATTTCATCGGTTTTCTAATACTATCAAGCGCAAACGTCACCGCCTCTCGCCGCATGAAGAGGATTAGAGGACAGAAGAACTTCGGACAGAAGAACTTCGTGTTTTGCTTACGCCATCTTAGGGTGAGAGGGACATCCTTTTTTATTCGGGCCGGATAATCTCCCAATCTGAGAACCCAATCACACGAAGCCCATGATGCCATCGTTTAAATAGTACGGTGCATTAGAAGGTACTGGACACGTGGCACAACAATATGAAACGAATTTCCACGCTGGAATCCGACGTGGCTTCATGGGAGTGATAGAAACCCTCTTTTATAATATTATTTTGTTTTAAAATGTCATAGAAGAGAAAATTTATCATTACACGGTGAGCTTACTAATTATATCTGAACCATACCGGTACATTATCAAATGTTCTATTCAACGGATTCGACGAAATTGTATAGTACATATTAATGAAAGTATCAAATAGAATGATATATTAGAAAAATAAGAGGTTGATTGTTTCTAATTTTTAGAATAGTTTTTGTTTTCCCAAAAACTATTTTTCATCCGATCAAGCTTTTTGAGAAATGGTTTTCCTAAAATCTAAGGAAACTAGATTTTAAAATAGAGAAAATTATCCAGACTAACCTAAAATTTATAAGAAATAACAAGTGTAACCCAACAAATTTGTTATTACTCACATAACCTTAAAATCATTAATTAGTGGGTAATTAGTTTAATAAATTCCAAAACTACCCTTTAAATTTTATTTTCATTTCATTGTTACCAAAAAAAATTAGTTATATGAGTAATTATTTGCTTTCCTAATTTAATTTTTTAAAATCAATTTAATTTATTAGTAATCTTGTTAATAAGGAAAATTGATATATCATTAGTCTACCTTTTTTTTTTCTTTGTCGACGTAAGACTTATTTTCAAAAGTTGCAGACAAAGTTTTGGATCTTGTGGAAGCTAGGGTTACGACTCTGTCGAACTGAGCAAGGTTTTTGAATTCGACTTTTCTTCCTGCAATCCATTATAACTCGTATTATTCTGCTTTCCCACAAACTCATGTTATTCACATTATCTTTCAGTAACGAACAACGCTAATAATGAAACCAGTCTCCGTTTTTCTTTGTGCTTTTCTTTATTTTGTTTATGTGAACTCATGTTCTTTATTTTTGTGTGCTATTTTATTAACTTTTCAGAATCTTTACTGAAGATTGGATAATTGCTTGATATAGAGTTTTTCATTTAAGCTTATTACTCGTGTCTTTTTATACAGGATGTCGATTCAAACAAATGTGGATTTAGGATTCCCGTTACGATTATTTTCAGTGGGTTGTGAGCCAAAACCAAAGAAAAGTATCAATCACCATTGTAAAATGGACTTTCTAGAAGATGTAGAAAATGCTGTTGGAGAAGAAGTGTGGGACATAGTTCGTGCTTCTCCTCTCGGAGTAATTATACGGTTCGTAGAAAATAAATTCACTTGGTCGTCTAAGATTGTCGAGCACCTTCTGGTCAACCAACTTGCTTGCAAGAAAAAGCAGGAGATGTGGTGCTTGTTTGGAAATACACCAGCTCGGTTCTCTTTGTCGGAGTTCGAGATCATTACTGCTTTGAACTGTGAACCTTTTGTTGAGAATGAGGATGTCACTGAAACAAAGGTGCATAAAGGGTTGTGGAAGAAGTTAAAAGTACAGAGGAAGAGCCCTTGCAAGAGAGAGTTGAAAGGGGCCTTAGAAGATGTATATTCTTGGTCAACAGAAGACAAAATCCGCTTTACGTATTTGTCTATTTTAGCAACTGTCATCATAGGTGAGGATGATAAAAAGGAGCTTCCCCTTAAACTTTCTCGTATGGTTTTTGACTTACCGAAATTCGAGAAATATCCATGGGGAAGGGAGGCTTTCAAGCGGTTGATTGCTTCAGTGAAGCGTGTAAACTTGAATGCTAACTCATACACACTAGATGGATTCGTTCAGACGCTTCAAGTATGGGCTTACAGTGTCGTCCCAAGCCTCGGAGCAAAGATTGGACGTCCATCAAACATTGACGGTCCTCCTATTCTAAAGTTTAAAGGTCTAAAAGGAACAAACAACATCGATATCAATCTCGTTTCAGTCGCTGATACGGTATGCGAAAAGCCCCTGTGTTTTGTGTTGATGTTATTCATTTTAATTTGTCTTGAAAAAGTAATAACTCAGTTTTTTGTTGAATTTGTAGGATAACATCAGGAATGTTGTTATCAATCATGTAACACCTACTGTTTCGGATGATAAAGTTGTCGACAACAAGATTGATGCTCTCCTACAAGCCATATGCAAAGAAGGAGGTCTGGGACTTGTCACTTGGGCAGAGCATGGCACAGAAAACTTCCAAATGGAAAAGAACTCTGGAGAAGAAGTTGGAGGAGAAGCTGAAGAAGAAAATGAAAAAAGTGATGATAAGGAAACATCAAGAAAACGCAAAACAAAAGTGAGGATAGATAGCACGAAGAAAGTGAAAGCACCAGAGTCGAGTGTTTCTGTTGGTTCTACCGAGCACACTGAAGCATTACACATGAAAGCAAAACTTGAGGAACAAGCAAAAAAGGTAGAAACATTGGAGTCTAAATTAGAAGAGATGGGGAAACAGCTTCAGAGCTTTGAGACAATGAAATTAAGGTTTGGACTTCTGGAGAATGAATTGATGCTACTAAAAGAGAAGTCAAAGACTAATGAGGTAAGTATTATTATTCTTAGTGGAGCTTTTTAGTATTCAACACGATGCATTGTTGGTTAGTGATTATTTTTTGAAAAATATTTGTTTATTAGCTAACGTGCGTCATTTTAATATATATATATAGATGTTTAAAGTACCACAACTTAAAGATGAAGACATGTCTACAGAGAAAATGTTTGGTAACGTGAAGGCTGTAAGAGATAAAATGGTCGAATCCGATGATGAGAGCACAGTGGATGGATACCCGGTGTTGAACACTCAGAATACACAGCCTCAAAACTCATCGCCTGTAAAGATAATTCAGCCCACTGCTTCTATTGCAGAAAAGTTTATCCAGAAAAAAGTTGGCCAAACATTAAAGGTTATGGGAGTTGACCAGCCTAAAGTTGGGAGAGAAAAGAGCACAAGGTTAAAGAAACTGGGACCAGCTCTACAGACACCATTTAGGGGTATCCTACCAAATTTAGCTAGCAACAAACAAGATAACCAGCTAAACATTACGAGGGGACGTGGATATGATCCGTTTGCACCAGTGGATATGCAAAAAGTTAAAATTCTGGATGATTGGTTGCAGTTAGACATGTAAGTTATTTGTTTCCTAGCTTTTATGGTAGTAGTGCAATAAGAAGTGTTGTCGTTACACATATATCAATGTTTTTCTTTCATGCAGGGAATATCCAATAGGCTCTCAAAACAATGGTGTAGAATTCTTTAAAATTCTCCGAACTCCTCAAGACTGGCTTAATGAAGAGGTTATTGTTGCATGTGATTTTTACTTTATTGTCATGTTCAAGCAACATTTTAATTTCTTATAAAACTTGTTCTTATTTGGTAAATCTTATTTTCTAACAGCATATAAATAGTGCCATGAACTTGCTGCGTTTGAGATTTATGAAGAATCCGAAAACTTTCAGAAGTGACAGAATCGCATTTACAGATACTTATTTCACTACCGTCTGGACCCAAAGTTATAATGAGTTTTTATCGGCGCAAGATCTGCCTATTTTCCCCAATGGAGCTCATGAATATTGTTCTGGAAAACTACCAGCATTTTCAGGGACTGGGAAAAAGTGGATGATCGATGTTGATTATATATATGGTGTTCTCTTTGTCAATAACAACCACTGGGTAGCAATTTTTATTTCTATCCCTAACCGTTGTATTGAAGTCTTTGACTGTGGGCTTAAAGGTAGTTCAAATGAGCAGATCATCAAAGCAGTTAAGCCATTCGCTCATATGCTACCGCACTTACTTCGAGCTTCAGCTCCACCATTGGAAAGGCCAAAGATGAGTGTCGAACAATATAAGATTCGAAGACCACGACAAGGGATTCCTCAAATGCTGAAAACAGGTGATTGTGGAATTTATGCAATAAAGTTCGTTGAGTGTCATGCACTAGGTGCTGAGTTTAGCAGACCTATATCTGATGAAAATATCAAGATGGTTAGAGAAAAGCTTGCAGCAGAAATATTCGACGAGACTGAACAAGATGGTCGCACAGTTTCAAACCCGCTCCCGTTGCAATCAAGCGATCATGAGTTGCTATATCCGTACTGAAGTTGCATTCTTATTTTATTTTTTATGCTTTGTACGCTTATGTGACTTTTCACTTTCAAGACTTCATTTTTGCTTTATTGTTATTGACTCATATATGTTTATGGGTTTGCAAGTGGCGAAAGCATGAAAATTATTCAATATTATTGGCTCATATGTTTGGTGACTCATTTGTTTAGTGACTTGTATGGTTATGGGTTTGAACTTTCGAGACTGCATTTTTCATATTATTATTATGAACATTCTGCAGAGACATGCTTTCTACATAATATAGCTTTCCCGACTTTCATATTATGGCTTTGCAAATTCCGTAAGTATACAAAAACTAGTCATAGTTTGGAAAAAAACAAAAGTCTGCAAAATCAAGTATAATCAAACCAAGCTCAATATAAAGTAAGAATCTGAAAAATCATGTATAATCATTTAAAACAAGCTCAATATAAAGTAAGAAACTGCAAAATCAAGTACCATCAGAATTTTGAAAGTAACTTTGTATCTAAAATGCTAAATCATAAATGCTTCTCAGCCACCTTTGCAAGTGGCACGATTATGTCCTGCTTGCTTACATTCTGAGCATGTGTACCCCTTGCGCAACTTTTGGGTCGGTTGTTCATTGTAAACCTTCTCGATTTTCATCTTTTTCAGTTGTGGTTGTTTGCCCATCACTCTTTCAAGTGCAGAAAGATATCTCGACTTTTTTGGCCTACCTACTCCGCGTTTTACATCTGGTGGGAGACATTTTTCCATTGGTAAATCTGCATGAGGTTGCCACTCAACATCTACCGGATTAACGGACTCCGCATACGCGCCGGACAAGTTACTTTTTGTGTAGTACGGATGTACTAGATTTTGCAAATGTAGATTTGCTCGCTTACCAGCAGAAGCAAGGGCATGTTCACATGGTATCTTATCAATATCATATTTACGGCAAGTACAACTTCTCTGTTACAAATACAAACAAGTTATGCAAATTACTACAAAACTAACATATTTTGAGTTTAGTAAAATAATCATTATGAGTCCGAAAATTGTACCTCTCGTATGTCCACGACACAATCAAGTGCACCTCCAGTCACGTGGCTTCGATATGCGTCTATGTGCTGCACAGTAAGAGTATTGCCAATCTTGCATCTATACGCCAAAGTACGTTCAACCCGTGGCGTGAATAATGTTTGCAGTGACATAGCATTTTCTCGTCGTTCCATAAACCACCTTGAAATCACCTTACGCACTTCGTCCAGAAAAAAAGCAATAGGATACTCGCGAGCATCTTTGAGAACTTTATTGATAGACTCAGCAATATTGCTTGTCATTATATCATACCTATCTCCTTGAAAAAATGCACGAGACCACAAACGAACATCAGCCTTCTCCAAATATTCAGCAATAGCAGGGTTTTCTCTTCCTATCTCATCAAATAACGCAATGAACTCAGAAACCCTGTACACTTTTGCAGCCTTTTTAACCAAATTTAGTGTACTAGAGTCTTTGTAACTTTTTAGAAGATTCTGATGCAGATGATAGTTACATATTCCCCGATGAGCTAGTGGGAATACCTTTCTAACAGATTTTCGAATAGATTTGTGTCTATCAGAAATTATTGCCAAGTCTTCGCGGTCCCCATAAACTAAACGCAGCTGATTTAGGAACCACTCCCATGAAGCATAATTTTCTGAATCAACAATCCCAAAAGCTAGAGGAAATATCCCACCATTTCCATCTTGTGAAGCGGCAACGAGCATAACACCTTTGAATTTTCCTTTCAAATGAGCTCCATCCACAACTATCACATTTCTTATAAATTGGAAACCAGTGATACATGCACAAAATGCAATGAATAAGTACCTAAATCTGTCTTCCTCATCGCAAACAAGTTTCGTAATTGTACCAGGATTAGCCGCCTTGATCTTTTCCAAATAGAAAGGCAAATCCTCGTACCCACTTTCCCATGTTCCTCTTTCTAGCTCACGTGCATGTACTAAGGCTTTGTATGCCTTCCAGTAATCTATATCAATACCATACATAGCCTTCATGACATCCATAATGTGGATCGGTCTTATCCCAAGACCAACTTTCCCAAATTTTCCCAAATACAACTCTCCAATACATTTTGATGTAGCTTGTCGATGACGAGAACACCTATTTGTAACAGGACATGTATGAATGTCAATGTACTTTCGCACTTTAAACTCAGAGGATGCTTTGATTACTGATGCACGAATCTTCCATGAACAACCAGAAACAAAGCATTTCAGTACCAGCAAAGTTTTTGTGGACTTGTATGTTGTATAATCAAAATTCTGAAAAATCGTGATCATACGCAACTTATTTTGTAACTCTGCCTTGCTTCTAAATATTTGACCCACACTGATACGCTCCAGAATCTGCGAAATATTTTGTGCACCTTCTAAACCACCAACCATTTGATTTTCAATTTCTCCATTGAAAGACATATCTGAATCAAATCCAAAGCTACCATCTCTAGAACCACGACTTATTTCACCTTCAGAAATTTCTTCAAAAGTACCACTTTGAATCTCATCTTCACCATTTACATATGGTATACCACTTTGTGCCTCGTCTTCCCCAAATCCATCAAGGGTACCCCTTTTTTCTGTATCATCGCTACCTCCATCAAGAGTACCACTTTTTTCTTCATATTCACAAGTTTCATTTAAATTGCTATTCATTTCATCAACTACGTACCTGCAAAATAAACGTATATAGAGTATTAACTAGTCTACGAATAGTATGTATAATAATATAAATCTGCCTATTGATATCTACTCTACTAAAACACGTAGATATAATATAAATATGCCAATTGATATTCTAGTCTACCAAAAGATGTAGACATCAAGCAAGTCTATTAATACTTCAAGGAAAAAATACAAGTCTACAAAATTAACATGTTAAGTCTGTTATATGCATGTAGACTTAATGTTAATCCACCGATAATCAGCAGACAACATACCAGTCAATCAGACAGTACTCTAGTATGTCGATCATCAGCAGACAACGAACTAATCTAAATATTATGAATGTCATGTCTGTAGAAACATGTAGTCATTACGTAAGTCTACCAAACTCACACATAAAGTCTGCTATACACATGTAGACTTTGTGCTAATCTACCGACTATAATCAGACAACAAACTAGTCTATAAGTTTCAAATTTCATGTCTGTAAAATCATGTAGACACTATGTAGCCACCACACAGGTCTACCAAATTCACATGTAAAATATGTTATACCTCTGTAGACTTTATACTAATCTACCAAATATAAGCAGACAACAAACTAGTCTATAAGTTTCAAATTTCATGTCTATAAAATCATGTAGACACTATGTAGCCATCACACAAGTCTACCAAATTCACATGTAAAATCTGTTATACCTCTGTAGATTTTATGTTAATCTACCAACTATAAGCAGAGAACAAACTAGTCTACAAGTTTAAAATTTCTGTCTGCCGATTGATATTCATGTCTATCATCTAATCCAGTGAGTAGTCGCAGACAAAATACAAGTCTATCAATTTCTAATCTACTTTGGACGCCTACTAATTCGAAGTTTCTAGTCTACCAAAATTTTGCAGGCTTTATATTCTTTTCATCTTCTACATATATAAATTTTACACATGAGATGTCAAAAAAAAGTTAACACATGTTACCTTGATCTTTATAGATGTTCAATCCTGGAATTCCTTTTGTATGTTCCTAAAAAATAAATAAATCTACAAAAAAATTTGGCAATATTGGAAACTGAACATACAACAGTGATCGATGAATGATATTATAATGGCCATAGAATTTGACTAACCTCACGTTGAGGTATAGAATTTTGCTTTGACGAAAAATTTGTTTTAGCTTAAAAAGATGTTTTAGAAAGATGAAGGTGTAACAATGGTGATTTTTCAAAAAAAAAAGGTTATTTTTCTTCAGATACGTTTTCCTTTTATGAAAAAGCAATCAATGTTGTTTTTAATGCTATATCCATCACTAGCATTATTTTCATTTAATTAAATTTCGAATTTTTTTATCAATTTATTTAAGGAAATAATTAATTTTTTTAAGTTTATATGGTAGAATCAAGAAAATAAATTATGTATGTAAGGGTAATATAGTAAAAGTATCTTCAGAAAATTTTGAAAAATCTATATGAGTTATTTTAGCTATTTTATATATTTTTAAGGTTATTGTAACAAATGTCCCTTTAAAATAACTGTCAATTTCTAAACAAAAACCAATTTTTTCTAATTTTTTGCTTAGAATATGTACTTAAGGCATTTTACCTAAGGCATTTTTTCACGTACGTAAGACATTTGGTGTAATATGTAAGGCACTTTATCAAAGGCATTCTTGATTGTTAATAATAAATTCTGAGCACATTTATATAATGCATAAGGCACACTTAAGGCATATTTCATCTATTTTTTAGTATAACAAAGCTTAGTTTTACTAAAATTACTAGGGTCGGTCCGCGCTACGCACGGAATATGCTTTACGTGTGATATATATATATATATATATCAATATATTATTGTATATTTCCATTTCATGTTTTATGCCAGCACTGCAAGAAAAGTGTCTAAAACGTGTATGTTTTCTAAGAATGTTTGGGCATCGAGAGATTATATATGTTTGATTTATAGTGTTTGATTTTGATGGTTGTGTTGATTTACGTGATTTTCTGGTTGTATGTTTTTTTTTTTATAATTCTATATCTATAATTGGCATTTGTTCATGTTTTTAACGTGTTTGGATTTTTAATTGTAGTTAAATATGTTTTAAGATATTGCACCATTAAACTTCCTCTATTGTAGTTTTTTTTAGTAAAGACACATTTCTATTTTCGTTGTTATTTGTCTTTAAATTTTCCGTTTAACATTTGTTTTTCATTAGTGTATCAAAAAACATTTGTTTTTCATTCATTTGTATATTATGTGTCAATTATTATTTTTTGGTTTTTTATTCATGGTATCATATTTTTATTTTGAAAAGGTTTATGTGATGAGATTCACCTCGTCTTCAAGAAGGTTGATTAAGTTTTTTATACGATCCTTGAAATATAGTTCGAATAGATATACTGTATTTTCAGTTTTTTTTTTCTGTGATGTCGAGTTTTTTATTATTCTTATTTTATTTTAGATTATTATAAATCCAAGTCAATTTTTTTAAATTATGTCTCTCGTTCGGGTTGTCATGCTTGAGTTTTATTTTGAATTTGTAATTTTTAAAAAAATTCACATTTATTTGGCACAACCACTATAGATTTTTTTGTTTATAGCGTGGTAACAAACTGTTTCATTTGTTTGTGATAATAGTTTGCGCCATATTCATTTTTAAATCATATACTTATTTTTAAATTATTTATTTTATGAAAGTATTAACTGTTTTAATTTGTTTTTAATGTTAATTGTACTATGACTTTGATAGTAATAAGAATTCTTTTACCTTTGGCCGAGTGACTTTGAGACGGAAAAAATATATTATGTTTATCTTCTAGATGTTTATTTTTAAATAAATTCATTGGTTTTTAATACATTCTCTTAGAATTATAGTTTTAGACATGAAAAAAAAGAATAGTAATTTCATTATGACAAAATTACTTAAGTAGATAGCATGAAAACCTAATATTTTTAGAAATCTAGATAGTTATTTGAATTTTTATTGTATTTGGATACCAAATAAACCATGTTATATGAATAACTAATTATATATATTTTTAATATAAGTGTTATTGATTAGTGGAATATGATTTACATTGACTTTTTTATATAAGTTATTTCTTATAGTGACAATTTGCTATATTTTATTATTGAATTTAATAAGTTCTACTTTAAATGGATCATCTACTCTAGAGAGTTTAACCCAAAATGGATGATCATCAATTTGCATGGATTTTATGGTATATATATTTGGAAATGAAGAAATAATAAGGTGTTTAGTAATCTAGATATTGATCCCAGGGATATGCTTAAACTTGCGGAAACAAAATCAACACTTTGGACTGAAGCACATGTGTTGACCACATAGAGGGACTTTCAACATGTAGAGAATTTAGATTTACCGGCAATCCCAGAACTATGGTGTTTTACAGATGGTTCCTGAAAAGATAATGAGTTTTACTCAGGCCAAGGTTGATTTAGTACTTAAGCAGGTTTTCATGGTTTGATGGGGGCAAGAAATGTCCGGACAAGTCTCTCACCTCTTCATTCGGAGATAGAAGCACTACTTTGGGCGATGGAGTGTATGAGGAATTTGCGGCAGTTTCGGGTCACATTTGCAACGGATTGTTGTCAATTGGTGAAGATGATTTCGGAACTAGAAGAATAGCCAGCTTTTGCAAATTATTTGGAAGATATTAAGACTCTGCGAGAAATTTTCCTCAGCTCAGAGATCATTCATGTACCACGAGCACAAAATCAGAGGGCGGATAGTCTAGCACGATGTGCCAGGAATCAACCGTCTTTCGTCATTCACATGGATGCAGAGCTACAGGTGTGGTTTACAAAGTCAATATGAGTCCTTTATACGTTGATGACAAAAAAAAAAAAAAAAATCTACTTTAAATTCGTTACAATTTTATTTTGCTTATTTGATAACTACTTTTGTATTTTTAAATGTATTTTCTCTCCGTGATTTATTTATTTTTAGTTAACTTTATATTGTTATCATTTTTTCGTTGATTGTCCTTTTTCTGTAATTGTATTTTTTTTCTATAGAGAATTCTTTGGGTGGTGTAACACTAATGCGTATTTTGTGTAAAGCATTAACATATTATGATTACCAAAAGAAAGATAAAAAAAATTGTTACAAAAGAGGAAGGTGAGTATGAGTTCTTGATCACATTATTGCATGATTTGAATACATCAGATTGAAGCCATTCAATCTGATAATATATTATTTAATGCAGAAGGAAAGGGAATGCTACCACAGGAAGATGTGAAAGACTTCACTTTCTCCTTGCTGATATGAGCCTCGTTGATCATTTTCACTATCTAGCTATTATGGGTTGTATTATTGTTGTTATATTTTGTTACGTGTATAGTTAGATTGCAAATGGAATTGATATGGGTGATAATTGATTTGTTTTAAGCTATGGAATAT
This sequence comes from Brassica nigra, assembly GCA_016432835.1. Classification (NCBI taxonomy): domain Eukaryota; kingdom Viridiplantae; phylum Streptophyta; class Magnoliopsida; order Brassicales; family Brassicaceae; genus Brassica; species Brassica nigra. The sequence continues at coordinate 41,864,558 of CM028246.1, forward strand.
GTGGATGTTTCATTGGATGAGGGATTATATGTGGTAGATTTATTTTGCTTGTCTATTTCACTATCCATAAATCTCTGTCCTCGAGACTTGTTTTTAAGAGCAGCTCGAGCGTTTGTTCAGGTGTCTCACCAAGACCGAACCAAGGCGACTATGCTCTCATCGTCGAGAGAGTAATGGTGAACCTATCTTATCAGTGAACCCTTTTCCTGTTACTTTGACGCATCAGTAATTAGTCCATCGCTACTGTTTATAAGGTGATGTTGTTAGGTGGTGTGCTTAATATTTGAATTAGTAGGCTAGATTTTTTTTCTGGTGGACATGTTTTTGAAAGATATTATTTGTCATGATGTTTTTGTTGTGTTATGAATGATTGTCAATTTTGAACTCTTATGTGAAAATATTATGTATGAGTTTGAGAGAGGTCATGGTCAAACCGTCACTTTAAGAATTAAACAATCTCTAAACTTGGAAAAATAAAAAGATTAAAATTACGCTATAAGCCGGTCTATATGTATGGAACTAAGGTCCTGATTGGCAAAGCAGATGAGAAAGCAGTAGTATTATGCTATAAAAGTAGTATGCTATAGAAGTTGTATGCTTTTGCTAAACTGTTTAATAGACAGATTGGCAGAGCAGTATGGACATGCTATTTAAAACTATTATTAAAATTAATATATAATATATAATATATTTATTTATAATTAATATATTTATAATATATATATATATATTTTATATATTATTAATTATATATATATTAATATATAAAAGATATATAATTTTTTTTACTATTTTCAAAATTATGTTTATATCGAAAATGTTATTTTAAAAATAAATTTTAAAATTAAAATATCTATTTTAAAAATAATATTTTGCATTTAAAATATAATTTAATTTATATGATTAATTTAATTATATTATATTTTAAAATATTATTTAATTTATATAATTAATTTAAAATATAATTTATATAATTATTTAATATAATTTATATAATCAATTTTTCTAATTTATATAATTTAATTTATATAATTAATTTAAAATATAATTTATATAATTAATATAATTAAATTATATTTTAAGTGTGAAATAATATTTATATGGTAAATTTATTTCAGAAATCAAAATTTTATTTTCTGGATATAAAAATAATTTAATGATATTATTAAATCAAATAAATGAACTAATTATATATTATTTTAAAATTTATAAATTATAAATGCAAATGCTCTTCCAAAAGCTTCATATGAGAGCATTTGCTAGAGAGCATTTGGAGAGCATTAGCATTTAGTAAATGCTTTTCTAAATGTTTTTCTAACAAATGTTGATTGGATAATGTAGAGCATAATGCTAATGCTAATGCTCTACCAATCAAGGCCTAAGTTCCTAGAGGTAGAAAAAAGCTCCAGTAGTTTTTTTATCAGACTATTGTTAATTTATTGCAAAATATAGTTCAAGTGATTGTAAAGTATATAATATGTTATACTAAATTAACTTTAAAATATTTTATTTCACAATTGAGTATAATTTTATGTTGCTTCATGCGAAACAAAAAAGGTTAGGAGTAATATAATTAATTCTTTTTCTTCAATATTTATGTATTGTAAATACAACTAAACAAATGTTTGATGATAGAACCAACAATTTGCAAGTCATTTGTTTTTGTTTGGAGACCTTTTTATAATTTGATTGAGTTAAAACTTTTTATTTATGTTGATTTTTTATATACTTAAATTACACAACTAATAATTAACGATTCATCTTCGTGTTTTGATCAGTTTAACCAAATACTTTCAAAATATATAAAATAATATAAGTGTTTATAGTTTACACAATTTTGAGATTAAAAAAAAATGATTTTTGGCTAAAATACAAAAACCTTAACCGTTTGAATTCAATTTATGTTGTTATTTTCTATAATAGAATCACATAGGGATTTAGGTTTAGACCAACGTTTTTTAAATCGAATCACACAACACGAAATATCTTTTTCTCAGAAAAAAAAAACACGAAACGTCTGAGTTAAGTGGCATTTCAACAGTGAAGGTATTGTACGTTCCTCGCCTTTTTGAAAACAGGTGACCTTACTTACGCTGAATTTTTTACTATCTTCGTATTGCATCTTACTTCAAATATTTGAAGTGAAGTTTTCATGTGTAGCTCGCTATAGTTTTCTCAGTCTTTTCTCCATTACGTAGTGAAAAATAATTTTAGTTATCTGTTTGTTTTGCTTCATATAATATTCATGTATATATTTCTCATTATATACTTCAAAAGAAATAAACAGAGAGCCATTTAGAATTTAGAATTTAAAACTATAAATTTTAAGTTTGTGGTAGTCACCATCTCTATTATCTCTACCATCAATTTCTCTCCCTGCCTTGTCTTGTGTGTGTGGTAGGATCCTCCAGCACCTCGTCATACTCTCTGCAATGGGCTTCAGCTAACACTGATTTGTGTTCTAGGCATGTCCCTCGAACGTGCCTTGCGGAAATATAGTTGCTTTCTTTCTGTCTTGCTCCAAAGATTTTCTAGCATCATAGTAAGCCATCGTGGCGGTATCATTCATGTCGTAATTTCTTCTGGAGGCTAAGCTTGTGTAGATTTTGGATGCTATGTCGTCCACATCATCATAACCTAGAGCCAGATCTAATGCTGGTTCCGATTCTAACATTACTCTCTATATAGAAAATGTGGAAGTAAATATAAAGCTGAATTCCAAAAGTTTTCGTCTCCGTATTCGTTTCCATTAAGATTAAGCCTGAGCATTCGAATTACCGGTTCGGATCCGTGTCGGATTTTCGGATTTCGGATTGTTCGGTTAGAGAGAAATTGGTACCGTTCGGATAATTTTAAATTCCGGTTCGGATACGGTTCGGTACCTGTCGGATCCGGTACATCCGAAGTAACCAAATAATTAACGGTTCTACCCGAAGTAACCAAAACATTTCATCCAATTGAACCAAAAATAATCTAAAAGAACCGAACTTACTCGAATAATCCAAAAAATACATAGCTTAGAAAACAAAAGATCAATACCATAACAGAACATTAGCATTTTGTTACAAGCAAACTAAGTTTAAACTCCAAAATGCAAATAAAACATAGTAGGTCTAACATACCATCCGATTGGAAAAACCATAACATCCAACAAAAGCAAAAGTGCAAATCCAAGATAAGTTCAAACTTAAAGAAAAACAAGAAGGAAACAACAAAGCAACAAAACATAAAGGAAACAACAAAGCAACATAAGTCTTCAGTCTTAAGACCATATTCTTCTTACCCTTCACCTCCATATTCCTGACTTGCATACTGTCTTGATTCTTCTAGGTCATGTTGAGCATATCAAACTCTACAAATATTAGAAAATTATGTTACGACTTAGGACTACAAAGACATATATTTATGACAAGTACAAGGAAAATAAGAACAGGAAGCAATAAGAACATGAAGCAATAAGAGAAAGAAGACAAGTACCTCTCTCTAGCTTGTCATGTAGCTCAACCTCAGCTAGCATTTGAGCATTGGTAACACGTTTCTCACTAAGATTGATATCAGACTTCATCCATTGCTCTGTGCACATCAACACCTCAATCATGTAGTGTGTCAAGCAGCTCCTAAATGGATCAATAAGTCGACCACTGGTGCTGAAAGCACTCTCAGATGCAACAGAGGAAACTTGCATTGCAAGTACATCTTTGGCCATCTCTGCCAAGACCGGATACTTCTTAGAGTTAAGCTTCCACCAAGACAACACATCAAACTCGGTTCCAAGAAAGATTTTTGGATTCTCTACCTTCTCTTTCAAATACAACTCTAACTCATCTGTTGGTTCTTCAACTCCTATGTCAGCAACCATTGCAGTATAAGTAAAATCCATCCTCTCATAACCGAGATCATCAACCAAATCCATTGCTTCTTCAATGTCTTCTCGTAACAGTTGCTCCTGATCTTGATCAGCTCCATTTGATGACGAGGTTTGAGTAGACTGTGATGATGGTCCAGCAGTTGGCTCTTTCCTCTGGCGAAGACTGTACTCTTTGAACATATCAGTCAAGACACAGTAAACTGACTGATGCATCGCCTTAGCCTCAGCTGCTTCCTTGCCGTAGAGCCTCTCAAAACAGAGCTTCGCAAACTGCATTTTCTTACTCGGATCAAAGACAGAAGCCACAATAAGCATCTTGTTGACATTCTTCATGCTGCCCCAATACTTATCAAACTTTCCCTTCATGACATCAGCCTTGCTCTTGAGCTCCTTATCTAAACTCTGACTAAGCCGTACCAGATTACTCTCTATAGTGACTATCTCACCATAGAATTTGTGAGAAGAGACTGATTTGGAAGCTGAGACAACCAATGTAGAGTTGTAGAAGATGATAAGAAACTTCACTAACCTCTCCACTGCATTCCAATCCAAAGACGCAGGAGGTCCAATCCTTTTGTTCCCATTCTCAACTTCGCTAAAGAAGTCATTGTAGAGCCTGTCTTCTTGCTCCATTTTATCAAAAGCCACCTTGAACTTGATAGCTCTCTGAAGCATGAGATAAGTAGAATTCCACCTCGTTTTGACGTCCAACGGTAGACTGCCTCGACTCATCTTTCCCGTCTTGACTCTCAGCTCAAATGACTTCTGTCTCTGAGTAGAAGACCTCACATACTGCACAGCACTCCGTATTGCTTCCACGTTCCCATCAACATCTTGCAAACCATCTCTCACAACGAGGTTGATAATGTGAGCTGCACACCGCATATGCAAGAAGTTGCCATCCATCACCAATGCTTCATCGCCAAGAAGAATGAACTCCCTGTGAAATTTCTGAAGAGCAGACGTGTTAGCTGTTGCGTTGTCAACCGTGATGGTGAACACCTTCTCTATAGCCCATTCAGCCAAACAATCCAGCAGAACAGTAGCAATCGTCTGGCCTCTGTGATCACACACATGCTTAAACCCGATGATTAGCTTCCTTAGCACCCAAATCTCATCAACAAAATGAGCCATAACCACCATGTAGCTCGCTCCTGTAGGATTTGCTGTCCAAATGTCTGTCATAAGTGAAACCCTCTGCTTACTGACCTTAAACCAATTCGTCAGAGCCTCCTTCTTCCTCACATACATCTGGACGATGTCCCTGGTTGCAGTCCTTCTTGAATGCGGTTTGTAGAGACCAGCCCGATCACAGAAGTGTCTCCACGCAACACTTTCAGTGAAAGAAAGTGGCAACTGACCCAACACCACCAGCTCATTAGTCGCCTCTCTGAAGACAGCTTCAGATACTTTTGCATTAGTCAGACCTCCATCATTGGTGATCACAGTTGAACCAGGAGCTTGGGTCTGTTTCCACGCCAGGTGAGACTTACATGAGAGTAGATGCTTCCTAAGGTTTGAAGTTCCTTGTGAAGACGCACAACCAAAGATACGCTGACAATGGTTGCATCTGCACTTGTCATGGTCGTCCTCTGTTCTTGTGTACTGTTCCCAGACGTCTGATCTCGTGCTTGAATGCTTTTTTACAGCTGGACGAGAGCTACCTCTTGAACAAACCTTCCTTTTGCCTTTCCTATCACAGCGTGCTATCTTCTCTTGGGTTTCTTCAACTCCATTCTCTGTCTCAGAGTCAATGTTATCCGGCAATGGTGAAGAATCCATCTACAAATAAAACGAGAAAGAACATCAATAAGAGAAGAAGGCTAATTACAATGACATTTCAATAATAAGAGTATAATGATTTTAAAAAAATGATTTCAATCTTAACTCTATAAAATAAAATCGAATTCAATCTCAATTCTAGTTCTACAAAATGAAAAAAAAATCATATATTCAAGTAAATTCTTGAGAAGAACAGAATCGGATTCGGAATCAATGATCAAAATCGACAATGATGCAAATCAATTAACTAGCCTAAATAGATCAAAAGAAGATAAAGAAATAGAATCAATGATGTAAGACAAAGTAGATTCTTACTTGAGATAAGTCTCTCGATGATTCAGAATCAGAAGAAAGAGAATGAATTTGATGAGTTTCGGATATTCATCTCCTCTACAAGTCTGCTCCTTATATACAGATGAAGAAGAGCATCATAAATCGCAACGGACGGCTCTGTCGGGAAGAAGAAACGCCTAATACGATAATCAAGAGAAGATTGGGTTTTGGAAATCGAAAATGGAGGAGGCGTGGAGCGGTGGAGGCATGGGATTAACCACTGAATTAGAATTCGGAGAATAAGTAGCTCGGGTAGGAAACATATTTTGAATTAGGATTCCACTGAAGAAGCCAAGCCAGTTTTGTTGTGCTCTTGCAACGACAATATTTTGCGTCTCTGCGACTTCTCATCGTAAGTCTTGCAAAACCTATTTGTTTTCCAAATCTCTCCAACTCTTTTTTTTTCTATCTTGTTTCCCTACATATATTTTGTTTTGACGTTTGAGTTGTTTTACGGGTGAACTCAAAAAATAGTACGACATTACCTTGGAGAGAAGCTGGCACCATCGTCTAACTCGCCATTGACACACCACCAGAAGCTTCATTCTTAACTTAGTCCACAAAGACCACCAAAGATAGATACTGCAACATTTTTTTTATCAAAGATACATCAACATAATAATAACAACTTTGTCCAATTTTGAGAACGAAAAAAAAATCCTGGTCTTAATTCCATCCGATTACTGATGCTCTGTCTCGGTTTCTTCTCCCTCTAATTCATTCTCCTTTCTTTCTTCCAATCTACTTCTCCTGGTTTTGTATTTGATCCGTTAATCAAATTTTCAACTTTGACTACCACTTCAAAGATAGATCCTAAGATTATGAGAGTGAGGTATGAACAAAGTAATGTAATGTTGAACGAATATGAGGAGAGAAGAGGGAATAAAAGAGAGAAGCTAATAACAACAATTATTTCTATGAATAAATCTCCATACTGAAGCAAAGTATTATGATGATTGAGGGTGAGAGGTGATCATTGATGAATTCAAACGAAGCTTACCTCCTTATTTATAGGATAAATTTTGTAACAGACGAGGAGGGTGAAGGTTCTATTGAATGCGAGTTAACGAAGGTGATGGTTTAATGGAGTGAATGAGAACGTAAATAACGGAGATTGAATGAAAGCTTAGACAGTTACACCTCTTCTGGTAAGAGGCGGTGGTTTGTACTTGGATGAAGTGACAGTGACGGTGAAGTCGTATGGCTGAAGAAATGTATAGGAAACATACTTGGGTTTATAAAACATGAAGCCCAGATATAATAAAGCTCAAACGAATTATACTTACAGTTTAATGAAACGATGCGGATTGTGTACGCGGACACGTGTCAGCTCCATATGATTCAAATTTATGTGCTGGTATCTGATGTGGAGGGTCCCAGGAGAGAGTAATCTGTGTTTTATATAAATAGATAACAATATTTGAATAATATTTTATCAAATAATAAAATGATGGTCACATTTTTTATTTAGTATAGTAAATTACATCTATGCTAATAATAACAAAGGTTTATTGTACTAAAACGATTATAATATTTGAATATTATTTCAACTTATATAGATTATCTTAACTTGTCAATTAAATAAATTTAATTATTTGCATCACAATATATATATATTGTTAATAGCTTCAATTTTTTATTTAGGAAAATTAATTTTTTGTTAATTATTTTAATATTTTATACATATTATATTTTCTGTTTGTTTTTGGTTTTATTATTTTAAAAGCAAAACTAAAACTAAAACCAAAATCTAAAACCACCACTCAAGTTTTTCAAAAAACTAAAATCTACCGCAAAATCAAAAACCAAAAGCTAAAATCCAAAAACTAAAAAATAAAAACCAAAAGCTAAAAAACCAAAAACAAAAATCTAAAAACCAACAAAACAATCATCACCTAAGTTGTATTCATCAACTCAAAATCTAAGGTTGCTTTAAAACATGTAACCAACATTATGAGTGCTGTATAACTCTTGTATCCTATGAAAACATAAAAATATAAATAGAATAAAACATAATAAATGAAACATGTAAAATTACAAAATGATCTAGAATTACTATACTATGTCTTTTTAAATTAGCAAACATTATAGACCAATGTTAACCACGATTCTTGGATGTAATTATGGTTACAGAAGAAGTGGCGGTGGTAAAAATGAAAATGTAGTGGTGATGGTGGTAACCGCAGTAGTGGTAGTTAACCGCAACGATAGTGGAGGTAAATACGATGGAGTTGGTGGTGATTATAGAGGAAGTAGTGGTGGATTCGAAATACATAATATGTGGCAGAAGCGGAGCAAGCAGGGGTGAATACGTATTTGATGGTGGTGGTTGGAGTAGCTGTGATGGTGGTGACTGATGTGCCCTGAATCAGCAGCATAAACAAATCAAGAAAGTTTGGCTTTTGGACTTGAATTTTAAACGAGATGGGCTTGACGATTTATGAAAATATGTTTATGAACATGCTTCAGCCCAAAGAAAGAAAGGTCCAACAAGAAACGAGAAGGTATGGTCAAATAATATATCAATCTGACGGCAATCCAGAGCCCGTCGACCATGCAAAAGGACGAGATCAGCCGAAGAGTTTTGAGACCACAAATTCCCATTTTCGGTCAAAAGTTTGGTCTTTGGTCTTTGGTCAAGTCTTCCTTGTTTTTATAAGTTGCTAATTTCTATGTTTGACTAGTCTTTTGTATTCCAACCTTTTGTATGCTTTGCCTATTATATAAAGGCCATTTGATCAATGAAATAAAATAAGCTTTGAGTGATTATTTTTGGACCTTGAGAGGGAATCTCACTTTTCTTGTTCTTGGTGTGGTTAGCTCCAAGTAACTCTCTCTTTCTCGTTGGACCGGTGCGTCATATCCGGCAACAGATCGAGGCTGCCCTTTTGTTGGACCGGTGCGTCACATCCGGCAACAAATTGGCTTCGGGAATATCAGCAGCCTTCCGCATCTGCTGTGCGACCCTTCGATCCATCTATATCTCCTTTTTGTTGGACTTGTGCGTCATATCAAGCAACAATCGGAGTTCGGGAATATCAACAGCCTTCCGCAACTGTTGTGCGACCCTTCAATCCATCATTTCTCATTCAATCTGTCTGAGATCATATCCCCTTATCAGTCCGGTCGAGTGATCCTAATTTAGGGTGCATCAAGTGGTATCAGAGCCACTCAACCGGTACTTGTCTGTTCATTTTTTTCTCATCTTTCCATCTTCTTCATCCATCTTCTACCTTTCATCTTCTTTTCTAAAAAAAAAAAAAAGAGTTCTACGAAAAGCCAAGAGATCATTCTATCTGAAGTTAAGGAAAGACAGATTTGAGGGCAAATCTTTTTAAAGAAGGAGGGAATGATGTGCCCTGAATCAGCAGCATAAACAAATCAAGAAAGTTTGGCTTTTGGACTTGAATTTTAAACGAGATGGGCTTGACGATTTATGAAAATATGTTTATGAACATGCTTCAGCCCAAAGAAAGAAAGGTCCAACAAGAAACGAGAAGGTATGGTCAAATAATATATCAATCTGACGGCAATCCAGAGCCCGTCGACCATGCAAAAGGACGAGATCAGCCGAAGAGTTTTGAGACCACAAATTCCCATTTTCGGTCAAAAGTTTGGTCTTTGGTCTTTGGTCAAGTCTTCCTTGTTTTTATAAGTTGCTAATTTCTATGTTTGACTAGTCTTTTGTATTCCAACCTTTTGTATGCTTTGCCTATTATAAAAAGGCCATTTGATCAATGAAATAAAATAAGCTTTGAGTGATTATTTTTGGAACCTTGAGAGGGAATCTCACTTTTCTTGTTCTTGGTGTGGTTAGCTCCAAGTAACTCGCTCTTTCTCGTTGGACCGGTGCGTCATATCCGGCAACAGATCGAGGCTGCCCTTTTGTTGGACCGGTGCGTCACATCCGGCAACAAATTGGCTTCGGGAATATCAGCAGCCTTCCGCATCTGCTGTGCGACCCTTCGATCCATCTATATCTCCTTTTTGTTGGACTTGTGCGTCATATCAAGCAACAATCAAAGTTCGGGAATATCAACAGCCTTCCGCAACTGTTGTGCGACCCTTCAATCCATCATTTCTCATTCAATCTGTCTGAGATCATATCCCCTTATCAGTCCGGTCGAGTGATCCTAATTTAGGGTGCATCAGTGACTATGGTGGTGATTGTTACAGAGGAAGTAACAGTAGTGGATATAGAGGAGATGATGCTCCTTTGTATCAGAGTTTATTGTGATTGTGATGATAATTGTGAGATGATTATGTTGGTGATGGTCGTTACTATGGTGCTGTAGATGGATGTTGAAGAAGATAATTATTAAAAAAGAGTTTATGATTTACCGGTAGAAATAAAACAGAAAAGAGTAATAAGTAAATAGAAGGGTAATATAGTATATATTATAGAAAAATTAGATGCATTTTATTTTTTAGTCAGATTCCGGATTATGATTTATTTTTGGTTATTGAACCAAATATCCCAAAAATAAATAATATATTTACTGTCTAATTTCCCTACCGTTTTTTCATAAATTTTATATAATATTGTCATATTGTCCTTTCTCACAACCGGAATAACTGCAAAAATTTTTAATTAATAATTATTCAGTTCCAAAGCAACTTGTGTTCTTTGCATAGTCACACACCCTCGCATAGTAACTTTTAAGTGGTAAAAATTGAAGAAGTTCAATAGTTTCATACCAGATTTGCTCCACCGCATTTTTCATAACTCCAATCCCGACATTTCTGTGAGGAAGAGAAGTCCATTTGCGAAGGGTCTTCTGTTAGCAAAGTTGGCTGTTCACTGCTTCGGAAATCTACAGAAAATACGACAAAGTACCAGGCGCGGCGGGAGTTGCTTCGACCCTTGCCGATTTGCATTCACATCCCAGCTTTCTGAACTCTTTACCCTATTGTAAGTGCCGATTGGCGGCATCGCTTCTCTCTGAAGTTGTTTGGATTTTGTTGCTCTTTTCCTGGGCACGATTTCAAAATCTATGAGAATTTGACAATGGTTTTGGTTTGCATGTCGTATTCTCCCCTTATAACCGTCGAAGAAGGATGGGTTACATGTTATTTGAACGGTTTTACTTTCCTAAGTCTAGTTCGTAATCACCTTTTTTACTCTTTATTACCTCGCTTTGAGTTGAGAAATCCCTTTTTTTTTGTGCTAAAGTGTTTACTATACCATCTAAGATCGGTAAAATATATTCTATGTTTTTGTGTCTATGTTACCTGATAAAAGATAAGAAGCAAGAAATTTACTAGTTTGGGTGGGGTGTTTTCGCATATTTCTGTGTAGGATAGTAACGCCCACATACATAGTATAGTACTTTTCGAGTCTTTTTACCTCTTTGTGACCTTGCTTCGAGGTGAGAAATCTCATTTTCATTGTGTTATGCTTGTTTACTATACTATCTAAGGTCAATAAAGTTTATTTTAACTTGTTTCAATGTTATCTAAGGTCGATAAAATTTATTCTATCTATTTCTGTTTCTCTTCTTTTTTTTTTATTATCTTTTGTTTTTGACAGTATATAGACAATGTTATATTATATTTTAACTAACACCTTTTTTATCATTTTATTTCTCAGTTGCTTCATGGAAGAATTAGGCCTTCCAAATAGATTGTTTGAAACTGGATTTGAGCTAGCGGGTAGGAAACAGGTAAATAAATAAATATTTAATCTAGCAACTGCATGACTCTGATGATTTATAATATTTGCATTCCACACAAAAAAAAACTATTTCAATCAACGCTGGATCGAGCTCATTAAGACTACATTAGAAGATGATCAGTTGGAGATGTTGAAGGCTTCACAGTTTGGAAAAGTTTTGCAGATGGGGTCATATACTGATGTAGCGTATCTTTGGATTCTAGTTTTTCTTTTAAGTGATTTTATTTTATTTAATTGTTAGATTTATTTGAGAAGATTTTTAGTTTATCTTTTAGGTAGTTTTAAAGATTCGACGTTATCAAAATCATCAAACTCTATAGCTAGTATAAATAGGAGACTTTTGTTTACTTGATATTCAGTTTTTGGAGAATTAATAAAAAGACGTGTTTATCTCATAGCCTTGTTTACGGTATTCCGAAGGAATCAACGAGTCAAGAAGACGAGAGAACCGGTATCCTTTGGATCAACGTTTCCCTTCGTGTCGGTATCCTATCGGATCAACGACCTTATCAGTCTATACGTTATTGCCGCTGCATTAGTTGGTATCAGAGACAAATCGTTCCTACAACATGCCGCCTAGAAGAAACATTCGAAACGAAAACGCTGAAGCCCTTCGCGAAGTGCTGGCTGAGTTTCAGCAAGATCTTCGTAATGTGCTGCAACAATCTTTGGAAGCTGCTATGCGAACAGTGATGCAAGCTATCCAGCAGCCACATGGTGTGCGTCAGCAAGATGAGCCTGTGTTTGATGAAGATGAGGAAGAGGATGATGACAACCCCTTCGCTAGAGATCAACACGAGCCACAGCTTCAACGTGAACGGTTACCGCCACAGCTTCAACGTGAACGGTTACCGCCACAGCTTCAACGTGAACGGCTACCTCCGGTTTATGAACAGATTCGTGACAATCACCGCTGGGAATCAGGGTTCAAACTGGATCTTCCGGACTTCCATGGCAGCTTGCAACCTGAAGAACTATTGGACTGGATTAGCTCTGTTGAAGAGCTCTTGGCGTTCAAACAAGTGCCTGATCATATGCGAGTGCCTTTGGTAGCAACACGCTTCAAGGGTCGAGCATCGGCATGGTGGCAGAAAGTGAAAGAACAACGAGAACGAGCAGGTAAAGAGCGAATTGTTTCATGGGAGAAACTGAAACGATTGTTACGCAAATCGTTTTTGCCATACAATTATGCTCGGACCATGTATACCCGATTTCAAAATCTGAGGCAAGGAAACAACTCTGTGGATGAATATGCATCAGACTTTTTTTCATTGCTTGCTAGAAACACTCTAACTGAGACAGAAGATCAGATGGTGTCACGTTTCATTGGTGGACTGCAACTGCAAGTTCAGAACTCTTTGCTGCAGTTTAATCCAAGGACAGTTTCAGAAGCTCATCAACGAGCTTTACTAATTGAGCAGCAGAGTGGGAGCTCAACTTCAACGAGGGATTCATCTTTACCACATCAACGTAACTCTCGTAATTCTGATGGCTCTCTTGTACGACCTCTGAATCAAGGGATTTCCCATGAGCAAGCATCACGTGCCAAAGAAACAAACGATGGAACTACTGCACCACGTTCTACTCGTACTCAAACAATCAAATGTTTTGCATGTGGAGAGCAGGGGCACATACAATCAGCATGTCCAAAACAAGGTCGTCATGGGTTATACGTGGAAGGGGAACCAAAATATGACGATGACTTGGGAGAGAAGCAATTGATTGAGGAACATTTGACTGGTGACACAGGCATACTGTTGGATTAATTGGCAAAATTCGTGGACGAATTTTTCGCTACCCCGGGAGACCTGATGTAGCGTATCTTTGGATTCTAGTTTTTCTTTTAAGTGATTTTATTTTATTTAATTGTTAGATTTATTTGAGAAGATTTTTTAGTTTATCTTTTAGGTAGTTTTAAAGATTCGACGTTATCAAAATCGTCAAACTCTATAGCTAGTATAAATAGGAGACTTTTGTTTACTTGATATTCAGTTTTTGGAGAATTAATAAAAAGAGGTGTTTATCTCATAGCCTTGTTTACGGTATTCCGAAGGAATCAACGAGTCAAGAAGACGAGAGAACCGGTATCCTTTGGATCAACGTTTCCCTTCGTGTCGGTATCCTATCGGATCAACGACCTTATCAGTCTATACGTTATTGCCGCTGCATTACATACTTTCTATTTAATGTTTGTTCATTACATTCTCTCCCGGCAGTTGGTAATTGAAAAGGACTTTGAACTATAGTGGCTATTAGCAAGCAACCCAATACGTTATGCGATTCAAGACTTTGCCCTTGTTACTGGGTTCAATTGTTGCGAAATTGTTGGCTCTAAAGGAGAGGAATTGGAGAAAGTTGGTGGTCGATTGAAGGGAACTGGTAAAGCAAAAGTGTCGGCCTTATCTATGTCCATATGTGATTATCTGTTTCATGGGGAGGAGAATCCAACCCCCGTCTGGATAATGGATCGGCTGATACATGGAAAAATATACAATGGCCGGTCTTGTGTCAAACGTGTGGGACAACAAAAATCAGACCCAACGTGGTGAGTATGTTGGCTAATCTTCACAAGTTCCTTAAATATCCATGGGCCGGGAGTCTTTTCTACTTACCGTAAAAAGTGCCAAAGCTCGAGCTGCTGGACAGTATGTGCATGACACAGTCGCTATTCAAGGATTTGCACATGTGATGGTGCTAGTTACTGTAACTGTGTGTCCCTAATTATTGTAAAGTATGTAGGATGGGATCTGTAGCAGCTGCCTCTCAAATCAGTGAGGAAGTTATAAGTCGGTTGCTTGAGATAAAGCTGTCAGTTAACGTTGTCTTTGCAAAGACTGTCGATCAAAAGGGACAGGTACCATTCGGTTTATGTGCTCGTCCTTACTGTTGTTATGTAATCCAAACATGCAGTACCGAAACAAATATATATGGGTGGTAGTTGAGCCTTCTAGTGTCCAACAAGAAAAGTCCGAAGTATAGTATATTATTATCTAACATAGTATAATAGCATTTGAAAATAGACTCCACTCTTTTCTTACTACTCCATATGTGAACATGCCACTGTCCCGACTCTTATATTGACATCTATGCTTCCATGTGTTTTCTCCTACTCTTGTATTTTTATTGATACGATTAATATAGTTGTCACTGCAACTATAATTGGGCAGTCTCAATCTGTATAACAATGTTTGTATTTTTCTTTGTTCAGGCATTTGTTCGATATTTTTTTAGTTCCGACGAAGATGGAAACTTTTATATTGTGGGTTGGAAGACAAGGCAGATGAAATTGCTGAAGACTATGCATTTGAGCACAAGACTTGGTCGGGTGGAGTTAAAGTAGAGGATGCCAAGCTCAAAAAGGTGATGCATCCACTACCATCATAATCAAGCGAAGGGCATGTGTCATGTGAAATGGATAAGAAAAAAGGAAAGCATGCCAGGGTAGAGAGGGGTGTTCGCTCTCCGGAAACAGAAGTCCAAACTTTTATGATTAATGAGGAGGACCCACTGGGGGAGGGAGCAGCCCGCTTGATGTGCCAGCGTTACCGAGATTTGCAGCTGATGCATATGAAGAATGGTTGATGCCTGTGTTTTAGGGTTGTATGTGGAGTTTGAAAGGCCATTTCGAGTCTAAAGTTACCGCCCTGGAGATTGCAATAGGGGCTGAACAACATCGATTCAGGCATTGGAAATATTGGTGAAGACAAAATTTGCCAGCATCATGAGTTCAATCAGGAACCAGGATTATGGGGACCCCCTAGGTGGATTTAGTCCACTCAGCAACCCATCTCTTTATGGTGGTACTTCTAATAGCCTCCACCTTGCAAACGTACATGCTGACCCCATGTCTAAACCTCGGGCTGAACCAAAAAATGGCGAAAATGCAGCCGCCGATGAGGTAATCAATCTAAATGATGTACTGCCACATACTCTAAAAATATTGATCTATTATACATCTTCATATACTAATCTATAAATTAGTTATAATGTTTTATTTCGTTTACTTCTCACAGCAGGAACCTCCCCACCGACCATGCATGGGCGAATCCAAGTTAAATGCTGGTGCATCGGACCAGATATCCCCAATGGACATTGACAAAACTGCATCAATCCAGATGATGGTCAATATGTTAGTTAGATAAAACATTCCATCTCCATACTGCTCGTATTTTCCATTCCATATGTCATTCAATAATTCTATTCCACCTTTTTGTTTGGTCCATTCCGTTTATATGTGCACTGTTTATTGCAGTTTGTATTTTCCTTGTTATGTCTCATTCTATACCAGTTATGTCCCATTCCATAGTAGTTACAATGTTACACATTTTTTCATGTATCAGGAACCTCCGTCCATCCCAGCCAATAACTCCACAAATTCTGCTGGTGTTGCCCCTGTCCACATTGTCCAACCTAACAGTGACAACTAAAGTGTTGCTCCTATTGTTGTTGACCAGGTTAGCTAGACCACTCATTCACGTTTTTGGGCTAAACAGTGTGCGGTTTACTTAAACTATATTGTGTTATGCGGTTTACAGAGAGACATATTATATTAATCTAAACTATTAAAAGAGGAGTACAAATAGAAAATATCCCTGAGTTTTCCTCAATAATTACACACCCATGCCACTAGATTATGAACTGCCGTTTCATTTAATTCCTAAACGAGCGCAAGAGATTGAAATCACAATACCAGCGCAATACAAATTATACCTAAAGCCGCTGAGCCAAAATTAATTTAATTCTCCTCAGCATGCGTCCTTCTACCTTGCTCTACAAACTAAAAACCAAATATATAAATACTTAACCACATATTGTTTAAATACTTAACCAGGTAAATCGATTCAAAATATACAATGCTCCACCACAAAGTTATAAGATGGGATCTGAAATTGAATTAAGTGTATACGTTGGATATAAATCTCCATAAGAATACATAAGGCCACGAGAGATATGATTAAGGCTAAGCAATGGATTAGATAAATCCGTATATCTAACATCAGGGAGAGAAATAATAAGCTGCTAAACAATTTCGAGAATGAATAATGATCCTCAAATATGAATATAGAATAAGAGTCCAAAGAATAAATCATTCTCAGAACTTAAACAAGTCAATTGTCAGACATGTTTGATGACCCAAACTGAAATATACCAGCGGTTATGCTCTAATCAAATTGATATTGGACTCAATTAAGATAAGACGGTTCCATACATGTATTACTCGAAAAATAAGAAGAGCATAAAATTGAAATGGCAGATCCGAAATTAAGGTTGTCCAAAAGGAAACCTTAGACATGACCATGAATAAAGATCAGGTACCTGAAAATAATAAGATCTAAATGCATTATGTCATGTCTGGATTATAAATGGAACCGGTAAAATAATATCGACGTCGATGATGATATAATATTTGAATACAAAAGCGCTTGACAAAAGCGAGGATCATGAAACCAACGTCTATCATAGAGTGCACTCAGAGAAATTACTCAGAGAAATTGATTAAGCAAATTGATAATGCTATAAGACGTGGTATATGAAATCTCTTAAGAGAAGAGATGTAGTCAAACCAGTTGGACATAAGTAAGTCTTTGGTGAGAAAACATAATAAGAATGGCGAAATTGCATAAGGTTCTCACAAAGACCTGGAATCAATTATAAAGGATACATACTCCTATGTGGTAGATGCAACGACATTATGATTTCTTATAAGTCTGGCAAATAAAATACATATCTATACGGTCCACTGGATAACAAAAATTTTGTGAAAGTTCCAGAGTGTATCAAACTACCGAACACATCAAGTTCTCGAGAAAAATATTGAATATCTTTATGTAAACGACTTGAATATCCTAGGAACCTCTGGAGAAATTTTCCAAAGATAGAATACATCAAGAAAGAATTCGAATTCAACATGAAAGGTTTTGGGAAAACAAGATTATATATTGGATTATACATTGAGCACCTTGAAAAGAAAATCCTTATGCATCAAATGACATACATAGATAACGTGCTCATGAAGTTTGTCCCATAATTATAAGGTCTCTCAGTTTAGAAAATATAATTTTGGCCCTAATGAAGAAAATGAGGAGATCCTTGGTCCCGAAATGCCATGTCTAAGTGCCATAAAATTTTGACGGATTTGGCGAGCCATACAAGGCTAGATAAATAATTTGCCGTAATCTATTAGCTAGATGTAGCTCATGATCGACCCAAAGGCACTAGAACGGGATTATACATATTTTTGCTACCTACAAGGAACTAAAGACTTGGGTCCATTTGATACAAACCTACCCGAAGAAGGGTAAATTAGTTTTGGTGATACAGGTTGTTTGTCCGTCCAAGTTCACTCAAGCGAGGATTTGGTGGATCTAATTATTAAGGCGTTACTGACATCCAGAGATGTACTCAACAGGGAGAGTAATACGTGTTGTACTCTTTTTCCTTCACCATGGTTTTATCCCATTGGGTTTTCCTGGTAAGGTTTTAATGAGGCAGCATCCAAAGCGTATAACAAACCACTTCGGAGATGGTCTTCCAAGGGGGAGTGTTATAAACCAAGGTCTGGTGGAAGCCCATATCCGAAGGCCCATATTCTTATGTCTTTGTATTTCCTAGCACAAATTGTATTAGGGTTTCGAACTTATGTAATTCCCATATATAAAGGACTCCTTATTGTCTAATAAAGATATAGTCTTTCCCCTTATTTTATAACAGTCTAAAAGTAGTCAATGAGAACAAACACAAGTGACACGTTGATGCCAAATCTGTAAGTGCAAAGATGATACCATAGTAAGTAATACAGAAGGTAAACCGAGAGACAAATTGCACAAGCAAACACCAATGCTTTTATTAGAATTTCTTTTAAACAATCTTTACAAGACTTGCTTATTCAGCTTTTACACGTCTAGTGTTAACACCCTAACACACGCTACTGAAAGATTCCTAAGCTACCCGCTTATGTCTCTCCTTCGTCAAGTACTTCAGCCACTGCTTCTGCATGACCCAAGAACGTCTCCAAGAGCTTCTCTCTCTCTATAAGATCAACCTCCGTGTCTCTGTCTTTCTACAAACGACCCTATAGCTATCTTATATTAGTCTCCACGTTCCCGAAATCCTAGTCTCCAAGGAACCCACAATATGGACATCTTCCATATCAATAAGTGCAACTTTCCTTTTCTTGGAATGCACTTATTCCTCTTCCTTTAAGTCATAAACTTGCTCTCCAAGTTTATTCCTCTTTTTCTTTTCTCCAAGATACACACTTGCTCTCCAAGTCTACACGACTCCAGCTCAGCATCTCGACTCCACATGGTCTTCACCACTCAACACGACGTGTGCTACAACAACTACATCAGCGACTACTACAGGACGGACATCTTACATCAACAATCTCCCCCTTTTAGCTTTATGTGCCGTTCAAGCACAACATCCTTCTGGTTCAACAACCACGTTCCCCACCTGGAAACTTACACGCTAATTGTGCTTTTCTCCCCCACGAGATGTGCACCACAACATGCTTTTCTCCCCCATGAGATAAGCACCATCTACTTCAGGACGTCCATCACCATGCTTTTCCCCCCATGAGATATGCACTCCTTGGACCAGAACGTCACCACTTCTCCCGCTGCTTGATTGCAAACTAAGCTAAAACACATATGCTTAGATGTCAAGCCCTACAGACACACCCGTCTGCTTCTCCATGAGTACTGCATCAAACTCTGACGCATCCGTCGAACTACCTCTCGACCCACTTCTGTTGAAGACCTGGCTTCCTTCATGTCTCGTCTCCTAGACCATGAGCCCTTCCGCACTCGTTGTTGTTGTCTTGGAGTGATTTCACTATCACCCTCCTGAAGATCCTCTCGCATCACTTCCTGGCGCACCTCGATCTCCTTCCCCTTTGTGCTATGAACAACCTCGTGTCCTAGCCCCAATCTTGATGCTTCTTGACCTTCCTCAAGATCACTCTTAACAGAGTCGCACCCTTCTTCTGATGTCTCATCCTTGATCTCATCAAGTAAGCCACTCTTGGCTAAAAGCACCTCTTCAACCCTCTTGGGTTTAGTGAACGCCTTGTTCACCTTCTTGGCCATGTTTCTGCTCTTTTCACGAGCAAAACACTCCACCTTCTTGTGTCTAACTTTCCCACAGAACCAACAGCACATCCGATGTTGCTTCTTGTATGGCCTGACACAGTTGCTGATGCACCGATCAGTCTCCTGTACCAGCTGCACAACCATGCTTCAGAAAATCCTTTCTGACTTTCATGTTGTTGCACTGATGTACCACTTTCGGCTCACAGCTACACGTTGTAGTACTTCCTGCCGTACTCCTTGTCGCACATCCTGACGTACTTCATGACAAGCTTCTTTGGCTCCACTTTTTGATGTGCTTCCACGCACAAAGTGTGACAGCCCCTTCTGTACTTCCTTTGTACCGTCAGCTCCTCGATATCCCAGTCCCCAGTTCACCTTGGTTGGTTGTCCCATCGAGAGTATCTTATCTAACTCCTTGGATCCACTGTTGAGCATCCTGATCTGTTTGTAATTGTCAGCCAAATCATGTTCCAGCATCCTTGCTCTCTCTTGTTCACCAATAGCAACTTCCCTCAGCTTGCTATTTTCCAGCTCAAGAGACTCATTCTTCTCATTCACAACCGCAAGTTCTTCACGAAGTTCTTCAAGCAACTCGTTCTGCTTCTGAGCCATATCCTCCAATCTCAGATTCTGATCCTTGACCCTCAACCACTTGTTAAGCAGCACATGATACTCTTCATCATCTGTGCTGAGATCTGAATCAGAGGATTTAATAGATCCCTCCTTGCGTGCACCAAATGCAACCATATTCTTCAACAGCTTACCATCATCTTCAGATGCTGAATCATCAGACGAATGCAATGGAATGCCTTTACCCTTCTTTGCGTTTGGACATTCACGTCGTGTGTGTCCAACATCTTTACACTCAGAGCACTTGAGCTCCCTTCGTTGTGCAACAGGACAGTCAGCCCTTATATGACCAACTCCTTCACACTCGTAGCACTTGAGACCTTGTCTTCTTCTACTACTGTCACGACCACCTCCCTGGCAACCATAATGATGCCTCCCACCTGAGGAATTCATCATCTTACTAAGATGCATGGCCAACATACCCACGACATCTTCAGGATCTGGAGATTTATCTCCATCTTTGTCAGATACAAGCGCTATACTCCTTGATGCACCACCTGACGTAGAGACCGAGCTACTTCCTGTCTCTATCTCTTCTGCCTTCAGCATACCCACAAGCTTTTCAAACTTGAGCTCATCCGTGTTTGCAGTCATATTCAGGACCGCCTTGTGAGCTCCAAACCTTGCTGGAAGACAGCGTAGCAACTTATTTACCAGCTTCTTCTCCTTGTACTTCTTTCCAAGTACACATGCTTCATGCGCCATGGAACTGAGTTTGGCACTGAAGCTCGCCACATAATCATTATCAGACCACCTGAGATTCTCAAATTGCGACCCAAGATGATCCAGGCGTGTCCTCTTGACACTCTCATCTCCGTCAAACGAATTCAGCAGAATCTCCTACGCTTCTTTAGCTGAAGTACTCCCCTGAATCAGCTGAAACTCCTCTACTTCAACAGCTCCAAAAATTGCCGACAACGCCTTTGCATTAATTTTTTGATGCATTGCGCTCTGCCTTTGGCCAATCCTATATTGGCTTAGGCTTCTTCCCATCTGCTGTGACTATGGTAGGCTCCTCCCAACCATTCTTCACAGCTGTCCACGCATCTTCATTGATTCCTCAAATCAACTGCTTCATGCGAGTCTTCCAATGACCATATTGGTCCGCATTCAACATGATTGCCTTCTGAACTGAAACAACCGTGTCCATCTTCACCTTCAGGATCACACCAGTAACTTAGGGGACCCGCTCTGATATCACTTGTAAGTGCAAATATGACACCACAGTAAGTAATACAGAAGGTAAACCAAGAGACAAATTGCACAAGCAAACACCAATGCTTTTATTAGAATCTCCTTTAAACAATCTTTATAAGACTTGCTTATTCAGATTTTACACGTCTAGTGTTAACACCCTAACACACGCTACTGAAAGATTCCTAAGCTACCCGCTTATGTCTCTCCTCCGTCAAGTACTTCAGCCACTGCTTCAGCACGACCCAAGAACACCTCCAAGAGCTTCTCTCTCTCTATAAGATCAGCCTCCGTGTCTCTGTCTCTCTACAAACGAACCCATAGCTATCTTATATTAGTCTCCACGTTCCCGAAACCCTAGTCTCCAAGGAACCCACAAAATGGACATCTTCCATATCAATAAGTGCACCTTTCCTTTTCTTGGAATGCACTTATTCTTCTTCCTTTAAGTCATAAACTTGCTCTCCAAGTTTATTCCTCTTTGCCTTTTCTCCAAGATACACACTTTCTCTTCAAGTCTACACGACTCCATCTCAGCATCTCGAATCCACATGGTCTTCACCACTCAATACGACGTCTGCTACAGAAACTACATCACCGACTACAACATGGCGGACATCTTACATCAACAAAATCATCTCTTATTGCACCGGTAATCCACTCGGACCACTCCCTCCAAAATAAGTTACTGATTCCTTGTCATCGTGTCTCCAAATAATTTCTGTGTACAGCTTTAACTACAGATAAATGCATGTCATAAACTTTTAACCCCATCAAATTCTCTCCCACTTTTGTTTCCATGTATTTAGGTATTGATGGAACGATGAGTCGAAAATAAAAATGGAACACTGAGGAATCACAATCACTTACTCCAAAATTTTTTGAGAATGACTGGTTGAGTTGGTTTTAACATTTACATAGACAATCCAGACGATGTTGGTTTCAGGCTCTTGATAAAGGCCTTTATTATGTAAAGACATTTCACTATTGTTTCTCGCTATCTATATTTCTTTGCAATGAAACCAGTTCAGAAAAAGAAAGAATCGTTGCCAGAAAAGAAGAAAGCTATGGACCCACATCTTAGAGAACTATCTCAACAGTTAGAGAGATTCAAGGCGGCGTTTGTGAGAAAGGACTACAATAGCTACAGTGATATGTTGTCTCGGCTTAAGGTATGCACTCATCGAACCCTACTTTTTTTGATAAGGGAAAATTGATAGTTTATGTCGCGAGGCTTCAAGTCTATGTGAGCTTCTTCTCTTTATATAGTAAATTGGACTATCCATATGTTGAGGATCTTTTTGCAGAGCTTAGTGCTGCCACGTTTAGATTGAAATTTTGTGATGTGGGTAAGGATGTTGTATAGTGTTGTCCAGCCCAACCCAGCCCTATTTAGCTTAAGCTCAACCCTAAGTGAATCCTAACCTTTTTAGAACCCATTAAACTATGTAAATTAGGGCTGAGTCCTTCTTAACCCTTTAAGCCCTTTATATTTTTTATGTAAACACATTGTACTAGTAATACATATCAAATAAAATAGTTTCTGATTAAAATAGCAAGAAGTTTGGAATCATATTGATTGTCAATTTGTCATAAAACATGCTTGAAACATTGAAGAAAACCACGATTCATAAACAAACAAGACACAATGTTATCTCAGTTTTGCTTTCTTCTCTCCATTCTGCTGCTTATGTGACCTATCCACAAACAAGAAAGTAAACAAAGTATCAATGTATTAATCCAACAGCTACAGAGGTTGTGCTGACTACACATTGAGCTAAGGTGTAACCAAAGCAAAACGTGTAAAGCAAGGAAGTAAACCAGTCAAGTTCTAAAACAACAACAAGAGATCAATGCACTCATGCTAAAGTTCTATGAAAACCAGTTAAGTTCTAAAACAACAACAAGAGATCAATGTACTCATGTACTCAAAGTAAACAAAGATCAATGTACTCATGTATTCAAAGCCAGTGCTACTTCATTCGCTACTTCTGTGTCATGTCTACTACTCATTAACACAACATAACCTTGTACTCATCTGCTCTAATATCGCATGCTCTCATGATAAATTCAACTATAAAATAGAAAATGACACTCAACAACAACACAGACAACAAGAACAGAAACAAGACATTGCATGCTCTCATCTCATGAACTAACAGCGCATGCTCATCTAACTTTAGCTCAAGAACAGGACATGACACTCAAGAACAGGACACTCATGAACTAATAGTGCATGCTCATCTTGAGTCAAGACATTACTTTTGCTAGAAAACTTTACCTTCAAGTGTTAGAATCTCCAACTGAGCTACTTTTTGAAGCTTCATCATCAAATAAATCTTCAATATCTCCTGTAAGTTAATGAATATAAGTTACTTAAAGTTAGTTAAACAACATAAAAATCATTTTCTGCAAATTAATAATGGAACTTTTACCTTCAAACTCTGCAAATCCTCTTAACCAGTTTTGAGTGGCAATTAGCGCTTGCACATTTTTGGGAAGAAGTCTATTTCTGAAAGGAGTCAAGACTCTTCCTCCAACACTGAAAGCTGACTCAGCTGCAACTGTGGTGATGGGTATGCTCATTAAATCAGATGCCATTGACGTTAGATCACCATATCGATGCTGATTTTCTTTCCAAAAACTTAGAACTTCTATGTCTTCAAAAGTCTTCATCTCTAGTCTTGGTTCAACATCCAAATAGGTTTCCAGATTTGACTTGGCATTTCTTGAACTAGATCTGAGGCTATTTTCAAGCTCAAAGAGATCCTGTCATATACAAAGTCACACGAACCAGTAAACCACAAAGAACTTGCTGTTTTTTAATGAGAATTGAGAACTAATGAGAAAAAATTGAAGAACTTACATCATCTTTATCATCTTGAAGTGGTGATTCTGTGAGAAGCTCTTGTGGAGTTAATGATGCAGAAAACCTTGAAGGATTTGCTGATTTTTGATATTCTTCATAAAGCGAAATCAGATTCTTCCTAACAAGTTGAACCTTTACCTAAAAAGTCCTTGGATTAATCCTTTCATAAGCTGATTGAAGTATATCCAGTTTCAGCCTCGGATCTAAAGCAGCCCCCATACCTAGAATCACACTATATTGATCCCAATATTTTGCAAACTTCTTTCGCATTGCCTTAGCCATTGTACTCATGTCACCATCATCCTCACAGTCAGCATATTTCTTCAACATTGTCTCAATTTTTCACACCTGAATAAAGTAGACACTGGCAGTTGGATACATTACTCCTGAAAAGTAAGTGCTAATGATATTGAAAGGCTTCAGCAATTCACGTATTTTGACTCCACGTTCCCACTCTTCATTTGAAGGCAACCACATACAAATTCAGAATCGCAAATGCCTCTCTGAATTTTAAAGCCCTCGCCAACATTTAATATGTAGAATTCCACCTGGTAGACACATATAAAGACAGACCCGCAGTACTTGTGATCCCAGCACTCTCCACGCAAATTGCAAAAGAGTCTTTCCTTGACTCGGATGCTTTTACAAACTTTACACTCTCTCTTATGTTCTCTATTAGACTACTGGCTAGTTCCAATCCTGCTTTCACAGTCAGATTCAGAATATGGGCAGAGCATCTAACGTGCAAGAATTTTCCATCACACAACAGCCCATTGCTACTCCCATTGCTACTCAAAAGACGATGCTTAAGAATGTTTAGCATGCTATCATTAGCTTTAGCATTATCCAGTGTGATAGTAAACACTTTCGTCTCCAGTCCCCATCCCTTTAAGCAATCATAAACTTTCTTGGCAATCTCTTCACCACTGTGAGGAGGTTTGAAATTACAAAATGCTAAGATCTTATTATTCAACCTCCAGTTCTCATCAATGTAATGCGCAGTGATACATATATATATCCCATCACAAAACTTCGGACTGTCCACAAATCCACTGTAAAACACACTCGACCTTTGTGTTTCGCCAAAACCTCCATCAACTTAACTGATTCTATCTCATATCTATGATAGACATCTGCTGCAGCAGTTTGTCTACAAATATGTTGAACATCAGGGTTAAAAAATCTATCTATTTCCCTTACCTTTTCATATTCAACATATCGAAAAGGCAAGTCGTGATAGATAATTATCTCAGAAATCTTCTCTCTATCGACTTTGTGATCATATTTAGGAGCATCAGACCTAGGCTTAGCAGGACATATCTTTGAATGGTGGTTTAGTGATGATGTTCCATGTGTTCTTTCAGATACCAACTTAAAACCACAATGGTTACATCTAGCCCTCTCTTTTCCATCATCCTCTAGTCCTACATATGTATAATCTTCCCAACATTTAGCCCTACAATTACATACTTGTTGTAATGGCTGAGTGTCACTTAGTGTTGGTTCATGAGATCCTTCTTCACCTTCTCTCTGCACCTCCATGTACTCATTCTCAGCATTCATAGCAGCAATCGTTTCAAGTGATGGGAGATCCATAGTATCAGTAGCTGAAACTCAGAACAAAAACAAGACAAGATTAGTTCACATTGAATTAAATATATTACAGAATCAGAACAAATGAGCAGAACATCTGCAACACTGGAACATCAGCCAAAGAATCTCAAGTTCAGAGTTAACAAGTAGACACAAAATGATCAAACCGCAAAAGCTAAAAGCAGACACAAAACAAAAGCTAAATTTCAGCGCAAAGTGATCAAACCTCAAGATGCACTCTATAATATGGTAAATAAAAAGCAAAAGATGATATGCACTCACCTTAGCGTAGTAATCCAGTGAGCAATCTGATGACCGCTCAAATCAAAAGCCTTGTGTTGGGGTCAAAAACGGTTATCTCGAAATCTACGGCTAAAGACCTTCCCAAAACTCAAAAGATTTCCCGCAAACGACTGACGAGGGAAAGATCGAACAACGAAAAAACCCACAGACGGCAAGACGGCCTGGCGTCGCTGCACTTCCCCGCTTACCGCGGTGACGGCCGTGGTTTCAGCGGCACCCTCGCCTGGCCGGTGTATGGACGCTGGCTGGCTCCATGCCGGCGGCACGCTGGACGCTGGCTGGCCTGGCGCCGGCACCGCCGCTGGTCGGCTGGCGTCGGTCCGCTGCCCTCTCGGCTCCGGTCCCTATCGCGTGCCGGTTCGATCCGGTCTTAGCTTGTTCGGATCAGCCCCGTGAGTTTGGTACAATCAGGCTACGGAATAAACATCTTCGATTCGGTTGGAATCGTCTCGATGTTTTACGAAACTGGAGGGATTGGATTTCGTGGAAGAAATCGATAATACGTTTAACGACTTAAGACAAGTCCGCAGACTTACTTACGATTTTCCGAATTCAGTCCCAATCAGACTATGACGGTTCATCCGATTTCCTAAACGTCGGATAAACATCAAGTCGCCAAAGGATAGCGGAAAACTTCGAGGATGATTATAAGATCGACGAAAATGGAACATTTCCTGAAGAGATAAGCTTGGGCCCAAAGCAGGCCCATCACCCTAAGGCAAACCGACCTAGAAGTGGGTATATAAGGAGAGCAAAGAGAAGAGAAGGAGATCCCGAAAATCCGAGAATTAGACTTAGAGCATCCTGCTAGCTTAGAAAACTAGGGTTTAGGTGGTTAGACTAGCGGAGCAAGGCTTAGGACGTTTGCTGCATGACTTTATTTTTTCTTTAATCGCAAATCTCTTCTTCGAGAATCCTTGTACTGCCTTCTTTATCTAATAAAACGCCTTCGGCAAATATTTCAAACTCTTATTTTTATCTATTGAACTTTATCTATTTCAGGTGGCAAAGTAGAGAATCCGGACCTTCAAGGAAAGTCGGGTTTTTCCTCCAATCTTATTTATCGAAAATTGACGGTGTGAATTTCGGTTCCTACGCCAGTTTGGCTAGGAAGAGGTGGACGGATCTCTAACTCGAAACCACCGATCGATCAAAGTTCAGTATGACTTCTTCAGTCAAGAACATCGATCTTTCGAGGATCGAGCAACGGCCCGTGACGTATCAAACCTCACAACGATCCCAGAATAGAACTCACGATCCAGGATATTATTGATCGAGGGTATGGTATTATCGACCGATGCTCGCCATATTCGCTAAAGAACCTCGAGGATGGATAAGCTGACTTGATCCTACCGGATGACTGGTTCAATCCGATGTTGGAATCGAATTCGAATCAACATTCCAATGAACCAGTCGATCCATCATCCGATGATTCGCCTGACCAATCAAACGAAACGAAACCCTATTCCATCCCATCATGTTCCAGCGAACCAACCGTCCGCCTGTCTGTCCTTTCCCGCCGAGATCGACAACCTGTCCAGTAGAACTCATCGCTATGGCCTCAAAAGAACCTCAGTAATGCCTCGCGTGGGCTGCGGAGGATATGCCGGGAATCGACATTAGCGTAATATGTCACGAACTTAACATCGACCCAACCTCACAAACCCGTAAAACAAAAGAGACGAAAGTTGGGACCTGAGCGTGCCACCGCAGTCAATGAGGAAGTCGAAAGACTCCTCAAAGTAGGGTCGATAACAGAAGTCAGGTATCCGGACTGGCTTGCCAACCCGCCGTGGTAAAAAAGAAAACGGCAAATGGCGAAGTCTGTGTTTCGATTTCACGGATCTGAATAAAGCATGTCCAGGATTGCTTCCGCTCCCACATCGACCGACTGGTCGAAGCAACCGCGGGAAACAAGCTTCTGTCATTCATGGACGCTTTTTCCGGATACAATCAGATCATGATGAATCCCGACGACCGCGAAAAAACTGCGTTCATCACAGACCGCGGAACGATACAAGGTAATGCCTTCGGTCTTAAAACGCAGGTGCAATATATCAGCGATCGTCAACAAAATGTTTGCCGAACAACTCAGAAAAACTATGGAAGTATACATCGATGATATGCTCGTAAAATCTCTTGACGAACACGATCATATAACCCACCTAGAGGAATGTTTTGCACGACTCAACCAGCATAACATGAAACTCAACCCGCAAAATGTAGATTCACAGTGGCATCGGAGAATTCCTGGATACCTCGTGAACGTGTCGCGAATCGAGGCCAACCCTAAACAAATCGACGACTGATAGAAATGGCCTCCCCAGAACCAAGCAGAAGTCCAGGCTAACCGAAGAGTCGCTGCTTTGAACCGTTTCATATCTCGCTCCACAGATAAGTGCCTACCGCTTTACGACATTGAAGAAACAAGAAGTTCGAATGGTCCGAAAGCAATGTGAAAGCTTTCCAACAATTGAAACATTACCTGGCCACTCCACCAGTCCTCGCAAAACCGTGGAAGGTGAACCTCTTTTCCTCTATATCGCAGTTTCGCAACGGCGGTCAGTGGTGTCTTGATAGAAGAACGCGGCGAACAAAACCAATCTTTTACGTAGCAAGACGCTACTGGATGCGAAACTCGATACCCTCTAATAGAAAATTAGCATTCTCTGTCATAACCTCGCAAGAAAACTAAGAACATACTTCCAGTCTCACACTATAGTGGTTCTCACCACGCTCCCGCCAGGATAATCCTGCATAGTCCAAGTCAATCCGTAGGCTCGCAAAATGGGCAATCGAACTGAGTGAGTACGACGTCAATATCGCCTAGGACGCAAAGTCCCGCAACTTGGCGGATTTCTTGGTAGAGTTACCCACTAGAAACATGACTAACGAGGAACCAAACTCAACTTGGTCCTCCACGCCGACGGATCTTCATCCAAACAAGGATCCGAATCGAATACGCTCACCTCTCCTAACGGGAAATCCTAGAACAGTCTTTCCGATTGGCTTTTCATGCTTCAACAATGAGGCAGAATACGGCACTCATCGCAGGCTTGGCGGCTGGCCCATGGGTTAAAAATCCGAATATTCACTTACTGCGATTCTCAGTTAGTCGCCAATCAATACAGCGGAGAATATGAGGCAAGAGACGAAGGATGGACGATATCTGAAACTCGCCCAAGAACTGGCTCGAATTTGACCAATTCCGACCAGAATTCCGCCGAAAACGCCCAGGCCGATTTGGCTGCCCTCGCCTCAAGCTCAGATCCAGGGCTCCAAAGAGTAATCCCGGTCAATTCATCGAGCACGAGCATCGGACACCAGTGGTCGCCAATCTAATCCGACGAGATTGAAGATGAAGAAGTCGATCAGCCGGAAGCGGATGTGAACCCGACCGAGTATGGCTGCGACAGCCCTTGGTTAGAACCAATCCGAGCCTATATCGTGAATGGAACCTTACCCACAAAAAATGGGCGGCTCAGAAGTAAAACCCAAGCGGCACGGTACGCCACGATAGAGGGAGAAATTTATAAGTGGTGTTTCTCCGTCCTCTCATGGCATGCGCAGAAGGGAAAGAGCGAAGAATCATGAAGGAGGTCCATTCTGGATCATGCGGAAATCATTATGGCGAAGATCTCGCGTTAAAATCAAACGCCACGGTTATTATTGGCCAACCATGGTAAAGATCAGAAATTCGCCCGAAGTGAAATGCCAAAGGCATGCTCCAACAATCCATCAACCCGGAGATCCTCTCCTCAATCTCGTCCCCTATCCTTTCATGCGATGGTCCATGGACATCGCCGACCTATGCACCGCCAAAACAAAAGCTTCCTCCTAGTCCTTACGGATTTCTTTTCCAAATGGGTAGAAGCAGAATCCCTACGCAAGTATCAAGGACACACAAGTCGAGAACTTCGTCTGAAACATATCATAACTAGACATGGGGTCCCGATTTAAATCGAACAGATAATGGATCTCAATTTATCTCTACTCGATTCAAGCTTTAAAATGGAAAATAATTGACTTACAAAGTCAACTCCAGATATCCGCAATGCAATGGACAGGCAGAAACCATCAACAAAACCGCCCTCGACGGACTCCTAAGAAACCAAGGGCGATGGGCAGAGGAGCTCAAGGAGTTCTTTGGTCGATCGCGACAACCCCAAGACGGGCTAATGGTGAAACTCCATTCACCTCGCTATTGAACGGAATGTATGATCCCCGCTGAAGTAGAATTTCGAGTACGGAGAAGATTCCTCCCCGAAGAGAGGATTTAACGACGCTATGATGCTGGACAATCTCTACCTCATCAATGAGCTGACCAGGCACTCATTCAATCCAGAATTACCAGCACGCCGCAAGGTACTATAACTCAAACGCATTTTCAGGTTCAAAGAAGGCGATTAGTTCACGCAAAGTCTTCCAAAACACCCGAATCCAACGCAGGAAAACGGGAGCAAACCGGAAGGACCGCATAAAGTCATAAAAGTAGTCCGACCAGGCTCATACCAAATCGCAAACATGCAAGACGCCAAAATCCGAGAACTTGAATGCGATGCACCTCAAAAATACTACCACTAAACGATAAAACATGGTAAAAGAACCACGAGATGGCTTGATCCCTAGACAAGGGTACGTGAGGCAACTCACAATCGACAGATTCAGCTATCCCCCAATTTAAGGGGAGGGTACGATACTCGATACTCCCACAAATTTCAAGACTCTAAAATTTTCAAACTTTTCACGACTTTTCAAAATCAGCCGAACGGCCACAACAGCGGATCTAGTGTCCACTAAGCGCATTATCACATCCAAAACAAACTCGGATGGCCAACACTTCACGAGGCATTGTGAATGTGGACGCTTCTCCCTGGTCAAACTTTACGACCCCCTTGGTCCCGCGTCCAAAACGGAAACGACAGCTTTCTTGGCGGCTAACATTCGACGTCAACCTTCAGCATCATAGACGCCGCTAACGCTTAGAAGGACATTCTTTTCCTCAAAACATTGCAGACAAATCTTCGCCTCTAAACATACAAACGCACCTCAAAACGGTATCATTTCGTTGTTTCTGATCACAACAAACTAACTCTAACGCCCTAAACAGACAAATAGCCGCCTTCGAGGTAGGCTCTTACATCCCACAAGGATAAACATAGCGCCTATACAAGAAATCCAAAATTTTGGTCTAGCTCTTCAGAAGGAAGTAGCTCGACTCACGCCAAAACAAATCATATAAGCCGACAACAATTCGGATTTTAAACGGTACGAGTCAGGTTAAAATCAGAACAAGCAAAACGAAGCCGATTTGTCATCGCAAAGCCTCAGTCCAAGAGAGTAAACCTAGGTCTTGCCCTAAACTCCAGCCACGCTGGATCTTGACATCTCACAGATATAGTATGGTATACGAGATCCAAAAATTTGTCTCTTCACTTAAGCCTATTCGCTTCCACGAGTTTTTCGCAGAATCAGAACCGCTGGAAATCTCGCTATGCAGACAATAGGTACGGTGATCATCGGGAACTAGGAATGAGACGACAACTCACACCCTTCTCATACTTCAAAAAAACTGAAGTTCGAATAATCGAAAACGCTTTCATAGATTGACACCGCTGAAATTCAAACAAAACCCCAAAAGGAGCAGGGATTCAAGCCACCAACGCCAGTCCCGTAATACATCATGGCCTCTTAAACGGGCCGTAAACACATAAAACGAAATCCCGTAAGGGATTGATAAACCTAGGCGCCCTGTGAGCGCCATCTTCATCCTCACTCGCTGACAGTGGACAGCTCGCCGCCGCTTCTCCTCCGTGATCGCTTACTCACCCGCTTCGTCTTCCAACTCGCATCTTCTCCCACGCCGCCCCGATCTTCTGAGTTTTCGAGGTCGGAGCTAGGGTGCATTCAGCTTGCAGACCGGGCGAGGATCGAATCGAATCTCCCTGTGGTCGCCCACTTTACAGACGATAATCTGGCTTCCTCCAAGTCCAAAGACGGGCCTCATTACCTCGAGCAGCTCGAGCTCATTCAGACTTCGATCGCTAAAGCCAAATCCTCTTGGCGGACGGCTATCAAGGACTCAAACAGGATGGCCATCCTCGCCGACTATATAGAAGTCGCCGCTGGCATCGGCAACCTCCGAGATCTACGGCTTCATCTCCTCGCGAGCCTGAACCTTCTCCTCAAGACGGCGGACTCCGAGGATTTACCTCTCTTTCTTCACCTTGAGTAACGAACTCGCTGTCTTCCTAAGGTCGCTACCAAGATCGCTGATAACGAACCTCAAGCTGGGACGTTCGGCATGGGTGTCCTCGACAGCCGGTACGCGGCCTTTAGTACGCTTCAGCGCGACGCACTCCAGTTCCTTCGATAGACGAATGACTTCGACCCGACTCGCCAAGCATTCCGCCGATCAGAGACAATAAACTGTCCGCAAAAGGAAAGAGGTATCATCGTGAAAAAACGGTGCAAGAATTACGGACAAAATCGAACCTTTGAACGATGACGCCAATGGCTCGAATCGCTCTTCGCCTCTTCGCGACTTCGCTTTTCGCCCGGACGCCGCTACCAGCTCTTTGCCCTTCCTTTGGGCAGCGGCGTAACCAGCCGCTGGCAGTCCTAAGATCGAATTCTCTTCACGGGAAGAGGTGCAGATTCTATCGCTATCTCTTCCGAGATCACGACGGCAGTCGAAGAACCCGATGGATGGATCTGAACATCGAGTCTGTTCAGGAACAATAACCACTTCAGACGGAGGGCATCGGATGGGACTTCGGAGCTAGGAACCAAAGGAGCAGGCAAAGGAGTTGGAGCCGCTGGAAGGAACATCGCGCCTCAGTCCTCGCTTTGAGCCTTCGCAGCACTACCGATAGCTTAGCCTTGAAAGAATCAAACCCATCATTCAGGGACGGAATAGCCTTCGAACGGCCTGAACGGCGGAGCTTGACTGGCCGAACCGACGGAGTTTACCGCCGGCCATCTCAACATCAGAACCACTCTTTTCAACTTGGGATGAAGACATTTTCTTTGAGAGAGAAGAAGAGAGAATTTGGAAAGATGTGAAGAATGAGAAGGAGGGTTGGCTACTTATAAGAAAAAAAGGAGGAGAACACAGGTTCTCTCATGGAAAATCCATAGCCAAAGATTTCGATTTTCAAAAAATTAGATCACTCGCCGCAAAATCGCCTCCGACCTTTACGGGCTGGGGCTAACCGCTGGGGTCAAAACGGTTATCTCGAATCTACGGCTAAAGACCTTCCAAACTCAAAAGATTTTAAATGACTGACGAGGGAAAGATCGAATAACGAAAACCCATGGACGGCGAGACGGCCTGGCATCCGCGCACGCTGGACGCTGGCCGCCTATGCCGGCACGCTGACGCTGGTTGGGTTTGGCGCCAGCGCACCCCGCTACCGGCGGCACTGCCTGGCGCCGGGCGGCATCACGCTGACGCTGGCTGGTTTGGCACTGGCGTACTCGCCTGGCCCGGGCACGCTGGACGCTGGCTGGCTCATGCCGGGCGGCACGCTGGACGCTGGTTGGCCTGGCGCCGGGCGTACTCGCCTGATACCGCCGCACTCGCCACGCTGGCCGCTCAGCCGGGCGCACCTCGCCTGGCGGCGCGGCATCGCTGGACGCTGGCCGCTCTATGCCGGCGGCACTCTCGCCTGGCACCGGGCGGCACGCTGGACGCTGGCTGGTTGGCGCCGGCGCACGCTGACGCTGCCTGGCCTGTCGCCGGCGGCACGCTGGACGCTGGCTGGTTTACTGGCAGCACTTCTCGCTGTTCGCCGGTGGCTGACGCTGGCTGGCCTACGCCGGGCGGCACTCGCCTGGCGCCGCGGCATCGCTGGACGCTGGTTGGCCTACGCGCATGGACGCTGGTTGGCCTGGCGCTGGCGGCATTCCGCCTGGTTTCGGCACCTGGCCACGCAGGATGGCCTGGCGCCGGGCGGCACTCGCCTGGCGCGCGGCAGCACCCGTCGCTGGTCGGCCTGGCGTTGTCCCGCCCTCGCCCCGCCCGGTCCTATCGCGTCTGGTTCGATCCCGCCTTAGCTTGTTCGATCAGCCCTCGTGAGTTTGGTCCATCAGCTGTGGCGGTTTACCCGATTCCATAAACATCGGATAAACATCAAGTCATCAAAAGATAGCTGAAAACTCGGAGATAATTACGAAGACCGACGAAAATGGAACATTTCCGATGAGATAAGCTTGGGCCCAAAGGCGAGGCCCATCACCCTAAGGCAAACCGACCTATAAGTGGGTATATGAGAGCAAGAGCAGAAGAGAAAGGCATCCTAAATCCGAGAATTAGACTTAGAGCATCCTGCTAGCTTAGAAAAACTAGGGTTTAAGTGGTTAGACTAGCTGAGCAAGGCTTAGACGTTTGCGCTCGCGACTCTATATTTTTCTTTAATCGCAAATCTCTCTGTCTTCGGAGAATCCTTGTACTCGCCTCTTTCATCTAATAAAACGCCGGCAAATATTTCAAACTCTTATTTTTATCTATTGAACTTTATCGATTTCGTGTGGCAACGCAGAGAATCCGGACCTTCAAGGAAAGTCGGGTTTACTTGGCTTTCCTCCGCAATCTTATTTATCGAAAATTGACGGTGTGAATTTCGGTTCCCACAGTGGATTACTCACTAATCAACATGATCACTCTTGAAATCATGATGGATTCAAGCTTAATCATGTAGAAAGAAAGGAGATGAGATCTAACCAACAAGAACACAATTATTAGATGAGATTAAGAAATCAAAGATGAAGCTTTACTCAAAGGTTTTGTGTTCTTAATGAGAAAATAACATAAGTCCCAAACTAGGGATAGTAAGAGTATTTATAGCAGGCTTAAGAGCCCTAAAAACATAAAAGCAAAATGACTAAAAAGCCCTTAGAAGAGTAATGGTCTAAGCCAATCAAAAGGCTCCAAAAGGAAGAAGCTTGGATACCCTGGTCGGATGGGCATCGACCAGGCCGGGTCTGCACTCACCGGTGTGGAATCTCGACCGGGCCGTCCAAGCCGTGCGGGTCGTGCTGCTCGAGTGGTCATGGCCGGCTGTGAGGCTACGCGGGTCGTCTTGCTCGAGTGTGCTGAGGTCGAGTGGAGTGGTACGCGGGCGAGGGAGGTCGGGTGTGATCGACCGTGTCCTGATCCTTCTCCATCGCTAGCCGTATGGGTCGCTCTTCCTCGGTGCATCCGTCGCCTTTGTCCTAGGCGCTCGCCGCTACCGGGTGTGCTAGCAATACCGGTGGCGTCCAGTCGGGTGGACGCCCCGTATGCTCGCACGCTGGTGGCGCCCAGTCGGGTGTGGACGTCCGGGTATGTTCGCAGACGCTGCGTGGCGCCCAGTCGGGTGTGGACGTCCGGGTATGTTTGCACGCGGGTGGTGTCAGTCGAGTGTGATCGTCCCCGCCGACGCTGGTCCGCTATCTCGCCGTATGGGCATCGCCCTCGGGTGTGATCGGTGGGTTGATGTTCGACGCTGGTAACTTCATCCGGGTGTCCAGGCCGCTGCGACGCAGCGTCTGTTCCCGTCAGGCCATGCGGGTTGTCGAGGCCGCAGACGTCCGTCCGGGTGCTTCATAGTCCAGCATCTCTCCCTCGTCCCGTGCGGGTTGGTCAGGTCGAGTGTGCTGACCCGGGTGCCTTGACATGCCTCCACTCAAATGATCATAACTCCTCCAATATGGATTCAAATGGCTTGGAACCACTCCATTGGAAAGCTAACTCAAAATACTATGTCTCCACCAAATCTTAGCATAAAAAGACTTCTCTATGGTCATCGTCCATGCTCATCTTTCACCCTTCCTTTTTGTAACAAAGTACTCCCAAACACCTTCAAAATCTCCAAAGTACACTCCAAGACCTGATAAAGACTCATAAATGCAAAATGAACCTAAATATGCCTAATGCCTAATCTAGAAGGGATAAAATGTCCAAAATGGAAAGCTAAAACAATGAAAATATGCAAGACATCAACTCCCACACTAGTCCTTTACTTGTCCACAAGTAAACTAGCAAGGACTAAGGAGGAGAGGTTTGAAGGAGGGGACTCATAACCAAAAGAATGCTCTTCTTAGCTCTCAACTTTATAACCTTTTATAAACATACCAAATAGCAAGAGCAAAACATTATCAAACTCTAACTTCTCTAGGCCTATCTTAACTCCTATGATCTCTTCACTCACTCATCATGAATCAACAAACCACAAGTCCATGTGTCTCTAACAATCCGTTAACTCAAATAATTTCTGCAAATGGTCAAATGGTCTAAGTCACTTGGTGAAAGAAGGTTTGATGCAAGTGAAACAAGAGGTTCAAGGGAATCTTTCAATGGGTGGTTCACTCCAAAACAAGTAGCCTTGACATTGCACATAATCTATCTAAGAAAAGGATCAATTTATGCCAATGTCGCTCACCCCAATTCCCAAAATATTTCCCAAAATACTTATCTACAATGCCAAACCCAACTCACATCACTCACCCAAATGATTTCTCTTGAAATCTATACATGAACCAAATCTACTCTCCTTTTAACCTTGATAGCCCTTTCATTCTTTTTTTTTTATAATCTTTTCTTTTCTTTTCTCTCTTTTTTTTCCTTTTTTTTCTTTTTCTTTGAGGGCCAAGACTTTCTTTTCAAATGAGAGCTAGAGAGTTTCTATTCTAATCCCAAAGAGACTAAATACTTGAGTTCCAAGACTCCAATCAATCATCTCACAACCTTTTCACAATTCCCAAATGAACTTAATCAACACTCACACCCCCAAATCCTATGAGCTAGATAATAGAGTGTCTAATCTAGCAAGAATGGAGACTAAGCATTGTCGTTCCCAATGCTCTCAAGATTATGCGCATGTAAGACTTTCAAGAAGAGGCCTCACTCATCAAAGTAATGAAAGCTTGAAAGAAAGGAAGGGTTCATGGGAGTGGAGTACCACTTGAGTTTGTCTAAAAAGATTGGCATAGAATAGGAGAGACAACTCAAGTGTTTTATCCGTGACTTAGTACACAAGGGACCATGAGCAAGATACTAAGAGTTCACACAAGACAGGAGTAAACTTCAAAGGGAGAGCATCATCAATCAAATGAGTTTCAAGAGGAGCTTTCAAGGCTTGAAGCTTACAAGTTTTCCTACGGTTGCTCAAGCTACTTACTATGGTTATAAAGGTTATCACTTTAAGAACTTAGCATGAGCATCTTATCAAGGTAACTATCATCCTTGTCCCCTTATGCATGATGCAACCTATATGATGATTTCTTTTTGTTTTTGTTTATGCAAGTGGATGGTCTAGACTCAATTCTAATGCAACTAAATGATTCTTTTTGCGTTTTTCAAGTTTTTCAAAAAAAAATTTTAATGCAATAACTATCTACAAATGCATGCTTATGACATAAAACACAAAATGATCAGCAACTTGGCACCTCCCCCACACTTAATTCACACAGTCTCTGTGTTTGTTAAATGTAGAGAAGGGCCTAAAAGAAAAAAGAAATCTAAATGCAAAGGTGAATGGTATATACAATGAGCCGGAAGTGGAGTACCTCATGGAGCGTGTGATGAGGCAGATGCCTCATCCTCAGAATCGCCTTCCTCATCAGTGGTGTCTAGAGAGGGGGACTTGTTCCCGGACACAGATGGGAAGATGTAAGGGTTCCTTAAGCTACGGAGGGCTTGCTTCTCGGTTTGTGGCGCATATGGGTCATGAAGGGGCAGAGGAGGGGGTGCAAGGAAAGCATCAAGATCGAAATACTCAGCCTTGCAGCCTGCTACAGCTCTCCTAGTCAGAACATCAGCCACCTTTCTCATGAACTGGGCTGAAGCTTCAGCTTGACTCTTCACAGTTTTCCTCAAATCCTTGCACTTCTTGGTGAGCTTGAAGATGGTCTTATCTTGAGCTCTGCTCCACCTTTGTAGTGTGCTAATCTGGTCATGAGTTGGCGAATGGGACCAATAGGCAGGGCACTGGTGCATTGCTCAAACTTATAGTGAGGAGGACCAAAGAGATGGGCTGTGGCTCTCGCTGGAATACCCTGATCAAGCTTTAGCCTGCTCTCGGCTGCTGCATATGCAATACCATAGGACCGAGAGTCCCATGACTGCCTAGGAGGTGCTGCTCACTGATATCAAAACTTATAGTCCCTGGTGTCCTCAATGAAGTGAGCTCATAGTTAGGGAGAAGCAGCTCAACTGTGGTGGAACCTCTCAAGTACGAGTAAACACACCTCCCATTGTATCTTCCAGAGAGTAATGAGCTGACTTCAAGTAGGTGAGGTCAATGAAAGAGGGACCGGATGCATCATCTCCCAAGCTAATACCCTGGCGCACAAGCAATGGTGTGATCAAGCCACCTATTCCAATCTGAGCCTCTGGATCCCTGTTTGTCCAAGCATAATCCTTGTAGTACATGAGGCACCTCACAAAGTATCCAACCATACCAAAATCAGTGTAAAAATCAGTGGGGACCTCAGGTAAGTGAGGAGGTGAGGCAAAGTGCTGGACAGCTTGGTGCATGAGGTTCAAGTCTTCTCCATTCACGTTACTTGGCTCTTTCCTCGGGTAGATGGTGTGGACAATCAGCCTATGGAGGTAGCGGACTGATGGATGCCTGATGGAAGCATTCTTGTCTCTGCTGGACACCCTATCTTTGCCGGATAAGAACTTGTAGGTGTAGTGTGGAAGGGTCTTTCCTTTAGGAAGCCCTTTCAGCTTAGGCAAAGAAGACTCCTTCAAATCCTTGAGGCCAAGCACCTCTCCAATCTCAGCAAAAGTCATGAAGTAGGTTCTCTCATCAATCTTGAAACTTGTTCTTCCCCAACCTTGTTCCTCATGTAGAGAAGAGTGGAATGTGGCTTCCAAGGATGCCAAGAATTGGCAAGAGACCTCTTTATGTGTTGGGTGAGCCATGGAATAGAAGCTGTCCATGTTCATGAGAGCAAGCAGATCCTTCATGTCTTGGTCAATCTCTAACTCTCTCATTAGCCTCACATCAGCAAATCTGGTTGGAGGCCAAGATACTCCTTGCCTCATCTGCTCCAATAGTTCAACTTCAGTAGGCTTCCTCTGTCTATCTCTATGAGGATTGAAACCCATCTTTTCGGAAGTTTCTTGCTCAGCCACACTACCATTTGGAGAAGATGCTTCTTCAACAGTTGCATCTACTTGCTCCAAGGGTGGAGGCGCTAATGTCTTTGGTTTTGGTGCCTTGATCCTGATCTTGGTGGGAGGAGTTGGTTTCTCATCATCCTTCTTGGTGTTTTTCTCCAAAACAAGAGGTCCCACACTGTGAGATCTTGGAGCTCTAGCTTTCTTTGAAGGAGTGTGCTTGTGATCACCAACAGCGACTCTTTTTTTCCATCCCTCTTGGCCTTTTTGTAAGCATCATCAATCACTTTCTCATCACTAGCCAACCTCTTGCCATCCTTCTTGGTTGTCTTGTGATCATCATCAACCACTCTCTTTCCATTCCTCTTAGACTGCTTGTGGGCACCAGCATTCCCTTTCTCATCACTAGCAATCCTTTTTCCTTCATTCTTGGGTTGCTTGTTAGCCCCATCAACACTCTCTTTCCATCCCTATTGGCTTGTGTTTTCTTTCTCAACAGAGCCAAGGCTTTGGCTCACGCTCCTCCTCCTCAGATTCAGGCATGGAGCCTAACTCTTTCCCAAACCTAGCAGTCTCTTTCTGAGCAGCCTCAACCTTTTCTTGTGCAATCAAGTCTTCATCTTTCCTTCCCATCTTGAACCTGAAAAATTTCAAGACTTGGACAAGATTAAGCACAAGGAAGAAAGAACACTTTGGGAATGATAGGTGCTTGAATGAACACTTGCAAACCTAGTCTAAAACCAGCAACCTAGCAAGACTATCACAAAGCAATCAAGTTCCCATGTCCACAAATTTCAATTTTTTTTTAATGAACAAGGGAACCTAATCTAGCCAATTCCAAGTAAAATCACCAAGCAAGTTGAAATTGGATGTTAAACAAGCTCTAGAACATCAATTCCAATCAATCTAGACCATAATCAACCAAAAGTAATAACTTTTTCAAAAATCCCCAAATCTCATGAACCCTAATTTCTTAAAATCCAAATTCAGCTCAAATTGACCAAGAAATCAACAGACCAGCATCATATATAGTCATTCCCTAGTTTATTTGACAAGAATCAAGCAAGAAAAGGTTCAAAATTTCAAGTTCAAATTTTAGGGTTCATGAGCATTACGAATTTGAACTGAAAAGTACCATACCTTGCTTTGGATGAAGGATTAGGATGAAAAGATTCAAGGAAATAGACTTAGGGGAAGAAGACTTGGATGTGGGAAAAGGAATTGGATGATTTGGTTGAGATTTGAGAAAGTTATGGGGATTCTAGTTCTTGGAGGCTAGAGAGGATTTTTATGTGAGGAAGGGGATGAAATGAGGAAAGAGAGGGTGATGTAGGGTTTTGGTGAAGTTTTGGGTTGGGTGGGTCGAGAAAAGGGGAAGAAAACTTACCTGGGTCGTCCGCGGGTCGAGTCTGGGTCGTCCGCTGGTCGTGGTCCGGGTAGTCCGCAGTCGTGGTTCCGGGTAGTCCAAGGGTCGATCGGGTAGTTCCGGGTCGAAGCCAGTGCCCTGGTACGCGGGTGTGCGGGAGTTTGACGCCCCGGTATCGCCCACCTGCAAGGTCCGCTCAACCCGCTGCGCGGTGCTTCCCAGCCGTGATGCTACCACCAAATACATGCTCGGGCTTAACGTCGACTCCCAGGCGCGGGGTGCTTCCAGCCGAAAAGCGTCAGCCGGTAGGGCCGCTGGTTCAAGCTCATCCGCCTCAGCCCGCAAGGGCTTTCCAACCGCACTCACCGCCTCGGTCTGTCCTGCTTCATCGCTCTTCCATCAATCCACCCCGTGCGGGCTCTTCAACCCAAGATGCTACCACCCGCGTCCGCTCAACTGCATGGGTGCTTCAGCCAGGGTGCCATTACCCGGGTGTGCTCGACCCAACCACCAAAATTTCATCTCTTTTTCTCCTGATCACTGAACCATTTCACATCTTTTGGTGTTTCCTCCATGTCAAAACCTCAGTCAATTCATTCTCAAGCTCCCAACATGGACCCAACTTCTTTCAAGGGACTTGTTGTTGAAAAATAAAAATCCTAATGCAATATGTACAAGGATAACCATGGGACTTCCTCCCAAGTGAGCTTGTTTAAAGTCACTAGCTTGACTTTGCCTCCTTTGAGATTAGGCAAGGGAAGCATCAGAGAGTGGGGTTGATGTCCCATCCTCCTTTGGTGAGTTGGCCATGTAAAGTTTTATCCTCTGTCCATTGACTACAAACTCTTTCCCATTTTTATACATCAGCACAACAGCTCCATATGTCCTTACCTCCTTGATTTGGAAAGGTCCATACCATCTAGACCTTAGCTTCCCAGGGAACAATTTCAGCTTAGAGTTGTAGAGTAGAACATGATCTCCAGCCTTGAACTCTTTCCTTAAGATATTCTTGTCATGAAATGCCTTAGTCCTCTCCTTGTAAATCCTAGAGCTCTCATAAGCATCCATCCTTATCTCATCTAGTTCATGTAGCTGGAGGAGTCTCTTCTCTTTTGCATCTTTGATGTCAAAGTTCAGCAACTTAACAGCCCACATTGCCTTGTATTCAAGCTCCACAGGCAAGTGACAAGCCTTCCCATACACAAGGTTGAAGGGTGTGGTTCCCAATGGTGTTTTGTAGGCTGTCCTATAGGCCCAAAGTGCATCATCAAGTTTATCTGACCAATCCTTCCTCTTAGTGCCAACAATCTTCTCCAAGATGCCCTTGATTTGCCTATTTGAGACCTCCACTTGGCCACTTGTTTGGGGATAATAAGGTGCTGCAACCTTGTGCTTGACCCCTTTCTTCTTTAGGAGGCCTTCTAGTAGCTTGTTGATGAAGTGTGAACCTCCATCACTTATCACCACTCTAGGCACTCCAAATCTTGGGAATATTATGCTTTGAACATCTTGACTACCGCTCTTGAATCATTTGTAGGCTGGCCAATGCTTCCACCCACTTTAGACACAGTAGTCAACAGCCACCAAGATATACTTGTTCCATATGAAGAAGGGAATGGTCCTATGAAATCTATTCCCAAGCATCAAACACTTCCACCTCAAGGATTGGGTTTTGAGGCATATCATTCTCTTAGTGATGTTCCCACCCCTTTGGCAAGAATCACACTTTAAGATGAAATCTTGTGTGTCCTTGAACATGTGTGGCCACCAAAATCCAGCCAGTAGAACCTTAGCCACTGTCTTGAAAGTAGCAAATGGCCTCCATATGAAGATCCATGGCATTGTGTTAGATTCCATCAACTTCTTCTTCAGCCACTGCTCTTCTATAGAAGTATCCTGCAAGCATGTAGAGAAAGAGCTCATCCCAATAGTACCTCTTCAATTCCCCAGAACTTCTTCTTTGGCATATCCCTCATCAAGTGGTTCCTTCCCAAAGTGACAAGGTAGTTCGCGAAAATCTGCATACCAAGGTTCCTTCTCCTTTGATGCCTTTAACCTTCAATCTTCTGCCGGGTCTCACAAACTGCTACCACTGCCCTAATAGCCATGATCTGCTCCTCACGTCTTTCATCATAGGGGTTCCACCTTCAATCCTCAACCTGACAAGGATCAGCAACTCCATTCTCAATCCCTGGCTTGTCTCTAATTTCCAAGTCAAACTCTCAGCAAAAGGATCCACCTTAGTAGTCTTGGCTTGGCATCCTTCTTTGCTAGAGATGTCTCAAAGCTGCATGGCATACACAATGACCTTTGAACCCACCAGGTAGCCTTCTGAATTTTCAAAGGCGAAGACAATGGCCAGCATTCTTTCTACTGCATACTTCATCTGTGCATCATTCGGTTTGGCTAGCATAATAAATCACATGAGTCTTGCCATCCTTCTTCTGCCCTCAGGACAGCCCATAACAGCAAAGTCACTAGCATTCACATTATCTCAAAAGGGAGATTCCAATCAGGTGGCTGGACAACAGGAGCACTAACCAGTTCACCTTTCAGCTTCTTAAAGCTTCAAGACACTGAGTCAAAGCTGAAAGTGGCTTCTTTGGTAGCTTGGTCATTGGCCTAGCAACCATTGAGAAGTCTTTGAAAAATCTCCTATAGAATCCAGTACATAGGAAACCCTGATGTCCTTTATCGTGGGGAACCAAATTCACACCACTAATTTTCGAGAAAGATTTGTGGAGGAAAACCGAGTTAACCCGGATCTTCCTTGAAGGTCCCGAATATCTGCTACGCATTAACCCATACAATCAATGGTAGTTTAAGTTGAAAAGTAAAATCGTGAAGTAGAGCCAAAAGATTGTTGGTGTCAAAATCGTCACGACGGAATCAATGACTGAAAGTCTCGAAAGTACTTAAACAAAAAGTCTCTGGATAATTTGAAAAGAAGTTATATTTTTCAAATTAGAATATCCACTCTGTGAGATCGAAGACTACGGCGGCGCGATCTAGAGTCCCCGAAAGATCGGGTCCGCCGCCTAAGGACATCAAGATTCGATCACCACAAAACCCTAAACACAAAGAATCTGCCTCGAACTTCAAGAGGTCGCTTCTTCAAACCGCGGAGGAACCAGAAAACGATCAAGATATCAAATCGAACCTCGCCGAGATATTCAGCCTGGCGCCGGCGCAACTCGCTCAGCGGCATCGCACGCACGCAGGCTGGCCTGCTTCAGCGCACTGCCTGGCGCCGCCGCACTGTTACCACGCAGGCCTGGCGCCGGGCGGCACTCGCCTGGAGCCGGGCGGCACTGCCACACGGGTTTGCCCATACCGGGCGCACTCGCCCCGCCGCACCCACGTGGCCGGGCCTGGCGCCGGCTGGTCAACGCTCCCTCGCCCTGGTCTCGGTCCCCCATCGTTCGGTCTGATCCCATCTTGGCTTGTTGGATCAATCATCGAGCTTGGGACGATCACGCTACGAATAAACATCCTTCGACTCGATTGAATCGCCCTCGATGTTTTACGACAAAACTTAAGGATTGGATTTCTCAGAGAAGATATCGTGATAAAACAAGGTCGATTAACTTGAACATCGATCCTTTAGGTTATAACGGTTTATTTTACGAGAAAAATAGTCTTCCTCCGAGAAATCAGATAAAACGCTTAACGACTTAAGACAAGTCCACGGACTTACTTACATTTTAAGAATTCAGGCCCAATCAGGCTATGACGGCTTATCCGATTTCCTAACATCGGATAAACATCAAGTCACCGAAAACTCGAGGATAATTACAAAGATCGAATAAAATAGAATACTCAGAGATAAGCTTTAGCCCAAAGGCGTAGGTCCATCATCTTAAGGCAAACCACCTAGGAGTGAGTATATAAGGAGAGCAAGAGCAGGAGAGGAGGATCCAAAATCCTAGAACCTAGACTTAGAGAACTCCCGCTAGCTTAGAGAACTTAGAACTTAGCGTTAGGTCAGTAGGCAGACT
This sequence comes from Brassica nigra, assembly GCA_016432835.1. Lineage (NCBI taxonomy): Eukaryota > Viridiplantae > Streptophyta > Magnoliopsida > Brassicales > Brassicaceae > Brassica > Brassica nigra. Next base: position 41,909,372 of record CM028246.1, read on the forward strand.
TAGAACGCTCCGCCTCGCTCTAGTTTTATCTTCTCCCGAAGACTGTTCCTCCTGGGATCTAACTATCCTTTTACTCAGAGCTCCGCACATAAAACCTCTAGGCATTATCTTCTACATGCCCGCTTTATGACCAACGCCATACTGTAGACTAACCAGGCCCTGAACGCCTGGTCCTCTGCTCTCGCAGAATCTCCGCCCTCTCGAGGGATCGGACAATTCTTTTACTAAAGCCCGCACATAGAAACCCTAGGCATTATCTTCGACATGCCTGTTTCTATGACAAACGCCATACTAGATCGAACCCGCCGACTGTTCGACTCTTGTTCAATTCTTTCTAACTGAACTACGTCCGACTTGATCCTAAAGGCAATGAGGGCAGCCTTCTTAAGGTCCAGTCTCAAATCTTAACAAACTTTTTCCGTGATTTATTCGTCACTTGTCGTTGGCTGTCGAGAGAACTGACCTTCAAGGAAAGTCGGTTAACTTGGCTTTCCTCTGCAATCTTATTCATTAAAATTGACGGTGTGAATTTCGGTTCCCACAGTTTGGCCAGAAGGAGGGAGGGACGGATTACTCTTACTCATACGGTCCGCAAAGCTTGATCGAACTGATGTCCGGAAATATGAAAATTTGCAGTTTGGCGCTAACGATGGTAAACAACTCCAGCAGCGATCGTTCCACGCCAACGCTACGAAACGGTGCTCGAGCAAATCAAAACCTAGCCGGGCTTTCCGCCACAGGAAGAGCATCGAAACGAGCCGCAATTTCTATCTAAACAGAAAGGGCAACGATAAAATCTATCAAACCCCAAAAATTCGCCTTGTTACCAAGTTAGAGAAATCGCGAACGAAAGCAAGGTTTCTACTTAAAAAAACGCTTTCGAGAACCTCTCGAAAATAAAACTTATTCTCCTCAAACCTTGGGGAACCCTATATTACGAACAGAAGCACGGAAAATCGGGTTCACCGATTTCCACCGCCATACTTCTTACAAACAACTCTCGAGGAATAAACGGGAAAACGAAGGAGGTCGAGCTTAATCTTACTAGGACGACTTGCCATAGGGTAAGATCAGTCTTCCCAGTCCGCCTTAGTAGGAGCCCACTTTGTTCTCCTTTGTCTAGGTCAAATGGCTTCGCTTCATCTCAATCGAGTTTCCGCTGAGATTTTACTAAGAGAACAAAGTCACTGTCCCGCCACCTCGCCGCAAGGGACAAACATTACCGAGGCCACCTCACTCCGACATGGCTACCTCGCCACAGGGCGAACTCACCTTCGTTATCCTTTGAGTTTAGATCAAAGCGCTTTCGCTTCGCCTCAATCGGAGTTTCCGCTGAGATTTTACTTAAGGGAACAAAATCACTTCCCCGCCACCTCGCCCGTGGACGAGAACAACCATCACCAAGGTCACCTCGCCCATGGCCACCTGCCTGTGGAAACCTCACTTTGCTCTCCTTTGAGTCTAGGTCAAGATGGTTTCTGCTTCGCCTCAATCGGAGCTTCCATTGAGATTTTACGAAGAAAACAATGTCGCTGTCTCACCACCTCGCCCATGAGAAGGATCTCTGTCCCATCATAGGATGAGACCGGTCCTGTCTCAGTACCATGCATCTTTGCCTGAGTTTTCGTGAACTCGACCTTTGAGTCCGTGGAGCCCCGGGATCGTAAGGCGAAGCAACAGCAGCATCGGGCAGCAAGGGTCCTGGCGCCCATCCGCAAATGCTTTCGCGGATCTCGGCAACGCAACATCTTGGTCCCTTAAACCCATGTTCGGATTGTTCGAGAAACACGACGCATTCTTCCGCAAAGCCTTCACGCATTGTTTAAAAGGTTCATCTTTTAAACGCCTAAAGTCCAAGCCTCATTGCTCAAACCCTTTGAAGACGGAAAGTCTATGAGTCCAAGTCCATCTCAATCCCGGATACTCGAGGAGTCTCGCTGGATTAGAAACGATTATCTGAAATCACGGCTAAAGATCCTCCCAAACTCAAAGATTTCCCCGCATCTAACCACTAACGAGGGAAAGATCGAACAACGGAAAAGCCACGGAGGGCAAGACGGTTTGGCACCGTGGCACGCTGGCCACGAAGCCGCCTACGCCGGGCGTAATTCCACGCTGGCCGCCTGGCGCCGGGCGGCACTTCGCCTGGCTTACGCACCTCGCCTGGCGCCGTCGAAGGCCCTCGGCCCTGGTCTCGGTCCCATCGTAGCTCGGTCCGGATCCCATCTTGGCTTGTTTGGATCAATCTTTGTGAGTTTGGTACCATCACGGTATTCTAAACACCAATCATCTCGACTATATGAGGAAATGGGATTCCTCGAAATGCCAAACCTTCAAAAGACTATTTTCTCAAAATTTTGCAAAGATTTTAATTCTTCGTTGACAGGAACAAAACGCCTTGAAAACTGCCGAATTGAGGGAACTTAGGACCTGGGTGGATAGTCTAGCAAGCTAAGTCTTAGGAAATATTTCCAGTCTCGCTCCATCGCTCCTTGATTGTCCAGCAGAACATGCAAACCGATCTAGTCTCTAAAACCGTTCGATCGCTTAATGCGGTTCTAAAAGCATACTCATCCCGCCTCCTAAAAAGAAAGAAAAACGCATACAAGCCTTCTTCGAAGAACGGCTAACCCGCTC